>JAUTXW010002159.1:0-403062 GCA_030620095.1 Kuschelorhynchus macadamiae | reverse complement strand
AACTCAAGAGATTTTTTAAACCAAAACTTTCCAAACCGATGGATTGGTCGGGGAGGTCCGTTTAATTGGCCACCTAGATCGCCAGACCTTAATCCTTTGGATTATTGTCTTTGAGGATGGTTCAAATCACTGGTATATTCCACTAAAGTAAATACAAGAGAAGCATTATTGGATCGGATAACAAACGCAGCACAAACACTAAGAAATGCGCCCGAATGTATCCACAGAGCAACCCGAGCTATACACCATAGAGCTGACCTGTGCTTAGAAGCAAATGGTGGAATTTTTGAAAATTATAAAACGTAACCTAGATTTTATTAAAAACAACTTAATAATAACAATTTTAATAAAAATTAAATACCTTTTGTTTAGTTTATGTCTGAGGCACTGAATACACACCTCAAAAAAATGTGTTAGTCTTTCATTTCAAAGCTTTTGTGCCAAGATGCGTTTAAATTTGGACAAAATAACAAACTTTTAAAATTTTGCGATAAAAAATTACATGCGCCGAAATTGTTTTAAATCCAAATATCTCGAAAACGGTTGCTCGTATCCACTTTTAACAGGTATACCTTTTTGACGTAGAAATGTCAAGGAAATAATTTGTTTTACTCAAAAATGTAATACAAGACTGTACCAAAAAGTTGTGATTGTTCGAAGGAGTAGAAAGACATGTAGGTGGCGCCCCCTACAAGTAAGAGCAATACTAATATTAGATTCGAATTTGTCATACCAAAGATCCCCCGGATATTAATTTTCACTCCATTATTTACATTATCATAGATTTTATTTAAAAAATAGGAAAGTTAAATAAAAACTTTAACACCCTGTATCTCAAGAACTAAGGCCTTGCGAACACTTATTTATATAGACTTTTATGTTAATTTTTTGGTCTGAATATGTACCTGGAGTATTGACATTTCCTCATGAATCACCCTGTATATATATATATATATATATATATATATATATGGGACGTCGCTGACCTTAAAATACACCAACCCCGAATCTATAGACTTTTATGTTAATTTTTTGGTCCTGAATATGTATCTGAAGTATTGACATTTCCTCATGAATCACCCTGTATATATATATATATATATATATATATATATATATATATATATATATATATATATATATATATATATATATATGATAGTATGTTTTCATTCCACTTACACCAACGTCATAACAAGAAAATGATCCTTGTTTGGAACATGTCCTGCATCACAGCAGACACAATGATCCATTTTGGATATATATATATATATATATATATATATATATATATATATATATATATATAGATAGATATAGGGACGCCGCTGACCTTAAAATACACCAACCCCGAATCTAAAAAAGCCGGAGCGCCTGGGGCGGCGTAGCCTCGGGGGAGGCGTCCAGGTATATCCGATGATTACGCCATGTTTGGACAGAGAGCGGTTTTGGCCTGCGGAACTCGGTAAACAAAAGGCCCCGCAAAACCTGCTGATATTCGTTTTGCAGGTTCCGGTTGGAGCCTCGGGGGGTCTCTGTCTACTAAATGACGTATTTAGTTTTCGGGAAATTATATTTCCATCGGTCCGTTCATACTTTAGTGGTTTCGGGTGGATTATTTAAAATCCCGTTAAAATTAGATATTCTGTAGCAACGGCTTGGGGCCTTTAGTGTGGTTAAGAGAGGTATTTCTCTTAAACACATAAGTACGCCGGACCACAGATAAAAACACGTTTTAACTTCGCTCATAGAGTATTGTTATCGTCAAAATATTACTCTTACAGATTTTTAAGTCAGAGGACCTCAAGTTGCCAGAAAAACAAGTTTTCTCTTGGCTCCATGGGTTTGTCGGTTTGTAGAATAATTAAACAAATTACGTGAAGTGCGGGACACGAAAGAAAACCGGGCGGAGGAAATCGGTTTAAGAAGGTGGGCCAAGAAATCTCTTTAAACCAGTGGTGTCCCGTCGTTCTTTAAATAATATGGCACTTCTTTTTGACTATACGCACTTCAGATAATTAAAAAATGTAACTATGCTTAATGAACCTTTATCTATATTTGTCTGTTTTCTTTCGTGTACCGCACTTCTATATCTCTTTTGTGTTGCAAAAACGGCGAACTTTCGAATTTTAAAATGATTTAATTTTGATTTTTCTTGATCGATTTACCTATAAATATATTTTTTCTTGAGTTCTGTCATTAACGGTTCCCGGGCTACTGCCTACGTCCACTATTATTGGACCACCCAGTATAGTGATACACGATTTACAAGTCCAGATTTCACAAGGGCAGCGAGCATCAGATCCAGTGAACGAGATTTATGAAAATTTTAATTTAAGTGGCAAAAGTGGCCGTCTGTCTCCGTTTGTCATATTACTTTATTCAGAGGCCGTCATTGTGAAGTACTATACAGGGCGTTTCCTAATTGCGTGCTGATGTTAAAGGGGGTGTTTTTATGTCCTAAAGGTCTTAACTTTTGAGATACGGGATAGTAAAGTTTTACCCAGGTTAATTACATATGCACGCCACTGGTAGAAATTTCAAAAATTGATTGTTAATAAAAAATGCCCATTTATTCATAAAAGACGTGTATCAAATCAGTTATTTATCTATGATAGCATTTTTTTAAAACCCTGTATCTCCAAAGTTAAGACCTTTAGGTTCATATCAAACTTTTTTCTTAAAAAGGTCCAAGAATCACCCCTCATTAACATTAGCACGCAATTAGGAAACGCCCTGTATAGTGCTTCACTATGACGCCCCCTGTATAAAGTAATATGACAGACGGAGACAAACGGTCACCTTTGGCATACCCGAATAGCCCAAAGTCGAACTGCATAAGTTAAAATTTTGATAAATCTTGTTCACTGGAATTAGTGCTGGCTCCCCTACTATAACTACATTAATGTGTTAATTTTGGAAAAATATGAGTTTTGTAGTTTTTCAAATATTAATTGCAATATTAGATATTTTTTGACACCCGGTATTGAACAGAAAATTAATTATTTTGAAGCAGTTTATTGACAGCTACTTTATGAAAAATTTTACAAAATATATGAAAAAAAAGCCATTTTTGACGGCAGTGATTCTAATGGTTCGATTCCTTCTAAATCGTTGTCTTCCTCTGAAAATGATGAAGTTTCCTCGTCACTACTTGAAGATCCCAGTGTGATAACTAAATCATCAATAACCGTTTCAATTTTGCCATCTACTTCCCAGTATTTATGTTCAATAGAACGAACATGTTTAACATACGATTTCCAATTTTCACTTTTTTACTCCTACCCATGCAAGTTCAATAGGGTTGAGGTCGCATATGTATGGAGGCAGCCTTAAGGGTGTATGACAGAGGTTACGTAAAAGACCGTCAATTTTATACTTTTTTTTCTCTAGGTTTGTAGGCTGATACTACTTTATATAATTGATATGTTCTCCATGTTGGATCAGATACGAGATTGTTCGATTTAAGCCACGATATCATATGAGCTTTTGTAGAGTATTTAGTTGGCACTTTATCTTCTACGTGAGAATGATAAGACGCATTATCCATTACCACGACTGATTTGGGAGGAATGTTAGGTAGAAGCTTCTCGAGCAACCACTTTTCAAAATTATCTCTATTCATCTGTTCATGATAGTCTCCAGTTGTTAGTCCCGAGCGAAAAACTAAAGCAGCACCTGGAACAAATCCGGCTTCTAAACCAGCATGAACTATAATAAAGCAACTACTAGAGCGGAGTCCATGAGGAACACCTGTAACACTTTCACTTTGCCAGCATTTGTTAACTGTCATATCATTATCTACCCAGGTTTCGTCTAGATACACAATATTGCGTCCTTCTTGCCTGTATTGCCTTACAGTTGATAGATATTTCACCCGCCAGTGAAAAATATTTGGTCTCTCAATGAGCAATTTTCGTTTATTTTGGCACTAGCACCAAACAAAACCATTTGATCGTAAAAGCCGATTTAAGGTTTTATACCCGTACGGAAAATCTATTTTGTTATTTACAGCACGAAGTAGAGGTTTGCAGGTCGGAACCTTCTTCAAGTTTATATAAAAATCCTCTATTGTTCGTCGAATTACTTGAAAATCACCGTCGTCAATTAATCAATAATCGGGGTCTTTTTTTACCAGGAGATTTTAAAGGTGAAGTAGAACATGAGCGATAATTATGATCTCTTTGAACTTTTCTTACACTATTTTCCGAAACACCAGTGTAAAATGCAGCGCATTCTGTTCGATTTTGAATTGAAATAGTCAAACTATTTATTTTTTCTTTTTATATTTTCAGCTTCTCTAGTACAGGCCTCTATAACACTCGCAATAACTTCACGTGCACCGCTTCGAATTGTTTTTCCTCTTTTGCTCGCCATCGTTACTTCGAAATAATAATTCAAATTCAACGCAACGCATTTATATATAAATGAAAACAAATGCTCGAAATGTATAGGCGCCACTGGAAATAGCTAGAACCTTCTAGCGGCAAGTGCATGGAGACTCTAGGCACATCCCAATTACAAGTGAACCAGTGCCAAATTTACTAAATCCTCGATTAATTTTCCGTACCGTTAGCTAGCGCACGTTATAGGTGAAGCGGCAAACTATTACAACAAATAAAATAACATAAAATTTATTTGCGTACACAAATTTTACTTTTCCGCTTGCTTAAGACTATGAACCTATATTTTAAGGACCGCCCGGTTTTCTTTCGTGTCCCACACTTTACCCAATTGATTTCAAATTTTGCACAAAAATCTAGTGTGATAATTGGATTAAACGGGTAAGAATTTGTGCGAATTCAATATGACGGCTTAATAAAATGTTTAAAAAAAGCAGTTTCTAAAAACAAACTAACTTCCCTTGTTAACGAATACATCCTGTTTATCAGAAGAGCCATAAATAACTCATTTTGTATATGAATTTACAACAGGGTCTTTACGAATAATACTCATCACCCATAGATAAGAGACAAAACAACTGTTAAATACCAAAGTTATAGGATTTGTTCATAGATTATATAAAGATATTTGTATGTACACAGAATATTTAAACAACGAGTGACCCACCTATTTACATTTTTTATAGAAAAGCTTGTATATGATACACCCATCGGTTGAGGCTCGTTTGGGTATTAAATTCAAGAACAAAGTTAATAAATTCAAGAACAAAAAACCAAACGACAAAAATTTTTTGCACATTGTCGCCGGGCCCCTTAATATCCATGGGCCCCCTGAGTTTCTGGTGGCTGGTGGGAGTCGTAAGTGCAGCTATCTCATTGTATCAAACTTTCACATTAGCAAAATAGATTCAAACTTCGCCTTTTTGATCAAATTGATATTTTTAGCGGATCCAATAGATTTTCGTCCAAGGAGTCTTTTCATTCGCGCTAGAAACTCTTAAAACAAAGCTGAAAATTTGAAAAAAATTGAAAAATAATAATGTACCTTTAACCCAAAAAAAAGTTTATTTGAGTCGCTGGAACGAATCAGAAAATATCATATTACAAATATTACTAAAATATTAAATGTACAATATACGGAGAAGCAAAAATTTAACCAAGTTATTCGTAATTTATTGTTATTCTTTTGTTCATACAACCTAAAACAAATTACTCGTTGCTAACTCCTCCCGTCAAAGTTAATTAACCCTGAATCTCGGCTAATTCCCCAACCCCGCGTAATTAAAATACGGTAAAAACTACAACTTCACATCGCTACTTCTTACCGAATTAATTTTAAGTTTTCCAGAAAACTTTGAAAGCATCCTGAAAGTCCCTGTCGCCCTCGGCCAGCTCAGGAATATAATGAGTTAGAACGTGCATTTTTTTATGTTTCTTCGACGACATGGACCTGGAGCTGAGTCTGTTTTCGCCACGTCCTCGTTTAAATATTTTTTGGCGCCGCCAGTGGCGGTTTGGAGTATTTAAAATAAGTCGGCTGGGCGATAAGACGTTTATGGGGATAAACACTCAGTTCTAGGAAAGTATTGTCAAGAAGGAGAACCATAACAAAACAATATTCACTTATAATCTCCCTAGGGCTTGAACTACAACAGAAAGTTTTTGACTACCCGATTTTTCAAAAATTTTTACGATTCGGGTCATAATAAGTAATTATATCTACAAATAATAATTTACAATGACTATAGACAGAAAGCTGTATCGCTGTATTTTTCGAAGAAATACCCAATAACTATGAACAGGAAGCTGAATCGACCGTAAAAACTTAGTCCCGTTTTTCGGAAAAATTAGCAAGTTTGAAAAACCAGAGCACATTCAAATTCAAATTCAAAAGGCTTTTATTGGGGATAAATACAAAGCTAAATACATATTTAGAATGGTGACGAGATCCAGCACAGCTGCTCACTTAACCACCATAAAAACTAAGGTAACAACATTAGATAAATAATACTTGCGTGTAGATAGCATGAAGCAATAAAAATCAGTATACACATTACGGCGCCCTGTAGCAACCTTAAGAACATCTGAGCCTTTGACTAACTTTTCAAAAAGATAACGGGGAGACTCAGATACCCGGATTTTGAATAGTAAGGCGACCATATGCAGTTTAAAACGACTTTCCATGTTTAATCATTTTGATTGGCAACAAAGTTGTGAGGCATGGTCGAACTTTCTCAATCCATAACAATACCTTATACAGGAATTCTGGAGTATTTCAAAACTTTTTTTACTCTTTCGAGTAAGATCTGGTCAGTGAAGAATGCTAGTATACCGAAGACCCGATAAGACCAAACTATTACACACCTGCAATCTGACGTCGGCACTAAGAAAATCTTTAAATAAATATAATGTTTTTAATTTATAGTATGAAATCTGCAACAAATGTGATATGTGGGCGTCAAAGCGCATATCATCATTCATTTGTACTCCGAGGTTCTTGCAGACTCAGGAGTAATTTAAAATATTATTATCTAACTCCAAAATACACTGTGCATCATTACAGATTAATTCTCTGCCCTTGCCAAAAATAAGAACCATCGTTTTCTTATTATTAAGAGATAGTTTATGAGCCTCTGATATTCTTGCTATACTTGCAAAATCCCTGTTAATAAAAGTGGCAGCCTCTAGGCGACTGTTATATGACAATGAATGGTAAAGCTGCATGTCATCAGCATATTGATGAGATTGACTATGAGAGAGAAAGTTAGAAAAATTTGCTGTATATATAGAGAATAATAAAGGCCTGAAAACAATCCCCTATGGTACCCCTTTTTTGACTGATAAAAAGGCCGATATTTCCTTGCCCAGTGTAACTCTCGCTCAAATAATTGCGCCGTGCCATCAAGACCAAAGAAACTTAACTTTGTTAGTAGCATGACATAAGGTGTCAAATGCCTTGCTGAAATCTAATAGGATTAAGCAGAAGTTTTTCCCACAATCCTGGGCCCTCAGCAAGTCATCCGACACCTTTAGAAGGGCTGTTGTAGTGCTGTAACCCGGACTGAGTATCAGGTAAAATTTTATTAATAAGAAGGAAATTATTTAACTGCTCAGCAACTATTTTTTCTAGTATCTTCGACATGGTTCAAAGACTGCTAATGGTCCCGATAGTCGGAAATTAAGGCTGCTTTAGTAATTTTTGGAACGGGAACTACGTTAGCTTTTTTCCAAAGAGTAGGAAATATACCAGTATTTAAGCATCTGTTGATCAGATAGGTAACATGTGGTGTCAGATATAGAATAATCAGGGATATAAGGTTTAGGTCAGCCATCCACACCTCTAGCACGGAATGTAATAAGAGTTGCGAGTTTCTCAGGAGACTTCAGTGAATTCAGATTGGCGGTCAATGTTCTGATGGTCTCTATTTTCGTTTAAATCAGAAATAACCTCTTCATAATTCTTTAGAGTGATTGGCCTACCGTTGACAGTGCTACTTGATAGTGCGCCAAAAATCAGTAGGATTCGATTCTAATTTATGGTTTAAGTATGCTTTCTTTTCCTTGCGAACAGCCATAGTGACAAAACTACCTAGTTCCCTACATTCGTCACTAGCAGCATCCGTTTTTACTTAGGGTTACTATTAAAAAATATAATATATCATCAACACGGTCAAACTCAAAAATAGAATCCTAGTCTACTCCTATAAGATCGCCCATAAAATCATTATAATCAATAGAGCTAGAGTCACGATACGTTCGAAACCTAATTTACGCCGTAAGTTTTTTTAAGTTTAAGTTGCAAGTTCCAAGACACTGATCAGAGAGGATATTCATACGGATTACATTGGTGTTATTCACAATTAAAGAACTTTCCTAATCAGCTGTCGCAGAGAAGCCCTGATGAAGCTACGGAGAATGTCGAAACGTCGGCAATTGATTTAAAATAATAAAAAACGTATCGTCCAAACAAGCTGTTGTATTATTTTAAGAGTTAGATACGTAGTGAACGTGAATCGAACAAAACAGTTAATATATTTTGGCTCTGAACATTGACATGGGTTTTTTCGAAGAAATACACAATAATTATGGACATGAAGATGTGTCGACCTTAAAAACTTGGTCCCGTTCTTCCGAAAAATTAGCAAGTTTGATACACCAGAGGACATTCCTAATCAGCTGTAGCAGAGAAGTCCTGTTGAAGACACAGAGAGTGTCGAGACGTCGCACTGTGGGTCAGAGTCGTCTCAAAATATTGAAAAAGTCGGCAATTCTTTTTTCCAATCTTAACATTTTTATTATTTGATTTTTATTAAGTAGGCCCTAAAGTGTCTAAATTCAACAGCATTTGTTTTGTGAGTTTTCATGGTTACGCATTGACGCATAGTAGCAAACATCAAACACAAAAGTTTTTCTGTGCACCTATAAAAATTTATAGAACGTTTGTCAAAGTCTAACTACGAAAAATTAAGTTCAAGTTTTCTATATAAGTATTTTATTTAGTTAGATTTAAATTTAAATATTATTATAATTCAATTTGAACAGATGGGATTCGAATTTTGTTTATATAAAGCAATTCATCAACTTTTTGACAGCATTATCTTAAGAGGTTAGCAGAGCTCCAGTTTGGGGTACATACATTTAATTTCCCTGGATCTTTTACTACATTTTACAATAAAATATTTTTGCCGATTCGCGCCGTGCAATGCCAAATTTTCATGTTTATGTTTAATAGCGCGTGCATAATTTTTTTTTTCGAATTGGTATAAATAAAATTTTATTTCAATAAAAAATACATATCTCAGGGTTTTTTGGATATTGAAATTATTTACGAAACTTCTAGTATTATGTTTTTATTTGGGTAATTTTCAGTACCGGATTTAGAGGGGGGGGGGGCGAAGGTTTCGAACCCGTCTGAAACATAGACATAATAGGGATATTTACCGCATAATCTAAAATTATTTTTTTTCGCAAAAAAACAAAGTTGGGAGGCCTAAGAGTAATTTTACTATGTTAAGTTACACGACTAAATACAAAAGAACTGCCACAATACGTGAATGTGATACCGACGAGTTACTTTTTGCGACACAAATGAGTATGAGAGCAGAAGGCAAATCAGCTAAAGCAAAACAATTATCACATTTATCTGATGTTCCCGTAAAACAAAAGAGTTGTAAAATTCTAAATCAGTTGACTAACGAAAGAGCCCTAGCTTTAATTGTAGATGCTAGACTTTCTAAAAATCAATATCAACAACTTCGAAACACCGCTATAGAAAACAATGCAGATTTATACCCCTCCTACAATAAAGTTCGAGAAGCAAAAAAATTGTGTTACCCAGAAAAGATAACTGCGACAGAAAATTCAGTATGTGTAGAATTGCAGTCGTTACTAGACCATACAACATACAGATTGCTTTCAACTTTAGAAATAGAAAATCTCAAAATTAATTTACAAGAACTGGTTTTAAAGGAATATAAACAAGCTTTTCATGTTAACTTTTTAGATTCAAATTTATTGTTAACCTGCTTGGTCCCTTTGGAATTAATCACTAAAAATATGGTAAATAATAGAGTTGTGATCTGGAGTAATCCAACACCGTCATCTACCCGATATTGCCGTCCTTGTAAAATGTAGTTTTTAAAAGAAAGTATAGAAGTTTCTAAAACAGAATATGCACAAATGGAAGCCGAAGCTTTAACTCCAACGTATTTCACTAATCAACAGAAACCACTCAAGATAATTCATCAGCTTCATATGACCATGATTGATAACAAAATGATTAATTCGATCACAGATTGTTCATCACAAAAATGTTATTTATGCGGAGCATCACCTGTTGAAATGAACAATATAGAACAATTGGTACACAAGCCCATAAAAACCGAGAATCTCAAGTTTGGCATAACATCCCTACATATTTGGATAAGATCATTCGAATGTTTTTTAAAGATTAGTTACCGTTTACCTCTAGAAAAATGGCAGGCACGTGGTGAGGATAAAATTATAGATAAAGGGCAAAAGAACAAAATTCAAGCGGAATTCAGATCACGATTGGGAATTATTGTAGACCAACCCAAACAAAGGGCGGAAACTTCTAACGATGGTAAATGCGCAAGAAAATGTTTTGAAAATTTTGCAATATCAGCAGAAATTACAGGACTAAACGTCAATTTAATTTATCGATTTTATATCATCCTTCAAGTAATTGCCAGCGGATTTTTAATCAAGAAAATTGAATTTAATACATACACATTAGAAACTGCACATCTTTTTGTATCTCTATATCCTTAATTGGTACAGAATGCCAGCTACAATTCATAAAGTTCTTCTTCATGGATCCGCCATCATCGAGTCGTCACCAGTACCAATAGGCAAATTGTCAGAAGAATCCCAAAAGGCAAGGAATAAAGAGTATAGAAGGTTTAGGGAGCATAACTCACGAAAATGTAACAGAGTGCTCACGAATATAGATATTTTCAACAATTTACTTGTGTCTTCGGATCCAAAAATCACGAGTCTTAGAAATAAACCAATTTTCAAAAAGAAACAGTTTTGTCCAGGAGCTTTAAATTTATTCTTGCCGCATACAGTTAATGAATCCCTTGATAGTAATAGCAGCTCCTCCGAAAGTGAATCAGAATAGAATCTAGAATCCCATTTTTTTAAATTAAGTTTTATAGTTTTTAGTTAATTTGTATTATTATTTAGTTTCTTCATTAGTAAAAAACGTATGTTTTTGATAATTTTTTACAGCTCAGGCTCTATTTGTCATACGTGACAAGATGTTACATTTTTTTTACATATTTAAATTCTGTTCGATATAACTTGTACATTCAGCTTCCAGCAGTATTTCATATCAAATAAGCATTGTTACAAACCATTTAAGTTTTTTAAAAATTAAAACAAGTAGTTTGCAATTTCACTGTTGTTACTTTAACTTATTTGTAAATCAAAATAGTCAGATTTTTCTTAGTTATTCTTTATTTAATCCTCTACCAAGTACAGTGAACTTGCATCAATTTTTATCTAATTGAATATTGACATTTTGACAGATTTGCTATTACATTAATCGAATAATTTAATTTTGTGTCAATTAAGGTTTTTGATATGTATAATATTTTAATTGAACAAGGCATTATATAGTAAATAGCTAAATAAACTAAAACAAAAAAAAAGAGAAATTCATTTACAACAAAAAGAGCCCATATTTTTTACCTCACCCTATATAAATGAACACAAAAACAACGTTTTCAGATTGAGTTTTCTAAATAAACACCGTACTATTCTTTTTTCTCTAAATAACTTCAATTAGTAATTTTTCAATATTTTAAGATGAATCTGGCCCAGAGTGCGTCGGCAGTTGATTTAAAATAATAAACAATCTTTCGTCTAAACAAGCTGTTGTATTATTTTAAGAGATGCGAATAATAAAGTTGGCTGTGAATGTCAAAAATATTTAAATAAGAGTCTTGGAAACGTGTCAGTAATCACTTTCATTCTCATCATGTTGCGTTTTGGAAAAGATAATTTAAAAAGTATTAGAGATTAAGTAAATAATTCAATTCCGGATAATACGAAAAAATCTAATAGTATATCACTAAAACAAGAAGGAACTCTTATTTTCATAATAAGTTCGATTTTTCTCCTTTACCAAATTAAACTTAAAAAACCGGTAGATTTCCTTTACCCGGAACTTCGATCGTTATGAATATTTCCCTTTAATAGACATAGAGTAGTGTGACCCAATAGTACGCTAATAGTCATTTAGTTTTGGCGCCATTTTGATCCACCATTTTGGATTCCTACCAAAATTGCAAGTTTCTACTTATACAACACTTGATTTTTGGGCATAATTTAAAATAAATTAAATAAGTAGTTTTTACAGTAACACATCGGCATTTTATTCCATCATGTTGAATTCGAACCAACCCCTTGGCTGTTTACAAATCTAAAAACATTTATGAAACAAAGAGATTCGGCTTATCATAAGTTTAAAAGAACAAAAAATATCATTACAAATTCTTACGTAATTTTACTTTATCTATGGTTAGAAGAGAAAGAGAAAACAAACTTATATAGATTCGCTGCAAATGGACTTACTAACTAAACAGCGGCGCGCAGTCCATGGAAGCAAGGGAAGCAGTAATTTTTGAAATAGGAAACTATTAATTTAGTTTATATTAAAAATGCTAAAATATTATCTTAATTATCAAGCCCATAGTAAATGCGGCCTTGACTCCGACCGAGCCAGAATAGAAATCGAATAGAACCTATGCGGGCCGCTAGCTTCTCTGCAGCCAAGTCCTGTATGCTTGATTTCCTGTGAATCGAGCCAGAGGTTATTGAACTTTCCACCGGCTGTTTGCAATTTTTGCATTTCAGTCGCGTGCTTTAAGTGGGGGCGGAAGCTATCTTTGGAGTAGGTTCTTTGTTTCTTTTTAATAACGTTGAAAATGTTTTAGAATTTAGTAAGAAAAGTGTGTATGAATGTGCGGTGTGTGTCTTGATAATAAAGGGATTTTCAACATTAAACTTCGCTGAGAAGCTTCAAATAATTTCCAAAAGAAAAACCGCCTATGAAAAATTTAGCCATAAAAATGAAAAACTGTATTAGACATTTTTGTCCGGAAAAACAATACAAACAATTTAAATGGCTAACAGGGTGTGAAAATATAAGTAAATTATTTTGTTGGCCATGTTTACTTTTTGGAAATGAAAAAGGTCTCTGGAATAAAACTGGTTTTTCCGATTTAAACAATTTCCATAAAGCTGTAAAAAGACACATTATGTCCAAAGCGCATTTGCAGGCCGTCATAAAAGAAAAAGTCTTCGGCAAAACCAGAATTGAACACACCCTTAAACAGCTGGAAATTAGTCACCGCCAGCACAACGAACTGGTCGATAAAAATAGGCAAATATTAATTATGACGATGTTGTTTGTTTTCTCGGACAGCACGAATTGGGATTTAGAGGTCATGACGAAACAAGGGTTTTTTCAAATAGAGGAAATTTTCAAGATTTACTTAGTTTAATGGCTAAATATGATGGTTGCTTAAAAAATCATTTAGAGCATTCTAGCCTTTTTCGCGGAACGTCGAATCCAATCCAGAATGATTTAATTTCCGCTGTTGCAACCATTATTCTAAAAAGAATTAAGCAAGAGAATGGCGAGGCGAGGTTCATTGCTATTGTTCTGGACGAAACAACTGATATCACTAATTTTAGCCAATTATCTATAGTAATACGCTACGTTAAAACAGACGGAAGTATTCAAGAGCGATTTTTAGGTTTTAAGAATGTGTCCGAAAATCGTACAGCAGATGCATTATATACCGTGGTTTATAACGTTACTAAAGAAATTAATGGAGAGAAAAAATTAGTAGCTCAAAGCTATGTTGAAGCTGCAGTAATGGAAGGACAATTAGGGGGTCTGCAAGCTAAAGTTCGAGAAACTTTCCCAAGTGCTGTGTTTGTCCACTGTTTTGCTCATAATTTAAATTTAGTTTTATCCCAGTCCATCAATCACATTAAAGAATCTAAAGTATTTTTCGTTACTTTAAGTGGCATGGCTGCTTTTTTTTCCAAGTCAACAAAAGGTACACAAGCTTTGGACTCCATTGTCCACAAACGATTGCTCAAAGTAGCTCCTACTAGGTGGAACTATAATGGAAGACTTGTGTTAACAGTATCTGAAAATCGTGAATCACTGATTGAACTATTTGAGAATATAATAGAAAATAATGAAACGTGGGACAATAAATAGCTCGAGAGGGTTTTTCGACTGATGACGTTAAATGTAGAGCCACAAGCCAAGCGTCTTCGAACAGACAAGGTCGGAGATGTTCAAACATCATACAGGCGCCTCTTTTATGAAATAGTCGATCAAATTCAGCAACAAATAAACTATAGATTTAACGGGTTAAAAGATTTTAAATTCCTCGAGCTCTGAAATTTTGATGCATTTAAAGGAAAAACTTTTCCAGAAGATGCGTTTAAATCTCTTCTTTTTCATTATGGCCAGTTCTTCGACCGAGTGTTACTGCGATCTGAACTAAAAGTGATTGACAAAACTGATGACATTAGCGCAAGAAATAACGCTAAGGAACTAACGCAATTTTTAAAAGACAAGGAGCTGGAAGATACCAACACCGAAGTGTCGAAATTGTGTGAATTAGTATTGACAATACCTGCCACAAGTTCATTAATAGAACGCATTTTTTTCAACACTTAAACGTATAAAAAATTTCGTGAGAAATTCAACTGGGCAGGAGAGACTTTCGCATACATCGCTGTTGTCCTTTGAAAATAAACTTCTCGAAAATATGTCGCAGCATCCATGTTTTGATGATGAAGTCATTGACGAAGTTGCAAAATATGAGCGAAGAATCGAATTACATTACAAATAGGTATGTTTCTAAAAATTGCTTCCCTTTCTTAAAATTTCACCGCACGCCCATGAACCTAAATATATGTTCTACAGAAAACATGTATGTCCCAAATAATTTAAATGATCCCAACAAAATAAACAATTTTATTCGTATCTATGTTCAAAATGTCTCTGATTGTACAAATTTTTTTATAGCAATAATTCATTTAAAAACAATTTACATTTATCGTTTGCTTTAGCTGACATTTCAGAAATTAATAAAATATTGAAACAAATACTAGTGATCACGATGGGATTACTCCATTAATGAAAAAATACCGCAGCCCGTTTTTTGACAAGTACATAGCTCACGTCATTAACTGCTGTATTGAGTCACATTATTTTCCAAGTCAATAGAAATTGTCAGTTCGTCGACCTCTGCCGAAAATATCTAATCCCACATGTCTCAACGATTTTAGGATTATAAGTATCTTGCCCGCTTTATCAAAAATTCTTGAGGAGGTTTTACAAAGTCAGATGTTCACATATTGCACAGCTAATGGTATTCTTCCAGAATATCAGTGTGGTTTCTGAAAAGACTTCAGTACAGCCGTTGCTTTAAAAATGTTATTGATGATGTTTTGCGTGCATCGGATAAAAAGCTTATACTACTCTGGCCTTGTTAGACTTTTCTAAAGCATTTGATGCAATTAACTACCAACTCGTATTTAAATTGAGATATTATGGTTGAGTCTTCGTGTTTCCTAATATCATCTCTTTTATCGGGTCGTTTTCAAAGAGCACTTTCCAACGGCAAATTTTCGGATCAGGTGCAAATATTATCAGGGGTACCACAAAGTTCGATTCGGGGTCCTTTACATTTTTTGGTCTACACATCTGATATTCTTCTATCTGTAAAAAATTGTAAAGTTCGTGCATATGCAGATGATACACAAATTTATTTTTGCTTTAATTCGGATGATCATCTAGAAACTGAAGTACTTATTAATCATGACTTAAGTATGTTAAATCAAGATCATAACCTTAAGTTAAACCCTATTAAGTTTCATGTACTGCTTTTTGCCAACAAAACTAAAATTATTACATTAAAAAATAATTTAAATATTAATATTGATGGAAACAGAATATCAGTAGTTGCCTAAAACCTTTAAAGCCGAATAGGCCAAAAAGCCTATTCGGCTTTATATTTAATTATTGTGACTTTGTGTATGGTTGGTGTTTAAGTCGTTTGCTTGTGCAGAATGCATGTGTCCGCTTTATATATGGTCTTAGAAAATATGATCATATATCCTATAATTTTCGTGATTTGAATTGGCTAATTTTGGCTACTTACTCGACTGACTTCAAATTTTGATCAAAAATTAAAGGTCATATGGGGATGACCTGGTAACATTTTGGTAAAAATCCAATATAGGAAAACAAAATGGCGGCCTAGTGAAATGTTAAAAAAATTATTTCTAAGAAATTTCTTATCCAATTTATCTGAAATTTTGCATAAAAATCAATTATTATGTAGGAATCAACTGGTAACATTTTGTTATGAATCCCAGTTGGCGAAACAAAATCACGGTTTAATAAAATATTTAAATATTCAGCCAGAAAAAAACTACTTAACGAACTGATTTCAAATTGTCTGCCATAACTAAGTGTAGTATAGAGATGAACTAGTAAGACTATGGTATTAATTCAAGATGCCGGAACAAAATGGCGGCCAAATTTTTGTATGCTGAAAAAATCATCATCTCAGGTTTTACATATCCTCACGTTTTAGCATCCCTAGATGTGAAAAAATATGTTTTATAAATTCCGTAGGTTACAGATTTAAAAACAGGCGATAACCGATTACTAATCAAATCTGCAATAAGGTACAAAAAAATTAATTGAAAAAAAATAAGGTCACGACCGAAACAATGCAACTTTTCGAACCCCCTCGAGCTGCAGCGATCCGAAGGGAACGTGTCCACATATCTGATCCCACAACTCTTTTCAGCCCGGCCTCCCCTTCGGCCCCTCACCGCGACCCCCCAAGGGCGGCATATTTTACGTCGCGCCCAACGCCGCCCCGGGCGGCACTCCTCCGCCCCGAGCGGACACGCTGTTTGTATTATGCGGATCGGTCGAGTTGGCTTGCGCACGTTGCCGTCACTTTTTTTTTCGGTCCCGCGGAATAGTACTCGAGTAGACGGGTCGTACCGGGGAAGGTCGGTTAATTCCTTTAATATGAATCATATCATCACAGATTATTCTAATGCATACTGCGGAGAGCCATTGTTGCATCATTAAAGCAGGTAAAATCTATTTATACAGGGTAACGAAATTTTTCACGGCAGTGGTCAATTAAGAAGCCATGGTTATTGGGATTAGACCGTATCAAAATGGAATCACTGCCCGATGTTTCGCCTTCGATTGTACGAGGCATCTTCAGGGATCCCCGTATCTCTATTAAAATTGTTAGGATGCTTATACATTTCAATAGATTATCTAATTTTCCTCTTATAGAACCCCATGACTGATACAAGAACTTGGGTTTCTTTTACACTTATGACACGTCCAGTGGAATGCTGGTGTTCAGATACAGCAGATTGTTCAGTTTGTTTCTTTTTAATACATCGCTCATGTTCCTTAAGTCTAGTCGATATAGATTGTCCAGTTTCTCCAATATAGACATCACCACAGGAACAAGGCATTGCATATTCTCCTTCCGTTTGGAAAAGAATAATGTTCTTTGGCGTTCACAAACATTGTCCATTTTTTTTGTGTGTTGAAGATTGTATGCATGTCGAAAGATTGCAATATAGTCTCTGGTTCCGGGTATAGATGGAAGAACTACACTTCCCATCGGTAAATTCTTATTAGGTTAATTTCGTGGAGTAGGAATGGTATATTTTCTAACTGATCGTCTAATATCCTCAGTTCAATATCCATTCTCTCTTAAAACTTGAGTCACTTTGTGTTACCGATGGTAAAGAATTTTGGCTACAAATAGCGAGGGCTCTGTAAACCAAAGAATTAAAAACTTATTGCTTTTGTCCCGGATGATGAAGTTAATTTCCTATTAATTAACTGAAGCACAGACGAGACAAAACGAACTTGATATAATATCTAGTACTTTAAAGAAAAATGGCTACACAAATCGCACCATAGAGAAACCTATTAATGCACAGGTTTCCAGAAAAACGAACAAAAATTATGAACCATTTATAATAAAACACAATAGACAGAATCGGAAGAATTCTTAGAAAACACAACATACAAATTATATACTGGGTGGTGCAACCAAGATGGGTTGGACGATTGTGGGCAAACGGAGAGGAATTTGAAAAAAAAAATTGGGATATGATTGATAGTCAAGAACGCTGTGTTTTAAAATTATACCCATTATACAGGGTGGTCTGAAAAGTTCGTGGTGAACCAAACTTGTGTTTTTTTAAATGGGATACCCGGTATATTATTATTTTAGTTCCTATTCGTTGCGATCATTTTGATATAAGGTTCGTTGGGTCTAAAATTTATACCAAGGGAATGGGACGAGGTTAAAGTGGAAAAAAGGGTTATACTCCGGCCATTTTTTGAAAACAATTGAAGCAGGTATGGAAAAACCAAATATTCTATAAAATGTATTGTATCTAGGACTACAATAATCGCTTGTAAGTCGTTCAAAATTATTCACTGTTATACAGGGTGGTCAAGTTTTGCAAATTTACCTTGGATTGAATTTTTTTAAATAGAACACCCTGTATATTTTACTTTCATTTTAAAGATAACATTACTAGCTTTCAGAAAATACCATATTTGATACCTTTCTGACCAACAGTTTTTCAGTAAATTAGCTGTGAAATCAAAATTTCTTTATTTTAACACGAATTACTCTGAATTCACATTGTTAAAATTGACAATTTAATATTAGGAGGCCATGATATCATCATAAATTGAACAAAAGATTGACAGTCCTGTCAAAACAGCAAAGTGTCAGAATATTGTCATCACTAAATAAATAAATATTGTTCTTTGATGATGCGATGCCGAAATAAAAACAAGATAGAAGCTTTTGCAAGTTTATCATAGAGATTTCAAGAAACAGGAAATGTTGCTTTCAAAAAAACGTAAAGTAATTAATAAACCAGTTACCAATGAAGATAATGCTTTGACAGTATTAATAACAGATCTTTTTTTACAAAAAAAATAAATTTAATATAAATCAACAAACACAATGTAATTAAAACTTATAAAAGATGTTCGACTAAACCACCGTTTTGCTGAAGGCACATTTCGAGTCTATCCATAAATGAAAGTTTCACTTTTCTCAAAGTCAGGTCTGAAATGTTGCGAAAACTGCTTATTATTCTCAACTTCATATCTTCCACTGTGGTTGGAACCTCTTTATAAACTTCTTCTTTAACATGTCCCCATAAAAAAAATCTAGTGGCGTTAAATCGGGTGACCTCGCAGGCCACTTAACTGGTCCACCTCGCCCAATCCAATGCTCTCCTTTCCAATTATTGAGAAAATGTCTTACATGCCTATGGTAATGCGGGGGTGCTCCATCATGTTGGAACCATAAGGAATTTCTTAACATTAAAGGTAAGTCTTCGAGCAAAACGGGCAACTCATTTCTCAAAAAATTTAAATAGACTTCTCCCGTCAAATGCTCTTCAAAGAAATATGGTCCTATAACATGAGAGCTAATTATACCTCCCCAAACATTAATTGACCATTTATTTTGATGGTCCACCTGACGAATCCAATGTGGATTTTCGGTTGAATAATAGTGCATATTATGTTTGTTAACCAAGCCGTTGCTTTTAAAAGTTGCTTCATCTGAAAACAGCACCCTATCTACAAAACCTGGATTATCCCAAATTGTATTTAAAAACCAAATTGAAAACTCTTGTCGTTGGACGTAATCGCGATCATACAGTTCTTGGTGTAATTCAATGTGGTAGGCATGATATTTATGTTGTTTCATAATCCGTTTAATATTAGTGCGTTCAATATCAGTAGCTCTCTCAATTTCCCTGGTACTTGTGTGGATTTTCTTGCACTGTTAATAACACTGTCAAAGCATTATCTTCATTGGTAACTGGTTTATTAATTACTTTACGTTTTTTAAAAGCAAGATTGCCTGTTTCTTGAAACCTCTCTAATAAACTTGCAAAAGCTTCAGGTCTTGGTTCTTTTTCGGCATCGGGATATCGTACCGCATAAACCCTGCTTGCTAGTAAAGGGTTTTTTGACACTCGCCCAACATAAAAGTCATGTTTATCAACTCTGGAGTACTCAAACTCATTGTTACTTAACAATTTCTCGGCTTATCGTCAAAAAACAATGGTAATTGATGCCAATTCTCTGACACTTTGCGGTTTTGACAAGAATGTCAATCTTTCTTTTCATTTATGATTATATCATGGCCTCCTTATATTATAGGTAGTCAATTTAAGCAACGTAAATAATACCGTTTCTGTTAGAATGAGTAAATTTTGGTTTCACGGTTAATTTACTAAAAAACTGTTGGTTAGAAAGATATCAAATAGGGTATTTTCTGAAAGTTGGCGATGTTATCTTTAATATGACAGTAAAATATATGGGGTGTTCCATTTAAAAAAATTCAATCCAAGGTAAATTTGTAAAACTTGACCACCCTGTATAACAGTGAATAATTTTGAACGACTTACAAGCGATTATTGTAATCCTAGATACAATACATTTTATAGAATATTTGGTTTTTCCATACCTTCTTCAATTGTTTTCAAAAAATGGCCGGAGTATAACCCTTTTTTCCACTTTAACCTCGTCCCATTCCCTTGGTATAAATTTTAGACCCAACTAACCTTATATCAAAATGATCGCAACGAATAGGAGAATCAACTAAAATAATAATATACCGGGTGTCCCATTTAAAAAAACACAAGTTTGGTTCACCACGAACTTTTCAGACCACCCTGTATAATGGGTATAATTTTGAAACACACCGTTCTTGACTATCAATCATATCCCAAAAATGTTTTTTCAAATTCCTCTCCGCTTGCCCAAAATCGTCCACCCCATCTTGGTTGCACCACCCTGTATAAGCCACAAACTACTATAGGTAAACTACTTGGAAACCCAAAAGACAAAATCAAATTGGAAAACCATAGAGTATACAGCATTTTGTGTTAGGGCTGTGAAACGATGTACGTGGGGCAAACTAACAGGCGAATGTCAGCAAGAGTAAAAGACTATAAACTCAGCATCAGAAACAAACAAAAAATAAATAAATAAGGCCTTTATATTACGGATTGAATAGACATTATATATAGTATTATAATAAAAATTGTTTAAACTAATTAGTAGTTAGTAGTCAATGCCTTGACAGTCTAGCTTTTTTAGCTACTACACTAAACCAGACCTCGACCAAAATTAATAACTTTCGAATAAGACAATAATAAAAAAAGAGCTGGAATATATAAAAAAAAACTAGGCATATAGAGTAAAATAACAATCTGTAAAACAAAAATGTTTAACCAAAATTAATTTAACAAATTTTCAGGTAGAGCATTGTAACATTGCACAGCGTTAAAACTATAAGACCTCTGGAACATGGCGCTCTGAAGATGTGACATTGTTAATCCTTCCCGTGAACGAATATTAAGGGAATGCACGTCCCTACGAAAAATGAGACGTTCTTTTATTGAGGTGGATGAATTTGCGCTATTAATAATTTTTATCAAAAATGTACAGAAAAAAAAATCCGTTCTTAGCCAATTCAAATTACCAAAATTATGATATATATGATCATATTTTCCTCATATATACCCTCTGTACACGCAAACAACACTCAGCAGTTAGACACCAACCATATACAAAATCTCAATAATTAAAATTAGACAAGACTATGGATTCACACAAAATGTTTCTCATTCTCAAATTCAGAACATGTATGCTACTGTATAGAACCTTCAAAGCAGAATAGGCTTTTTGAAAAATTTTCTTTAAGTGTTCTTCAAATTTCAAATCAGTATCCAAAACAATACCAAGATTGTTGCATGATCAACTACTGATATTCCGTTTGCATCAATACTAATATTTAAACTATTTCTTAATGCACTAATTTTATTTTTATTGCCAAAAGGCAGCAGATGAGACTTAGTAGGATTTAATTTAAGGTTATGATCTTTGCAAAGCTGGTTTAACATACTTAAGTCTTGATTAATAAGCTCTTCAGATTCTAGATGATTATCAGAATTCAGTTCATTCCCTGAGTGTAAATAATAGCCCAACACCACTGCATGAAAAACTGAATGAAAATTCAAATTTTCCTCTATCATCGAACATACTATAACTGAACCCTATAGTACTGAACGAAGACAGACAACGAAATCGTCTGTTGATTATGGTAAGCCCGAATCCTTGGCGGATAGCAGTCTTGTTATGTTTTACCAGAACGTCAGGGGACTACGTACCAAAACTGATGGGATTTCTAGTAGTGTTATGTCTTGCGACTATGATTTAATATTTCTCACCGAGACATGACTTAATAAGGATATTTCTAGCAATGAAATATTTAATAACAAATATGTGGTTTTTCGAAAGGACAGGAATTATGAAGAGCTGGGTTGTCATCAAGGCGGTGGCGTGTTGATGGCGGTTTCTTGTTTTTTTCAGGTATCTGTAATTGCTATTCCGGCTCATGTTGAATTTGATGATGTTTGGGTTCTTGTGCGAGCAAGTGGTACCAGTTTGATTCTTGGATGTGTGTATTTTCCGCCTAATTCAAACCAGGAGTGGATTGGATTTATGAGGACGATACCCTGGTTCCAGAATCTTTACCATCCTTGGCTTTCGAAACTCTTATTCTGTCTATGAGTTTTCTTGAATTGTAACAATGGAACTCATTACGCAATCACATAGGCAGAATAACTACTAGGGTCGAGCGCTAGAACATTTAAAAAAATTCACTGTGTGATCCATTTTTAATGGGCGGTGTGCCTGATGCTTTTTTTTGGTCACAAATATTTTACGAAAATAGTTTTCAAAATATTCGTGACCTCAAAAAAATTTTAGGAAATAATTTAAACTCTTATAATATTACAAGTGAAAATTACTACGCGACTCGTAGTAGAATTTCTCTAAGATCTTCTTTACTTTCAAATATCAAAACTATATCATTCGCGTATCTCAGATGGTTCAGTCTTTACCTATTTGTTGATAATCTCTTATCCTGCCATTGGCGATAGGTAACCTTAAACCTCTATTCTAATCGGTTCTGTTGATAGTTCCATTGTGAAAGTGACATTTTTTTCGTATATATATGTAAGATTATTTTCGAAAAATCGTGTACTGGAAAAAATTCCGATAACAATTCAAGCTCAAGGAAATTATCAGTAATTATACAATTTATAAACATACAAATTCTTATTTCATTAGAATCAAACGAACTTGAAAATTTTATTTTAGACTCCACTACTTCATTACTTGTTATGGCATGGTATAGTAAAAGCAACTGTATTCCGACAGTCCCCCGTAACCAAAAGGCCCAGAGCTAAAAGGAAAAAAGCGGAGAGAGCGCTAATTTTTGCAATCCGTGTTATGGTTTATGATTTATAATATAATATATTTATATATCTACCCTAGAGTTCCGAGTATTACTGCCTACTTTGGCTCGGAAATTATCGGTGCCCAGAAGTAGTGTCGCCATTTTTTCCGTCGGTTAAATTAATGTTTGGCATTTCGAGACACACTTTCATAAATCTTGGGCATGCAGCCAGCCGCCGCAATGTGTTCGAGCATTTAGAACAGAATTGAATTTAATTTGGCCCTCGGCACAACTATTTCTACAGTTTTACTTCTCTAAATGTATATCAAGTGTTCTCCGTGGTCGTTTTTAACGGGTACAACGACAATATTTATGGGGATTGCGTGCTGCGCCCGTTGGTTGGCTGGTATTTTTGGCTTTCCGGTACCGTACGGTTTACTGGAATACCGACTATTTCGTATTAAAAAAAATGAGTTTTGGCTTACATGGTATATTTCTCGTATATCCAGGGGGCTCGTGGTGAATTATATTGTGAGGTCAATAGCAAATTTAAAAATAGGCATACTTAAAATAAAAATAACTATTTAATCTTTAAAATGAGCTTTAAATTCCCTTAAAGTTCAGGTCTACTCTTTGTTCTTTAGAACTGGAAGAATGCTGAATGGCACGTTCGTGAAAACTGCACGCACATTCCTTTTATAAACGATTTCTCGATACTTAACATTGCTAAAGCGGATAGTCTATCTTGGCCCAACTCCTCAACAAAATTTATAAGCCCTCGAAAAACCCCTGGATCTTCAGACCAAGCCGTTTCATCATGGCCACGTAGTGCCAGCTCGAATGCCCCACAACATTTTACACAATCTATAATTTTGTTTAAAATATAACGATTTTTGGATACATTTTCATTAAAATCTCTAAAGGATTTTCTATAAGCTGTGTCTAGCTGAGTGCGAATATCAACACTTCCGACTGTAGCATAGATCACCGAACATTTCATGTGATCTGCAGAAAACACATCTTTTTTTATTTCTTCTTTTAAGTGTTTTAAGTCTTTAACACCAGTTTTGCACCATAATGAGTCCGACGAGTCCTTAGAAAACAACAAACAAACAAACAAACACAGTAAAATGAGTTAAAGATTTTACAACCACACAGGGGTGTGCAGTCCATGGAAGCAAGGGAAGCAGTGCTTCCCCAAAAAAAAAATAAAAAACATCTTCTAAAATGTAATTTTTGAAATAGGAAACTATTAATTTAGTTTATGTTTAAAATGCTAAAATATTATCTTAATTATCAAGCCCGTAATAAACGCGGCCTTGACTCCGACTCAGCCACAATAGAATATGGAATAGAACCTATGCGAGCCGCTAACTTCTCTGCAGCCAAGTCCTGTATGCTTAATTTCCCGTGAATCGAGCCAGAGGTTATTGAACTTTCCACCGGCTGTTTGCAATTTTTACATTTCAGTCGCGTGCTTTAAGTGGTGGCGGAAGCTATCGTTGGAGTAGGTTCTTTGTTTGAACGGCTATCCGTGTGTTGTGTGATACGTACGTCGCATCGTGCGTGGTGCGATATGGAAGATAATAATACGGACGTGGATATGCAAATACCGTCAACTTCGGCTGTCAGTAATAACGTTGAAAATATTGGAGAATTTAGTAAGAAGAGTGTGTGTTAATGTGTGGTGGTGTGTCTTAATAATAAAGGGATTTTCAACATTAAACTTCGCTGATAAGCTTCAAATAATTTACAAAGGAAGGGCAAAACCGCCTATGAAAAATTTAACCACAAAAATGAAAAACTGTATTAGACATTTTTATCCGGAAAAACAATACGAACAATTTAAATGTCTAACAGGGTGTGAAAATATAAGTAAATTATTTTATTGGCCATGTTTACTTTTTGAAAATGAAAAAGGTCTCTGGAATAAAACTGGTTTTTCCGATTTAAACAATTTCCATAAAGTTGTAAAAAGACACATTATGTCCAAAGCGCATTTACAGACCGTCATAAAAGAAAAAGTCTTCGGCAAAACCAGAATTGAACACACCCTTAATAAACAGTTGGAAATTAGTCACCGCCAACACAACAGAAGTCGATAAAACTAGGCAAATATTAAGAAGACTTATCGATGTTGTTTGTTTTCTCGGGCAGCACGAATTGGGATTTAGAGGTCATGACGAAACAAGGGTTTCTTCAAATAGAGGAAATTTTCAAGATTTACTTAGTTTAATGGCTAAATATGATGATTGCTTAAAAAATCATTTAGAGCAGTCTAGCGTTTTTCGCTGAGCGTCGAATCGAATCCAGAATGATTTAATTTCCGCTGTTGCAACCATTATTCTAAAAAGAATTAAGCTGGAGATTGGCGAGGCACGGTTCATTGCTATTGTTCTGGACGAAACAACTGATATCACTAATTTTAGCCAATTATCTATCGTACAGTAGATGCATTATATACCGTAGTTTATAACGTTACTAAAGAAATTAATGGAGAGAAAAAAATAGTTGCTCAAAGCTATGATGGAGCTGCAGTGATAGCAGGACAATTAGGGGGTCTGCAAGCTGAAGTTCGAGAAACTTTCCCAAGTGCTGTGTTTGTCCATTGTTTTGCTCATAAATTAAATTTAGTTTTATCCCAGTCCATCAATCACATTAAAGAGTGTAAAGTATTTTTCGTTACTTTAAGCGGCATGGCTGCTTTTGTTCCAAGTTAACAAAAGGTACACAAGCTTTGGACTCCATTGTCCACAAACGATTGCCCAAAGTAGCTCCTACTAGATGGAACTATAATGGAAGACTTGTGTTAACAGTATCTGAAGATCGTGAAACACTGATTGAACTATTTGAGAATATACTTAATAGAAAATAATGAAACGTGGGACTCAGAAGCAATAAATAGTTCGAGGGGGTTTTTGGACTGTTTAAAACGAGATTTTAATTTTAATTATTTTAACATATTTTCAGAAATATTTCCATTCTCGGACAATGTTTTTAATATATTACAAACGAAAACAAATGATATTGCGTTTTGCCTAAAAAAAGTGGATGATTTTAAATCCATGTTAAGCCAAAAAAGATATGACTTTGACCTATTTTGGGAGAAAACGATGACGTTAAATGTAGAGCCACAAACCAAGAGTCTTCGAACAGACATGGTGGGAGATGTTCAAACATCATACAGACGCCTCTTTTATGAAGGAATCGATCAAATTCAGCAACAAATAAACTATAGATTTAATGGTTTAAATGATTTTAAATTCCTCGAGCTCTGCAATTTTGATGCATTTAAAGGAAAAACTTTTCCAAAAAATGCATTTAAATCTCTTGTTCTTCATTATGGCCAGTTCTTCGACCGAGTGTTACTGCGATCTGAACTAAAAGTGGTTTACGAAACTGATGACATTAGCCCATACATCGCTGTTGTCCATTGAAAATAAACTTCTCCAAAATATGTCGGGGCATCGACGTTTTTATTATGACGTCATTGACGAATTTGCAAAAAGTGATCGAAGAATCGAATTACACTACAAATAGGTAAGTTTCTAAAAATTGCTTCTTTTTCTTAAAAGTTCACCGCACGCCCCTGCCGACTTCAAAAAAGAAGGTTACTAGTTTGACCCTATGTATATTTTTTATGTTTGTACATCGATTACTCCGCGATGGTTTGACCAATTTGGATGCAATTTTCGGGAACTATTCGGGATGTTTCCGGAGTGATCCCATACCAAGCATATTAAAAAATGTTGAAAATGGCAGAATGGCTGCCATTTTGTTTTTTTTTTGTTTATACATCGATTACTCCGCGATGGTTTGACCAATTTAGATAAAATTTTTAGGAGATTGCCGGTATGCTCCCATAGCGAGAATATTAAAAAACGGTGGAATGGCGCCATTTTTTTTTTTCGCCAAAATATATTGCAAGAAGTTTTTTAATATTCTACTTTCGCGTCTCACCATTATATCAGGAAAAAATATTACGCATTTGTTAAACTTGATTTTATAATAAATCTTGTATAGATAAAACTAAAAAGGATGAAATAAATTTTTTTATACAAAAATTAAACCGACTTCAAAAAATTGTACTAAAACGTGATATTATTTTATTCCACCTTGAACATTTTACTCAGTGAAGTCGGCGTTAAACTTATTAACTATTTAATCACAAAAATATAATCATGTATTATGTCTCAGTGTCTTTATTAGTTTGTCGTCGACTTCACGGAGTAAAATTTTCAAGTTGGAATTTTCACTTTTTAGTGCAATTTTTTTGAAATCGGGGTCAATTTTTTTTTAATTTTATTTCACATGTTCAAGATTAGCGTCACTGTAAGCGTGAGTTACAATTATTATGGTAATGTAGAGCTTTTTCTGTTTTTGGAAGATAGTAAGAATGGTTTTAATGTAAAATTGCAAATAGATTTTATTTTAGAAAAAATTGGATACATGGTATTGTTGTTAAGGGAAACACAATGTTGTAAGCAGGGGCGTGCGGTGAAATTTTAAGAAAGGGAAGCAATTTTTAGAAACTTACCTATTTGTGAAGTAATTCGATTCTTCGACCATTTTTTGCAAATTCGTCAATGACGTCATCATAAAAACGTCGATGCTCCGACTTATTTTGGAGAAGTTTATTTTCAATGGACAACAGCGCTGTATGCGAAAGTCTCTACTGCCCCGTTGAATTTCTCACGAAATTTTTTAAACGTTTAAGCGTTGAAAAATTGCGTTCTACTGATGAACTTGTGGCAGGTATTGTTAATACTAATGCACACAATTTCGACACTTCGGTTTACTCATCTTCCAGCTCCTTGTATTTTAAAAATTGCATTAGTTCCTTAGCGTTATTTTTTGCGCTAATGTCATCAGTTTCGTAAATCACTTTTAGTTCAGATCGCAATAACACTCGGTCGAAGAACTGGCCATAATGAAGAAGAAGAGATTTAAACGCATTTTCTGGAAAAGTTTTTCCTTTAAATGCATAAAATTGCAGAGCTCGAGGAATTTAAAAACATTTAAACCGTTAAATCTATAGTTTATTTGTTGCTGAATTTGATCGATTATTTCATAAAAGAGGCGTCTGTATGATGTTTCAACATCTCCCACCTTGTCTGTTCGAAGACGCTCGGCTTGTGGCTCTACATTTAACGTCATCGTTTTCTCCCAAAATAGGTCAAAGTCATCTCTTTTTTGGCTTAACATGGACTTAAAATCATCCACTTTTTTTAGGCAAAAGCAACATCATTTGTTTTAGTTTGTAATATGTTAAAAACATTGTCCGAGAATGGAAATGTTCAACAAATAATTAAAATTAAAATCTCGTTTCAAACAGTCCAAAAACCCCCTGGAACTGTTTATCGCTTCTGAATCCCAAGTTTCAATATTTTCTATTATATTCTCAAATAGTTCAATCAGTGATTCACGATTTCCAGACACTGTTAACACAAGTCTTCCATTATCGTTCCACCTAGTAGGAGCTACTTTGGGCAATCGTTTGTGGACAATGGAGTCCAAAGCTTGGGTACGTTTTGTTGACTTGGAAAAAAAAGCAGTCATGCCACTTAAAGTAACGAAAAATAATTTACACTCTTTAATGTGATTGATAGACTGGGATAAAACTAAATTTAATTTATGAGCAAAACAATGGACAAACACAGCCCTTGGGAAAGTTTCTCGAACTTTAGCTTGCAGACCCCCTAATTGTCCTGCCATCACTGCAGCCCCATCATAGCTTTGAACAACTAATTTTTTCTCTCCATTAATTTCTTTAGTAACGTTATAAATTACGGTATATAATGCATCTGCTGTACGATTTTCGGACACATTTTTAAAACCTAAAAATCGCTCTTGATTACTTCCGTCTGTTTTAACATAGCGTATTACTATAGATAATTGGCTAAAATTAGTGATATCAGTTGTTTCGTCCAGAACAATAGCAATGAACCGCGCCTCGCCAATCTCCTGCTTAATTCTTTTTAGAATAATGGTTGCAACAGCGGAAATTAAATCATTCTGGATTCGATTCGAGGTTCCGCGAAAAACGCTAGACTGCTCTAAATGATTTTTTAAGCAATCATCATATTTAGCCATTAAACTAAGTAAATCTTGAAAATTTCCTCTATTTAAAGAAACCCTTCTTTCGTCATGACCTCTAAATCCCAATTCGTGCTGTCCGAGAAAACAAACAACATCGATAAGTCTTCTTAATATTTGCCTGTTTTTATCGACTGGTTCATTGTGTTGGCGGTGACTAATTTCCAACTGTTTATTAAGGGCGTGTTCAATTCTGGTTTTGTCGAAGAGTTTTTCTTTTATGACGGCCTGCAAATGCGCTTTGTATATAATGTGTCTTTTTACAGCTTTATGGAAAAACCAGTTTTATTCCAGCGACCTTTTTCATTTTCAAAAAGTGAACATGGCCAACAAAATAATTTACTTATATTTTCACACTCTGTTAGCCATTTAAATTGTTCGTATTGTGTTTCTTGATAAAAATATCTAATACAGTTTTTCATTTTTATGATTAAAGTTTTTTAAATTATTTGAAGCTTGTCAGCGAATTTTAATGTTGAAAATCCCTTTATTAGTAAGGCACACACCACACATTCACACACACTCTTCTTACTAAATTCTCCAACATTTTTAATGTTATTACTGACAGCCGAAGTTGACGGTATTCGCATATCCACGTCCGTATTATTGTCTTCCATATCGCACCATGCACGACTCGACGTACGTATCACACAACACACGGATAGACGTTCAAACAAAGAACCCTACTCCAACGATAGCTTCCGAACCCACTTAAAGCACGGGACTGAAATGCAGAAATTGCAAACAGTCGGTGGAAAGTTCAATAACCTCTGGCTCGATTCACAGAAAATCAAGCATACAGGACTTGGCTGCAGAGAAGCTAGCGGCCCGCATAGGTTCTATTCGATATTCTATTGTGGCTGGGTCGGAGTCAAGGCCGCATTTATTATGGGCTTGATAATTAAGATAATATTTTAGCATTTTTAATATAAACTAAATTAATGGTTTCCTATTTCAAAAATTACATTTTAGAAGATGTTTTGTAATTTTTTTGGGGAAGCACTGCTTCCCTTGGCTCCATGGACTGTACGCCCCTGGTTGTAAGTGACTTTTTAGCCTGGTAACTTGAAGTTTCAAGTCGTGTTTAAAAACTCTCAGAAAAAGAATTTAATTAGTTGGATTCGTTATTAATCATGTTTCGCTATAATGTCCTTAATATTTATGAATAAAGGTCGTTCTAAGAAATGATATCCTAACGTCTAGTAAAACGTTAAATTAGGTAACGGCGATAAAAGAAATTAATAGAAAATTACGGACCTTAAACACGAAAACACGTAAGAATGGTTAAAAATTAGTCGGATAGGGATATCCGAGTGGTTTAATATCTGTGCAGAGAAATCTCGTTACGAAACGCATAAGAAGAGTATAAGAGACGTAAGACCTATATCTTTGCTTTGGCTGTGGCGTATACCCCGAAGAAACAATGTCTGAGCTCATTATGCAAATCCCGATCCAAGGGTTTCGCCACACAAGCCAGCGTTATGCAGGTGGGTCGCAACGCTTTTAGTCCAAGAGCTGGTCAATCTCGGTTCGGAAATTTCGGGAAACACGCTTTTTCGAACAACAGCTAAATATTTAGCGTACTAATTCCATTATGTAAACTACCGTACAGTTTCTTAAAATTGAACTATAATTTGGAAACAAAATGGTTTGTGTTTAAATTATTTTTTACATTGTGTAGGTGCAAGTATTGTTAAATTTTTAGTGGAATCTGAGTTTTAACAATTGTTTTGATTTGTTATATACGAGAGGGTTATATTACCAAATAAATTCTATACGAGGGAAGGTGTGGGTAAAGGTGAATTTACCGATTTTTTTCGTATATATTTTTCCATTTTACGTAGTAAAAATACTCGAAGAACTGTCGCGGGAGTCTGGATAGATGAAAGTGAGGAGTTTAAGAAAGTGGCCATTTAAAGTGGATTATTTCTTAACTCCTTAACAGCAATAAAGAAAAATCGGTAAATTTCCTTTAACCGGAATTTCCCTCGTTTTGATTTTTTTTGATGTGTTAGGAATAGTGAAGTCTGACCCAATTTAGTTCAGTACATAGTCACAGTATATACTGTCTTTCCATACACTTTTATTGGGCGCCATTTTGTTCCATCATATTGGATTCCTACCAATATTTTACCAGTTTCTTTCTACCTATGCCACACTTGACTTTTGGGCATAATTTAAAATAAATTCAATAAGTAGTTTTTACATCGACCGACCGCCATTTTGTTACTTCATGTTGTTTATACCATTTTCACATTTAATTTTCCTGCAAAAAAGTCACTTGAATAAGAATTTTTTACGTTGTTTTTTTAAAAAAATACTTGGCCGCCACTTTGTTGCCATAAAATTGCGAAACGTCGACAATTCAAAAAAATAAAAAGATACTTTGGCCATTCGGACACAATTCTGCCGGTAAAGATTATGGAAAACGCTTAAAGGCTTATTGGTATAATGGTCCATGATTTTAGAATCTTTGGACCCTATACCTGAATTAGTTTATATATATATATATATATATATATATATATATATATATATATATATATATACAAAGGGATGCACAATATGAATTATTTATCAAAAGTTGCGAATGGTTTTACAAATTTGAAAATTCTAAACCGTTCCGGAAATATCCGAGATCCGAAATATTGCGATTCGTTTTACTTTTTTTTCGAAGCTATTGGAAAAGATATGAAAAAACGGAAGACACTTTTTCATTCTCATTTTTTAAACTGTACAAGGTGACTTTAACAAATTTTTATTACAACGTTTCGTTTCAATGGAATCACCATCAACTTTGATTTGTCTTATGGATATATATATATATGTAAGCACAATATGATTACTTATGTTTTTATCCAGAAAAATGGTTTTTTAATACATTTCTAGCATTTTAACGATAAAAGGAAAAAAAAGCGGTTGACAAGTTCGAATGAATGTATTTATTTATTTACTAACTATAACAAATGTTCAAACAGATTACCATTTTCTAAACAGAAGTATGATTTAACATTTCAGGAGTATTTGTATTAAATGCTGCTCGTACTGATTGATATAATTGTTCCTTGTTGTCAAAACATTCCTTAAATACCTCATTTTTTATGTATCCCCACAAGAAAAAGTCCAAGGGAGTTAGGTCTTTGGATCTTGGAGGCCAAGGTGTTTCACTGTAAGTCCCAATGTATCTTCCTTCAAACCGTTCAGCTAAATATTGGCGAAGTTCTATGGAGTTATGGGCTGGAGCACCATCTTGTTGAAACCGACAGCCGTGTACAGCGCCTAACGGTAAATTATCTAATGCATCTTCTAAATCGTGCCTCAGGATCTCAAGGTACCGCTCGGAAGTTAATGAATTATTATAATCTTGCTACCAAAAATCCCACACCAAATATTAAATCCAAGCGATCTTGATGTCTGGTCTAATTACACGTGGATTTCGTTTTGACCAATAGTGGGTATTGCGCCTGTTAGAATACCGTTATTGGTTATCATGCTTTTATCAGACCAAATCACTTTATAAGGAAAATTAAGACTGTCTACACATCCTGGTATACCACTCACAAAAATGTCTACGTCGTTCATCGTCACCCGGTTTTAATCCTTGACATATTCGGAATTTGTAAGGCTTAAATTGATGTTTCCTTAAAATAAATTGCGCTGTAGATTTAGCTACCCCCGTCTGGCCTTCAATTTCTCTGGTGGAAGTTTGTAGTTTTTCAATAACAGATTGTAGAAGATATTGGTTTTCTTCATTGCAAGGTTTTTGTCGGGATAATACAGGCTTTTTAAATGATCCATATTCTTTTAGATTAAATAGCAAACGCCGAAAAATACATTTGTTGGGTTGTCTCCGCTCCGGGTATTTGTTAGAATACATGCGCTTGGCTCCTACACAATTTCTTTGGCATAAAATGTAGCAAGATAGCATATCACATTTTTCTACGTTTGTAAAATTACCTCCATCCATTGTAGAACAAAATAAATTAAAAACGACAACAATAACAATACAAACATTTACTTGTTTGAAAATTTGTTAAATAAATAAATACATTCATTCCAACTTGTCAACTGTTTTTTTCCTTTTATCGTTAGGATTTCATGACCTACTATAATAAAATGCTAGAAATGTATTAAAAAGCCATTTTTCTGGATAAAACATAAGTAACCATATTGTGTAGTACATCGTTGAATTCGCAATGGAAAGCGCAATCTAATACTGGGTGTATTTTTTTCCGTCCCATAAGAAAAATCAAAGTTGATGGTGGTTCCATTGAAACGAAACGTTGTAATAAAAATTTGTTAGCGTCACCTTGTACAGTTTAAAAAGTGAGAATGAAAAAGTGTTTTCGGTTTTTTCATATCTTTTCAAATAGCTTAAAAAAAATTAAAACGAAATCGCAGTATTTCGGTTTTTCTCGGATATTTCCGGAACCGCTTAGAATTTTCAAATTTGTAAAACGGGATTTTCTTGTGCATCAAAATAAGCAAATTTTGTCTAATTTAACCGACACTATATCTCTTACCGTTTCCGAAATCCCCATGCTGTGCATCCTTATCTTGGACACACTGTATATATAAATATCCTGAAGATACAACAATAAAATTGCGAAACGTTGGCTATTTACAAAACTTTTTTGTTTTTTACTGGATCCAAACCCCAAATAATACACCACTCTAACAACAAGAGAATCGTTAACGAAAACCATTTAGAAACTTAATATCTACGGAGCAACGGCATAGACTTATATTATGGGTTTCATGCAGGATATAGCATCTATAAATGTGTCCTGAGGGTGCAACAATAAAGTTGCGAAACGTCGACAATTTAAAAAAAACTTTTCTTTTTTACAGGAGCTTAACTCCAAATGAGACACAAATCTAACAAAATGTTTCTAACATTGTTCCGCCATATTGGATTTTTACTAAAATATTACCAGGTCATCCCCATAGGACTCTTAATTTTTGGTCAAAATTTGAAGTCAATCGGGCAAATAGTTTTCAAGTTATGCCGTGAACTGAAAGACAGACAGACAAACGGACTGACGTAATTGATAAAAATATGTTTTTTGGCATCTAGCGACGCTAAAACGTAAAGATATGTAAAACCTGAGATTACAAACATTTTATTAGGCCGCCATTTTGTTTTTCCATCTTGAATTAGTAACACATTTTGTCAGAGATTAGCCATTCTGGTTATATTTCTGATACGAAACATAAGACATATTCTGCTTTTAGTATTTTATTTGTAGGTTTGCTGAAGACGGGGGTAGACTTTCCCTCGAAACGTCCAGAAAGCAGACATTTTTCAGTGTCGTTCCTCGGGTACGTTCGTAGTGGACCCAGAACTCAAGTCTATCTATTCAATTTATAGGGTAACTATATTTTATTTTTTATTTATTTTTTTTTCAGTTTTCTAAGGCGGAAAAACCCAAAAAATAGTTTTAAACCATGAATCCGCCACTACAATTTCGTAATTATTTACAGTTACTAGTTGATCCCTATACCACAATTGGTTATAGCACACAATTTGAAACCAATCCATTGAGTAGTTTTTTCAGGACGAATTTTTAAATATTTTATTATACTGCCATTTGTTTCCGCCATCTTGGATTCGTACAAAAATTTTACAAGTTGAAACAAATTGGCAGTTTTTCATAATATTGTTTTAACATTTCGCTAGGCCACCATTTTGTTTCGCCATATTGAATTTTTACCAAAATATTACCAGGTCATCCCATATGAGCCTTAAATTTTTTTCCAAAATTTTAAGTCATTTAGGTAAGTAGTCTCTAAGGTATGCCGCGAACTGACAGACAGACTGACGGAATTGATAAAACATGTTTTTTGGCATCAAGGAACGTTAAAACGTGAAGATGTGTATAACCTGAGAGGGTGATTTTTTCACAATTACAAACATTTTATTTGGCCGCCGTTTTGTTCGGCTATCTTGAATTATACCATAATTTTACTGGTTGATCCCTCAACCACAATTAGTTATGGCACACAATTTGAAATCAAACCATTAAGCACTTTTTTCAGATTGAATTTTTAAATGTTTTATTAAGCCGCCATTTTGTTCCGCCATCTTGGATTCGGACCAAAATGTTACCAGTTGATTCCAACATAGTACTTCATGTACAAGGGAAGTAATATTTGTGCGTTTAATGGGTGTTGCATTTTCAGTGTCATTGTAATTGTTACCTAAAGAGACCACCAAATGAATTCCACGATACGCTGTACGCTTGTACTCCGACTAGTCCGCCCGGTAAGAGGCGACCAACACTTTGAAGCGCCCGCGGGCACGTGAAAATGAAACGGCCCCGAGGCAATCCGCTTAGACATTGCGGGCGAGGGGGGTGCGGCCCCAGCGCTGTGCTGATGGCCTATATATATTTTACGAGAATGAAGGGCCCCCGGCGGCCCTGTTTCCGATATTTATTGTTTTTGTTGGGAGCGGAATAAGAGAAGCACCCCGGGCCAGTCCCGGTCGATTTTTCGCACAGAGAGGATACAGGATGGTGCGCTATATACAGGGAACGTGGGCGGGCGTTTCGTACCTTTAATGTAACATATAAGTTTGAAATGTACTTTATTCAAAAAAGTGTTAATACATTACATTTGATGTTTTGCTACATACTAAACAAGTACAGATTTTAAGTGCACAATTAATTCTACTGAATTTGTGTGTACACTACTTTATCACAATCCCACATCTGATAGTACAAGTACAATTTACAATCACAATGTACATTTCTTGTCAAAATTAACATTTTATACAGTCAAAACGATTCTATACTACTATTATTAAAGGTTACAGTTAGATAAAATTTAATGAACCAATTACCTAAAAGTAAAACTAAGTCCGAAATCATGAAATAACTGTATTAATTATATTATTATTTTCAAGTATCCATTGCTTTAATTGTCTTTTTAATTTTTGAAATGTTGCAGAGTTTATTTCTATGGGTATAACATTTAAAAGTTTTGGAATTACATATGTAAAATGTCCCTGTGCAAATGACGACAAAGTATATGGCACACTTAGATTTTTCCTTGTCAATGACATAGTGCCTATCTCATGTGGCACGAAACTTCCCCATCTTGACTGTACAATATAGGTGGAATTTGATGTAAAGTTTTTATTCATGACATTTTCTGATATAGTCTGTCTGTGGGATATATCCTATCCTTGAACAAAATTACTTTCAGAAAGTACTTTTGTTTTGTCACAAGCAGCTAGCAAAAATCAAATATCATTCTCACTACATGACGTGGTACTATTTGTCTCAAAAAGTAGAACTTGTATAATATTCTCCTCAGTTTTTTAGTTAATAAATTACTAAATATTTAAGGTTATCTAATCTTTTCACATATTTGGCTTTTTTTATTTTTAAATTTTCTGCATAGTTTGTTTTTGCTGCTTTTTTTTTGTGACTTCATCCCAGTTTCTGCCCCTTACCAAAATTACGGTATCGTCTGCATAACACAGAATTTTATCACTACTTATATTAGTTAAACTGTTTATGTACAATAAAAATAAAAGCGGTCCCAAAACTGTACCCTGTGGAACACCAATCTCTACCGAGAGTGAATCACCTAAGCAGTTTCCTATTTTTACCTTCTGCGTTCTATCAGATAAATACGATCTAAACAAATCATGTGCTCTACCTCTTATACCAAATAATTCCAGCTTCTCTAATAGAATTTGGTGCTCCACAATGTCAAAAGCCTTGGATAGATCTAGAAATATGGCAAGTGGTTTAAGACCTTCATTGATGCTCTTGGTGATATAATCTGTTACTTGGGAAATAGCAGTTTCCATGCTACTTCCTTTTTTAAAACCTTGTTGATTTTCTGATATATATTTGTTCAAAAATCCCCACAGGCTTGCCTTTATACACTTTTCGTTTAATTTACTTAAAGTACTAATAAGTGCAATTGGTCTATAGTTGCCAGTTAAGTTTTTATCACCTGATTTGTAAAGTGGACTAACAATTGCATTTTTAAAGGCTCTGGGGAATATGCCAGCAGTAAAAATGCTATTTACCATATGAGCTATAGGTGCCACCATATACAACAGAAGTTTACATTTGTTACTTGAAATTTTTTCTTTTAGATAGGAAAGTCTGTTTTTGTTCGTGATTTTCAAAAGAAACCAGAATTGGAGGGTTTTCTTTTGTAGGATTTATTATTCTAACCTGTACTTTATTTAAGGGTAGGTTAGGGTCTACATAGCTTAATACACTTTGTGCTCTTTTAATCACTTCTTTACGTTTATTCTGATTTTCATTTGGTGTACTTTTGATTCCAACAATAACAACATTGTTTTTCCTGTTTTCTTTGTCTGTCATTTCAGACTGACTATTCAGTCGTCGAAGTTCGGTATTTATTTTAGAATTTTCCCTTTTTAACCTTTCAATTTCGTCTAAATTTAATGCTACTTGTTCGTCATGTTTTTCCGAGTAGAATTTGACGTCGTATTTTAAATCTCGAATTTAATCGTTTAATACGTAATTAACAAAATAGTTTTCAATGTCAAGTGAAGTATTACATAACCCACGCAACCCTGAACCTAAATGGTTCAACACGATCAATTTTTAAACGTTACTCTTCAAAAAATATGTAAAGGAAGCCCGGGCAGAGCGAATAATCGTTATCGCTTAGTGTTGTGCACCGTGTCGAAGAGCATGACCCGTTGATCAAAAAATCAGTCATCAAAAATGACACGTGGCGTTATTACTCTAAAATACAATGTTGTGTTAAATAAAAGTTAAATAATTAAAGTAAAAGAGCCTCATATTTTTTTATTGTTCCTATTTTTATGTTAGATTTATGTAAAAAAGGTTTATGCGGCGCCACGACCTTAGAATCCATTTGCCTATGGCAAGGGTCTTCAACCTTTTTTACTGCAAGAGCCAACATTTTTTTCACATCGTCCGAAGGGCCATAATGGTCCACGTCACTTTACCACCGTGTCAATAAAATAAAAAACATACATTTTCAAAGTGTAATAATCTTTATTTGTTACAAAGGTCCATCAATCAATGCGATTTTTGACAAGTGTGTATATATTTGCTTTTATTTTTGTAGTTGCAACCAGCAAATTTCCTTCCAGATGTGCGTCTCTAACTCTCGACCTTGTTTTAGACTTCACATTCTTCATACGAGAAAACAGCTGTTCGCACACATATGTGCTCCCGGATTTCAGGACAAGAGTTTTGATTGACATGTTTTAAATAAATATCAAGAAGACCATGTCAAACTTGTCTTTCAGTTCCAAATTACACTGCAAATCGATAAGCTACATATGACGATGTTCTGGCATGTTTTCAACGGATACACTGAATGGTAGAGATTGATGTAATTTTCATTATCTCTGAACACAGTTAGTAAAAACAGCATTTTCAAGAAAAAAAATATATACTCTCTGAAACTTATTTTTTATTAATTCTGACAACTTAGCAGCTATATTAAATACAAATTTAAAATCCTAAGTTCACCCCTTTGCGAATGCAGTGGCGTAACAAAAAATATTTATTTTTTTCTGAAAATAGATTGAAAAAAAAATGAAAAAATGAATAGCGTGTTAGTATTATTTACATTTTTGGATCCTCTATACAGTAGTTTATGAATATTTTATGAATAAAGTTATATAAACATAATTTTTATTACTACTAGCTATGTTGTCGATATGATAAACAAAAATATAAAATCCTAAGCTTGCTCCTTTTAAAGCACAGCGGCGTAAACATTGGTGGCTTTCGCCATTCCGCGTTTTTTTTTCGAGTGTATTGCTAAAATTTGACCGTTCTTGTGTGTGTAAAACCTTAAAAAATGCCCCTGGATAGAAGATCTCATGAAGAGTCACGTTTAGTGGTTTGCTACTGTTGTTTTAACAAAGCTATAAAGCATTTCAAAATATCGGGTAAAGTAGAACAATTAATTAAAAATATGTTTCCTCATTTCGACAAGACTAGCGAGTGTACTCCACTAGTTTTATGCGGTAGTTGCTACATCAAAATAAAGAAGCACACTTTAACCCAAGTGGTGGATTATGAAACTCTCAAAATCAGACTTAAGCGAAATGAAAAAAAGTGTAGCTGTCCAATCTGTGAAGTTGCTCGATCTAACCCCAGACAAAACCTGCCTTTAAAATGTATTATCCAAAAACGTAAAGTGGGTAGACCAGCCATAAACAATGATGCCGATGTTATCAAGCCAAAATCTATCAAGTTGTGTAGTTTGTGTAATTCTAAATTACAAAAGGGTTTAAATAGTATATTGTGTAACAAGTGCGTGAAGTTAACTTTTATACACGAGTGTATAAAAGTTAACTCGCCTTCGAGCTCGGGCCACAATATCACACAAGGGTATAAAAGTCTTCACGCACGTATTGCACACTATACTTTTTCTACAACCGTAAATAATACAAGTACGAAATAAAATTAAACTATTTAATTTTCTCCTTTATATAATACAAATTAAACTAATGAACTATTTATTTAATTTTCTGTTTTATAATAATTGTAACTTTTTAATAGAACTTATAGTTAAATTATTTAATTTTCTACTTTATAATAATTGTAACTTTTTAATAGAAATTATAGTTAAATTATTTAATTTTCTTCTTTATAATTATTGTAATTATTAATAGTAATGTTGCAATTTGTTAGATTACTAAATTTAACTTCTGTAGCCTCCTTTGATAATGATTTGTTAATAATGACAAAAGTCTATTTGAAATATCATTTTTCTTGTTAAGGGATTTTCTACGTAACCCTCAGCTACCGTTGAAGATTTCCAACCGCCGTGTTGTTTTAACATTAGTAAATCTGCACCGGTTTCAACTAGCAAGGAAGCAGATGATCGTCTGAAACAATGGCCTGTATATTTTTCTGGATGTGGTAGTTTTAAAAATTTTGCTATTTCACTAGGCAATTTTCCAAATTTGTTTATCCCGACGACTTGGCGAGTACATTTTCCTCCTTGATACTTGATGAAGAATTTGTTTTCTTGATAATTTTGGGGACGAAGGGCGGCATATTTTCTGTATAATTCTAAATGCTCGGTAATGGTAAATTTTCTTGTTATTTTGGTTTTTGTATCAGGGACGGATACAACAAGAACACTTCCTAAATCTTGAATATCGCACATTTTTAGCTTATAAATTTCGCTTCTTCTTAGAGCACCAGCAATCCCAAATATTAATATCACTTTGGTTAATAAAAAAACTTCGTCAGGAGCCTTATTTATGAACTTGAAAATTTGTTCTTTCTCCAATATTCGAGATTTTTGTGGAATATATCCTTCATTCTTCCGTTTTAAAAATGCATGAACTTTTGGATATTTACCAATGTCAATGTTATTTTTAATGCTAATAGTACTTTTTAGCATTGAATAATGACTCCATAGTGTTGATGATTTCACATTTTTTGACAATTCTGATAAATATGCGAGTAAAACATTTTCAGAAAAGGTTTTAATATTGTTCTTACTGCGCCAGGTCATAAATTTATTGTACGTGTTTTCATAAATTTCCTTTGAGGTAACAGAGAATTACTAGCTGTTTTCGCTGCTTCCGTAATATCTGGTGGAGTACACATTTCTATATCAGAGTCCATAATTATTGCTTATTATAACTTAAAATAATAAACTGTTCAAATTACTATTCGAACTTAAAGTGTCTATTTTAAACTGTTTGCATTGGCAATTTGACAACTCGTTACCATGACAACGATACAAATTGCGAGGCACGGCCGCCTAATAAAATTATTACCAGTGCGGGCCCGGTGCCTAAAATTAATGGCGGCCCATGCATTTCTTATTGAGCCGGTGCGTGAAGTAAATCCTTTAGGGAAAGCATTGTATTTCACGCATCGGTGCTTGAAAACAAGCTTTAGCTACTGCAATCAGTGTGTAAAATAGGATTTTAAGGACGGTTGTAGAAAAACATACTTGTACAACAACTACAAGAGTGGTGAACACGGTCAGACTCGCAAGTGGATTCAAAAAATTATTCAAAAAGAGGAATCAGTTCAGTGCAGCTCTTCATTGGTGCTAAACAAAGGTAAAGGTGTTGGTATGAAAATAGGTATCAAGCGTCAAAATGGGACACCAGATCAGCAAAAGGTAACTCTAAATGTTTTTCAAAATATACAGAAAGATTGCAATTTATCATTTAATTCAATGAGAAAAATAAGCGATCACTTGCGAAGTGCAGGTAAAAAACTGGTTGAACCAAATGTTCTTCCTAATATTAAGAAATTATCTCATAAACTTGACGAATACTTTGATTTTGAAATGCTGAATGATGTAACGATTGGAAAAAATGAATTTTCTTCTGCTCCTTTCGTATATTGCAACAATTTGCCGCAGTTGACTGCTTATGAAAGAAATGTTGGGGACTCTTTTCATGTAAAAATTGGAATTGATAGCGGAGGTGATTCTCTAAAAGTATGCTTGAATTTGTTGCCATATGATAACACTGAAGTAGACCATAAACATAAAAGTGGTGGTATCAACAAACTTATGATTAATGGATTAGGACCAAAGATGATCGAGTCCTACAGTAATATTGAATTAATATTTAAAACTATCAATTTGAATTCACTTTGCGGACTTTGTGAATACACGTTTGCTGCTGATCTAAAATTAATCATGATGCTGCTGGGACTTCAGGCGAATTCTTCTTCACATCCCTGTCCATGTTGCGATGTATTTTATAAAGATTTGGAAGGTAAAGGGCAATTAAGAACGATTCACAACATTTCCGAACAAAATATCTTATGGAAGAACACTGGTGGGAGACTTGACAAAGTCAAAGATTTTAGTAAGCTATCAATGCTAATAAAGAGCCTATTAATTATTTCATGAATGTCCTATTTTTTAGAAAACTGTATTAATATTCCATTGATTACCGGATGTGAGCATACCCCAATCATAAAATATATTCCCCCTCCAGAATTGCATTTACTTATGGGTGTTGTGCAAAGGATATTCGATTTTTTGAAACGAGATGTTCCTGAAGCTGCTGACGAATGGATCAAAAGAGCAGGGGTTAAACTCGATCATTATCAAAAACTCAACCGAAATAATGCTAGAAAACTGCTTAAGAAGGTGGATCTGCTAAATAGTATATGCCCAAGTATAAGGTAATAATATTTCGTCATATTGTATGGTTATACCTATTTTGTTTTTGTTATGAATTTCATTTCTTTTTTAGGAAACAGATATACGACGGTATTGACAGCCTTTAACAAAGTGGTTTCAAGTTGCTTTGGCTGTAGTCTGGATGCCAACTACGAAATTTATATAAACGAATTTAAAGAAGAACTTCAAATAGCAAAAATAACATACAGTCCCAAGATACACGCGGTTATTCATCATGTTCCTGATTTTATCAAAATGACAAATATTGCTTTAGGTTTTTTTTCTGAGCAGGCTTCAGAACAATCCCACCATTCCGATAAACTACATGCAAAAAATTACAATCTTAATATTCAATCTGAAAACTATCCACAAAATTTATTACGCTGTATTTGTTCGTACAATGCTAAACATATTTAATAACTTGTAGTTAATTATTGTTACTTATTTAAATTTTACTTATATAACTTTATTCATAAAATATTCATAAACTACTGTATAGAGGATCCAAAAATGTAAATAATACTAACACGCTATTCATTTTTTCATTTTTTTTTCAATGTATTTTCAGAAAAAAATGAATATTTTTTGTTACGCCACTGCATTCGCAAAGGGGTGAACTTAGGATTTTAAATTTGTATTTAATATAGCTGCTAAGTTGTCAGAATTAATAAAAAATAAGTTTCAGAGAGTATATATTTTTTTTCTTGAAAATGCTGTTTTTACTAACTGTGTGAAGTCAGAAAACCTTGATTGGAACTCTTTTTTGAGTAAATTTAGTGCTGCGACATATTTATGTGTAGCGCGTAAACACTTTTTTGTACAACTGATTTTTCTATAAATCCAGTTTAAACTCAAATGCCTTCACAGTGTCAAGTAGGTTGTTGATGAGATTTTCTTTTCCTTGTAATTTGGTGTTCAAGTCATTGAGGTACACCAAGGGCGGGCGGTCAAGTTTTAAGAAAGGGAAGCAACTTTTAGAAATTTACCTATTTGTAATGTAATTCGATTCTTCGATCATTTTTTGCAAATTCGTCAATGTCAAAGAAGTTTATTTTCAATGGACAACAGCGATGTATGCGAAAGTCTCTCCTGCCCCGTTGAATTTCTCACGAAATTTTTTATATAAAAGTGTTGAAAAATTGCGTTCTACTGATGAACTTGTGGCAGGTATTGTCAATACTAATTCACACAATTTCGACACTTCGGTGTAGGCATCTTCCAGCTCCTTGTCTTTTAAAAATTGCATTAGTTCCTTAGCGTTATTTTTTGCGCTAATGTCATAAGCTTCGTAAATCACTTTTAGTTCAGATCGCAGTAACACTCGGTCGAAGAACTGGCCATAATTTATTTATTTATTTATTTATTTATTTATCAAATCATACACTACAGAGCAACAAACTCCAAATGGTATTACATGTCATAAAATATTTGAACAGAAACTAAATATAAAACAAAAACATACAAAACAGTTCAGTTAGTCAATATACATATAAAATTAATATACTATAAATCTGGACGATGATGAACCAATATGCATAAACAAGTACAATGCATTAACATATATAAATGATACCGCATAGTTAATACCAATAATAAATTAATGAGAAAAAAAAATTAAGTGTTTAAGATAATATTTTTAAAATTTGCAAAGGAACAGCCGAATATATCACAGTTAGTATATAAATCATTGTAGGTTTTTACCAGGCGGTCAGTTACTCCTCTAAAGCCATAATTTGTACGGTGGTCTTTCATAAAACAGATGTCTGTTACGAGTTTCATAAAATAAATGCGCGATAAAACGACTTTCGATCATTCCATTTAACAGTTTAAAAAGGAAAAACATCATCGCATTACACTTTCTCCTTTCTAAAGTGGCCAAACTAACCAAGAGAGTTCTTGTTTGATAAGGAATATCTTTGTAAGGAAAATGCATCTTAAATAAAAGGAACTTACAGAACTTATTTTGTACGTTTTCAAGGCGTTTAATATGTAAGTTATAATAAGGAGACCACACTATACAATTATAATGAAGAAGAAGAAATTTAAACGCATCTTCTGGAAAAGTTTTTCCTTTAAATGCATTAAAATTGCAGAGTTCGATGAATTTTAAATCATTTAAACCCTTAAATCTATAGTTTATTTGTTGCTGAATTTGATCGATTATTTCATAAAAGAGGCGTCTGTATGATGTTTGAACATGTCCCACCTTCTCTGTTCGAAGACGCTTGGCTTGGGGCTCTACATTTAACGTCATCGTTTTCTCCCAAAATATGTCAATCATCTCTTTTTTGGCTTAACATGGACTTAAAATCATCCACTTTTCTTAGACAAAAAGCAATATCATTTGTTTTAGTTCGTAATATATTAAAAACATTGTCCGAGAATGGAAATATTTCTGAAAATATATTCAACAAACAATTCAAATTAAAATCTCGTTTCAAACAGTCTAAAAACCTCCGTGAACTATTTATTGCTTCTGAGTCTCACGTTTCATTATTTTCTATTATATTCTCAAGTAGTTCAATCAGTGATTCACGATTTTCAGAAACTGTTGACACAAGTCTTCCGTTATAGTTCCACCTAGTAGGAGCTACTTTGGGCAATCGTTTGTGGACAATGGAGTCCAAAGCTTGTGTACGTTTTGTTGACTTGGAAAAAAAGCAGACATGCCAATTAAAGTAATGAAAAATACTTTACACTCTTTAATGTGATTGATGGACTGGGATAAAACTAAATTTAATTTATGAACAAAACAATGGACAAACACAGAACTTGGGAAAGTTTCGCGAACTTTAGCTTGCAGACCCCCTAATTGTCCTGCCATCACTGCAGCTCCATCATAGCTTTGAGCAACTAATTTTTTCTCTCCATTAATTTCTTTAGTAACGTTATAAACTGCGGTATATAATGCATTTGCTGTACGATTTTCGGACACATTCTTAAAACCTAAAAATCGCTCTTGAATACTTCCGTCTGTTTTAACGTAGCGTATTACTATAGATAATTAGCTAAAATTTGTGATATCAGATGTTTCGTCCAGAACAATAGCAATGAACCCCGCCTCGCCAATCTCCTGCTTAATTCTTTTTAGAATAATGGTTGTAACAGCGGAAATTAAATCATTCTGGATTCGATTTGACGTTCCGCGAAAAACGCTAGACTGCTCTAAATGATTTTTTAAGCAATCATCATATTTAGCCATTAAACTAAGTAAATCTTGAAAATTTCCTCTATTTGAAGAAACCCTTGTTTCGTCATGACCTCTAAATCCCAATTCGTGCTGTCCGAGAAAACAAACAACATCGATAAGTCTTCTTAATATTTGCCTATTTTTACTAGTTGATTGTGTTGGCGGTGACTAATTTCCAACTGTTTATTAAGGGCGTGTTCAATTCTGGTTTTGCCGAAGACCTTTTCTTTTATGACGGCCTGCAAATGCACTTTTTACAGCTTTATGGAAATTGTTTAAATCGGAAAAACCAGTTTTATTCCAGAGACCTTTTTTGTATTTTTTTTTGGGGAAGCACTGCTTCCCTTGCTTCCATGGACTGCACGCCCTGAAGTGCAGCATGATATCCGTGAGAAATCCAAAGTCGGGCAGCCAGTCGGGGTCACTAAATTGAGGAACTGGTTTCGCTTTAGTTTCCATGAAGGAGACGATTTCCTTCTTGAGTTCAAAAACGCGTTTTAGCATTTTTCCTCTGCTCAGCCAACGAACATCAGAGAAATATGTCGCATCAACATACTCGGCATTAATTTCGTGTAAAAAATGTTGGAATTCTCTGTGTTTGAGGCCGCGTGATTTAATGAAATGCACAGTTTTTACGACCACTTTCATCACCTTTCATTTTGCACTGCACAAAGATTTTGTTGATGAAAGATACAATGGTAATGCATCAAAGGAAGATCTTTCTGCTGTTTTTTCATCAAACCCACGAACCCTTTATTTTTTCCTACCATGGATGGTGCACCGTCTGTTAGAACTGCAGACAGGTTTGTCAATTCTAAATTATATCGTCTCAGCAGGGGCGTGCAGTCCATGGAAGCAAGGGAAGCAGTGCTTCCCTAAAAAAAATTAGAAGACATCTTCTAAAATGTAATTCTTGAAATAGGAAACCATTAATTTAGTTTATATTAAAAAAGCTAAAATATTATCTTAATTATCAAGCCCATAATAAATGCGGCCTTGACTCCGACCCAGCCACAATAGAAAATCGAATAGAACCTATGCAGGCCGCTAGCTTCTCTGCAGCCAAGTCCTGTAAGCTTGATTTCCTGTGAATCGAGCCAGAGGGTATTGAACTTTCCACCGGCTGTTTGCAATTTTTGCATTTCAGTCGCGTGCTTTAAGTGGGGGTGGAAGCTATCGTTGGAGTAGGTTCTTTGTTTGAACGGAAGACAATAATACGGAAGTGATATGCAAATACCGTCAATTTCGCTATATAGAATTTAGTAAGAACAGTGTGTGTGAATGTGAAGTGTGTGTCTTAATAATAAAGGGATTTTCAATTAAACTACAAGCTTCCGTCAATTTCATTTTCATCTGGCTGTCGGTAAAATATATGTTATTTTGAAAAAAATGTTGGAATAAAACCGATTTAAATAATTTCCATAAAGCTGTAAAAAGACACATTATGCCCAAAGCGCATTTGCAGGCCGTCATAAAAGAAAAAGTCTTCGGCAAAACCAGAATTGAACATGCCCTTAATAAACAGTTGGAAATTAATCACCGCCAACACAATGAACTAGTCGATAAAAATAGGCAAATATTAAGAAGACTTATCTATGTTGTTTGTTTTCTTGGACATCACGAATTGAGATTTAGAGGTCATGACGAAACAAGGGTTTCTTCAAATAGAGGAAATTTTCAAGATTTACTTAGTTTAATGGCTAAATATGATGATTGCTTAAAAAATCATTTAGAGCCGTCTAGCGTTTTTCGCGGAACGTCGAATCGAATCCAGAGTGATTTAATTTCCGCTGTTGCAATCATTATTCTAAAAAGAATTAAGCAGGAGATTGGCGAGGCGCGGTTCATTGCTATTGTTCTGGACGAAACAACTGATATCACTAATTTTAGCCAATTCACTGGTTAACAAAAGTAAACTTTTTTCTTGCCACACGAACTAAATAAGGTACACTATATAAAACTTTTTACGCTCAATTCAAATATGTTTTCAGATTTTTTCCATCACGCATAGTTTTATAGTGACAAGGCCTTTAATTTTTGAAATATATAGATATCTATATGTATATTTTTTTTTTCATAAATAAGCATACAAGAACGTCAGTTGTACAATAAAAAATTGTCCTCAAAATGTAGTTATGTGGCATTTTCGCTTGTATTTGGCTTCAGGTATATCCCTCTTGAGTGTCCAGCAATAGTCTGCCAACATACTGGGACTCCACTTCCCCTGGTAACGCTTTTCCATAGTAGAGATATCCTGATGGAATCTTTCTCCATGCTCGTCACTGACTGCCCCAAGATTTTTCGGAAAAAAATCCAAGTGTGAGTGCAAAAAATGGATTTTTAAACTCATGTTACATCCCATTTTTTGATAGCAATTTAAAAGATCATTTACAATTTCCTGATAGTTTTCTGATTTGTAATTTCCCAAAAAATCGGTGCAAATCCTGGTAAACGATAGCCATGCTTTTTTTTCAAATGCATTGAGTTCTGAAATAAATTTGTCATCCTTAAGCAGTTCTCTGATTTGGGCTCCTACAAATATACCCTCTTTGATGTTTGCTTCGCTGATTTTAGGAAACTTATTTCTTAGGTACGCGATTCCATTACCCTCTCTATCCATACTTTTAACGAAATTTTTCATTAAACCAAGCTTAATATGCAAATGGGGTAGTAAAATTTTCCTAGGATCTACAAGGGGAGGATTTACAATGTTCTTATTCCCTGGAATCAAAGATGTTCTTTCTGGCCATACTTTCTTTGTGTAATGGTTTTCCTTGTCTCTGCTGTCCCACTCACAAAGGAAACAACAATACTTTGTGTAACCAAGTTGCATTCCAAGTAGAAGAAGCTACAACTTTCAAATCACCACATATGGCCCACTTAAAGTCTTTATAATTAATTTTGTCCAACAGAAGCTTCATGTTGTCATATGATTCCTTCATATTGGTAGCATGAGCCAAAGGAACGGACGGAAACCTGTTTCCATTGTGCAGTAGAACCGCCTTCAAGCTGACTTTGGACGAATCGATGAACAATCGCCACTCATCTGTTTTATATTCATGCTCAAGTTCCCGCATTACAGATATAACATCATGACAGAACACTATCCCATCTTCAATGGAAAAGAAGTCACTGAATTGCTGGTGACGACTACGATAAAACGAAACTTTAGTTTCCTTCTGAAGGAGATTCCAATTCTTTAACCTAGAACCTAAAAGTTCGGCTTGCTTCTTAGACAAGTTTAAATCTCGTACAAGATCGTTCAGATCCCCTTGACTTAACAAACGTGGCTCATTTGAAAAATGACCTGGGTCAAATAGCGGATTAGATTGCAAATTTTTTTCAGCCCTGTTTACTTCTAAAACATCTTCCGACTCATCATCACTCAGGATCATATGCTCCGGAGGCTGTGGTACAGGTAGCTGATCACTGTGAGGTACTGGTCTTATTGCCGATGGTAAATTTGGATACTTGACAGTGTGTTTGGATTTTGATGTTTTTCCAGTTATATTTGTTAAACAGAAATAACAATCCGAGCTATGATCTTTAGGTTCTCGCCAAACCATAGGAATAGCAAATGCCATATGACGAGTTCCTTTTGCCCAGGCTGTGAGGGTTTTAACACAAGTAACACAACAAATATGGGGGGCCCAAGGTTTATCTTGATCTCCTATTTTACAGCCAAAGTACTGTTCGTAGCATTTTTTAATCAGAGGTGTAAATGAACGTTTTTGGAATTTAAACGTTAACTCACCGCAGATATAGCAGAAACTGTTTGGGTGATTTACACAATTTCTAGGCATTTTGTGAAAACACGGTATTTTGGTATACACCAAAAATAAAACACAACTGAATAGTTCTAAATTCCGGATTGCACACGAGACACGATAAACGCGCTTGGTAAAGTCTAACAAACGACTAAGCCGTTGGACTGATTGACAGTCATAGGTGTATAAAATGGCTACGTGTCGTCGGCAGCAGCGGCGGCATAGACTATATTATATTACCTGTATAATAAAATGTTCTCTTATCTGAACTTTATTATGCTAAATTTATAATAAAAACAGGTAGTGTACTGCAAAATTAAGTATTTGTGCACTATATTGAGCTGCTACCTGTATTATAATTTAATATACTACCTGTATTATATTTTATACTGGCACATAAAAACTGTGGGTGATAGAAAAATTCTTAAAATATATTTGGTTTCAGCGCACAAAAAAACACCAAAAACAGGTAATTTTTTTTCTGTGGCAAATTTCTTGTTAACCAGTGTTATCTATAGTATTACGTTACGTTAAAACAGACGGAAGTATTCAAGAGCGATTTTTAGGTTTTAAGAATGTGTCCGAAAATCGTACAGCAAATGCATTATATACCGTAGTTTATAACGTTACTAAAGAAATTAATGGAGAGAAAAAAATAGTTGCTCAAAGCTATGATGGAGCTGCAGTGATGGCAGGACCATTAGGGGGTCTGCAAGCTAAAGTTCGACAAACTTTCCCAAGTGCTGTGTTTGTCCATTATTTTTCTCATAAATTAAATTTAGTTTTATCCCATCCATCACATTAAAGAGTGTAAAGTATTTTACGTTACTTTAAGTGGCATGGCTGCTTTTTTTTTCCAAGTCAACAAAACGTACATAAGCTTTGGACTCGATTGTCCAAAAACGATTGCCCAAAGTAGCTTCTACTAGGTGGAACTATAATGGAAGACTTGTGTTAACAGTATCTGAAAATCGTGAATCACTGATTGAACTACTTGAGAATATAATAGAAAATAATGAAACGTGGGACTCAGAAGCAATAAATAGTTCGAGGGGGTTTTTGGATTGTTTGAAACGAGATTTTAATTTGAATTGTTTGTTGAATATATTTTCAGAAATATTTCCATTCTCGGGCAATGTTTTTAATATATTACAAACTAAAACAAATGATATTGCTTTTTGCCTAAAAAAAGTGGATGATTTTAAGTCCATGTTAAGCCAAAAAAGAGATGATTTTGACCTTTTTTGGGAGAAAACGATGACGTTAAATGTAGAACCACAAACCAAGCGTCTTCGAACAGACAAGGTGAAAGATGTGCAAACATTATACAGACGCCTTTTTTATGAAATAATCGATCAAATTCAGCAACAAATAAACTATAGATTTAACGATTTAAATGATTTTAAATTCCTCGAGCTCTGCAATTTTGTTGCATTTAAAGGAAAAACTTTTCCAGAAGATGCGAGATTCTTCTTCATTATGGCCAGTTCTTCGACCGAGTGTTACTGCGATCTGAACTAAAAGTGATTTACGAATCTGATGACATTAGCGCAAAAAATAACGCTAAGGAACTAATGTAATTTTCAAAAGACAAGGAGCTGGAAGATGCCTACACCGAAGTGTCGAAATTGTGTGAATTAGTATTGACAATACTTGCCACAAGTTCATCAGTAGAACGCAATTTTTCAACACTTTTATATAAAAAATTTTGTGAGAAATTCAACGGGGCAGGAGAGACTTCCGCATAGATCGCTGTTGTCCATTAAAAATAAACTTCTCCAAAATATGTCGGAACATCGACGTTTTTATGATGGCGAATTGCAAAAATTGATCGAAGAATTGAATTAAATTACAAATAGGTAAGTTTCTAAAAATTGCTTCTCTTTCTTAAAATTTCAGCGCACGGCCCTGGAATACATATTTAGTAATTAAAATTGAGAAAATAAATAAAATTTTGCGAAGAATTTGAAAAATGCAAAATTCCAATTTCGTGACGCTGTATATCCAAAACTGGCCGCAGGATTTGGTTGTGGCCATGAAAGCATTTGATCAGGGGATCGAGAAAACTACAACATATCACGTTTGCGGAAAAATTTTCCATAATAAATGTGGGGAGTCCTTTGCTACGAAACTAACGGAATTACAAATAACTTGTCTATAATATAATAGGTAAAAATTATTTAATAACTATTTTTGCCATGGAAGTGAGTATAATAAGTATATGAAATAACAACACGCCAACGTAGCTCCTACATTGTGTCGGAACGAGGCGGGCCGAAATTCTGTTTTGTTTAGGCTAAGCGAGCCCATTTTCAAGTTAAATTGTTCATTGTAATTTTGACGGCCGCAGGGCGAAATTCTGTGGCCGCGCAACGGGCGCCCCGGGCGAAGCAGTGGCGTACCGAAAAGATATCTTTAAAACCTCTATTTTTATACTGTTAATAAAAGTGGCTGAACTTAAGCATCACTTGTCACTTGCTTTTTATTGTTCATTATTTATTATTTTCTTCTTTTTAGTGGGTTTTCTTTAAGTAGGTTTTATTTTTTATAAACATGTATAATAATATACAATTATTGTTTAATTTTTTATAAATTGTAATGAAAAATTCTTAGTTTTTACTTCCCTCGTAAAAGGGCAGTATCATAATCGTGAATCGAGATTTTTTCAGGTCTTCGCTTTTCAAGGTTCCTATATCCTATAAGGTTCCTTCCTATATTGTATCGCGGCTCGCCAGCGAAAGACACTCCGAAGACGCTAGCGCCACCTATTTAGAACAGACCCACTCTATGAATTGGCAATCACGACTACCCACAAGGCCACTAGATGTCTATTGAATCTTTCTAATGACTCTAGAAATTATCACTACTAGAGGGACCTACTAATCCAGACTAGCAGCTGCTAGAAATTTCGAGAGATTCAAGGTTGGCGCGCTCGGCCTATATAAAGCCGACATCACACTGCAGCAATGTAGTAGGAGAGCCATCACTGATTCCAGTGAACAAGATTTATCAAAGTTTTAACTTATGCAGTTCGACTTTGGGCTATTCGGGTATGCCAAAAGTGACCGTTTGTCTCCGTCTGTCATATTACTTTGTACAGGGGGCCTCATTGTGAAGTACTATACAGGGCGTTTCCTAATTGCGTGCTAATGTTAAAGGGGGGGGGGAGTGATTCTTGGACCTTTTTAAGAAAAAAGTTTAATATGAACCTAAAAGTCTTAACTTTGGAGATACATATATACAAAACATATTTTTTAAATCCTAATTCTGATGCTATTATAGATAAATAACTGACCCAATTCTGATGCTATTGTAGATAATTTCATGAAATTTGATACACGTCTTCTATGCATTAAGGAGTATACAGATTTACCCAGGTTAATTACACATGCAAGCCACTGGTAGAAATTTCAAAAATTGATTGTTAATAAAAAATGCCCTTTTATGCATAAAAGACGTGTATCAAATTTCACACATTTATTTATCTATAATAGCATCAGAATTAGGTTTTGAAAAAAAATGTTTTTTTAAAACACTGTATCTGCAAAGTTAAGACTTTTAGGTTCATATTAAACTTTTCTCTTAAAAAGGTCCAAGAATCACCCCCCTTTAACATTAGCACGCAACTAGGAAACGCCCTGTATAGTACTTCACAATGACGCCCCCTGTACAAAGTAATATGAGAAACGGAGACAAACGGTCACTTTTGGCATACCTGAATAGCCCAAACTCAACTGCATAAGTTAAAATTTTGATAAATCTTATTCACTGAAATCAGTGCTGGCTCCCCTGCTATAACTACATTGAGGTGTTAATTTTGGAAAAATATGAATTCTGTAGTTTTTCAAATATTAATTGCAATATTAGATATTTTTTGACACCCGGTATTGAACAGAAAATTAATTATTTTGAAGCAGTTTATTGACAGCTACTTTAAGAACAATTTTACAAAATATATAAAAAAAAAATTAAACCATTTTTGAGGTTGACGGCTGTGATTCTAATGGTTCGATTCCTTCTAAATCGTTGTCTTCCTCTGAAAATGATGAGGTTTCGTCGTCACTACTTGAAGATCCCAGTGTGATAACTAAATCATCAATAACCGTTTCAATTTTGCGATTTATTCCCAGTATTTATCTTCAATATAACGAACATGTTTAACATACGATTTCGTGTTGCGCTCTCGAATATATTTTCTCTTGCCCATGCAAGTTCAATAAGGTTGAGGTTGCACATGTATGGAGGCAGCCTTAAATGTGTATGACCGAGGTTACGTAAAAGACCGTCAATTTTATACTTTTTTTCTCTAGGCTTGTTGGCTAATATGTAATTGATATTTTCTCCATGTTGGATCACATACAAGATTGTTCGATTTAAGCCACGATATCATATGCGCTTTTGTAGAGTATTTAGTTGTCACTTTATCTTCTACGTGAGAATGATAAGACGCATTATCCATTACCACGACTGATTTGGAAGGAATGTTAGATAGAAGCTTCTATAATATAGTCTCCAGTTGTTAGTCCCGAGCGAAAAACTAGAGCAGCACCTGGAACAAATCGGGCTTCTGAACCAGCATGAACTATAATAAAGCGACTACTAGAGCGGATTCCCTGTACAACACCTGTAAGACTTTCACTTTGCCAGCATTTGTTCACTGTTATATCATTATCTACCCAGGTTTCGTTTAGATACACAATATTGCGTGCTTCTTGCCTATATCGCCTTACAGTTGATAGATATTTCACCCGCCAGTGAAAATTATTTGGTCTCTCAATGAGCAATTTTCGTTTATTTTGGCACTTGCGCCAAACAAAATCATTTGATCGTAAAGCCGATTTAAGGTTTTATACCCGTACGGAAAATCTATTTTGTTCTTTACAGCACGAAGTAGGGGTTTGCAGGTCGGAACCTTCTTCAAGTTTATATAAAAATCCTCTATTGTTCGTCGAATTACTTGAAAATCACCATCGTCAGTTTTAGCTTTGTATGATAATCGGGGTCTTTTTTTACCAGGAGATTTTAAAGTTGAAGTAGAACATAAGCGATCATTATGTTCTCTTTGAATTTTTCTTACACTGCTTTCCGAAACCCCAGTGTAAACTGCAGCGCGTTCTGTTCGATTTTGAATTGGAATAATCAAACTATTATTTTCAGCTTCTCTAGTACAGGTTTCTATAATTGCTCGCCATCGTTACTTCGAAATAATAATTCAAATTCAACGCAATGCATTTATATAGAAATGAAAACAAATGATTGAAATGTATAGGCGCCACTGGAAAAAACTAGAACCTTCTAGCGGCAAATGCATGGCGACTCTAGGCACATCCCATTTACAAGTGGACCAGTGCGAAATTTACTAAATCCTCGTTTAATTTTCCATACCGCTTAGCTGGCGCACTTTATAGGTGAAGCAGCAAACTATTACAACAAATAAAATAACATAAAATCTATTTGCGTACACAAATTTTACTTTTTTCGCTTGCTTAAGACTATGAACCTTTATTTTAAGGATCGCCCGGTTTTCTTTCTTTAACAATACATTTTTATACTAGTATTTTGTTGGTTTCCCGTCCACTAAAAATTTTCAGTTTTCCACGTCCACACAGAATCGTTGTAGATACCTTGTATTATGTCTATTGAACATTCCCAAATTTGTGGGACGAAATTCATAAGAAGAAAGAACATTTTTTAAATTTTGTTGCCAGTGAAAATTATTTAAAAATCAGTTGCAAAACTCAAATCTTCAGTGTTAGTCCTGTTAAAAAGATTGTGATGAATCTGATACTTAATGATTTATAAATATATTTCCCGACAATTTCATGGCTTATGCCTATAGCTAATAGCAAAGAAATGGACTTGTCAACCAAGGTTTTCCTCAGATGATGGGGTCCGGGAAAACTTTGTGCATACAAAGCTGTAGCTTCTCATATCAGTTTGATGCTCCCTTGAGAAAAATGGCAAACATGTTGGGAATATGGTTTTTCATTAAAATTATTCAAGTAAAACATGTATCATAATATGATAATAAATCACAAATTTTAAACTAAATCCTTGAGTTGATAAAGAAAAATCAGAGAACTGGTATATGCCTGCGGGCTCTGCCCCAATATGCCGCATATTCGTATCAACCATCGACACACTACGCCCAACGAAAGAGAAAAAAAAGAAGAGCGCGAACGACATTTCCCGAGCCGGAGCGGCGGCCGGCGCGTATCAGTGAACCGACCGCGCGGATCTGGCCGCAGGGCCGGACTGGCCTCGTAGGCCGGGGGGCCCGATCCCGATCCTTGGCCGGTCGCAGCCAGCCGTGACGTGGGAACAAGTGAAAAATTCGTGTGCGTGCCGCGGGCCACACGGCCGTTGTTAATTATACCGAGCGCGATCCCCCGATCGTTTGTCGACGACGTAATGCCGATACTTTTCGCCGAGAGGCGCCGACGGCGACCGATATTGAAAACACGCTCCCGGCCAGATCGCAAAAAGGCGTTTTCGTAGGTTTGATCCTTGTATATAGGAGATTTTACGTATTTATTTATTTATTTATTTGGATACGTTAAAATGCTAACTATTTGGTATAATTTGTTTCAGAATTATTCGTTGCTTTCTTAACTGCATTAAAATTTACCTGATACACTTAGCCGTGAAACCCTCCTATAAATTAGCTACCTAACCTACCTATTGTGCAGGCACGGGTTCTTTAGTACAATTGATTCAGTGGTAGTTAATTTATTACATATAAATATCCCATCACACAACACAAGAAATAAACATTTTACAACAACAAAAAATTAAATTAAACATATCAAAATACCAGGGGCGTGCGGTGAAATTTTAGAAAAGGGAAGCAATTTTTAGAAACTTACCTATTTGTAAAGTAATTCGATTCTTCGATCAATTTTTACAAATTCGTCAATGACGTCATCATAAAAACGTCGATGCTCCGACATATTTTGGAGAAGAGAAAAGAGAGAATATTTTCAGGACAACAGCGATATATGAAGACCACAGGGGAAAAAGAGGGAATGTCACAAAATATAAATACAGAGATATATCGATTTTAAAGTTTGAAACTCCTAAGATTCTCTAACATGGAATAGAATGGTTCAGAATATGTTAAATTTTTTTGATTCAAGTATCTGCATTCCGTATTTAAAAACATTTTATTTCAAAATAATTTTAATAACAAAAAAATACAGAAAAAAGTACAAAAATCAGCAACTCTCCATCGCAAAAACAAGGAATGTCCAAAAAAAAATCAGTTTCCAAAGTGAAAAGAAGGAATGTCCAAATTTACGAGGTCAGCTATCATAGTTGTGGTATTCTGTTTGTTTTGTTCCATATTGATTTTAGACCTAAAAGCAGTATTTTATGAGTAATAGTACTAAATTTTCTGAAGGAAAAATCTTACCCTCGTAATTCTCTTAGCGGCATGAGGTAACTTATCATAATAGTTTTGGAATTCTTGAGAGCAGAACACTTTCAGAGACTGCAAATCTTTGAATTTTTCCTCGCTTATTTGGATTAGATCTGAAAATCGCGGTCTATAAGTAAAAGTCTTAAATTCTCAAAAAAAAATCTTACCTTCATACTTTCGGTCAGGATATAAAAATTCATTATTGCGCAGTACAGGATAAGTTCTTGTCTTGTGTGTTGGTGGTAGTATTGAGCTTTGTTCCCAAGCACCATTATAGGAAGATCTATGTGAAACGAGTCGGGGGTGCCTAATAGTGACTTCTATTTCTCTCACAGGGCGTATGGCAAACGGACATTTTTTCTTATAATTCAGCTTCACAAAAAACAAATCCCAGTTTCTTATCATTTCCTGGCCCTCTTCCAGGTTTTCGACATGAAACGGTGCTGGCTTAACTCTAGACCTTTGTATTTCTTCGACCCAGTGGCTCGGCAGCTCAGCAGGATGTTTTTGGTTCAGAAGGGCCATATTTCGGTCGCACTCTAAATAAGAGTGGCCTCTAATTGGGAAAGTTATTTTGAAAGATTCGAGTCTCTTTTTGATATGAACAATATAATGCATGTATTTGATCATATTATAATTCTTGTTTTGACTCCCACACGAGTCGCAAAATACTTCAAGGGATCTTATCTGGGGGTCAAGGTAATTTTCAACAAAATTATTTAGCATTGATAGGACTTCGTTACTTCCTTTAGCAGCCACTGTTTCTGGATATACGTAGAAGATTGACTCGCCATTTGCTAGAATGTGGATGTTAAACAGGTACACAGATAACTGCCTCTTGTAATATACATCATTCGTTGTGATGTTTGGAACGGGTACATTCTTTTGGAAATCGAGACAGATACCTTCGCATTCTTTATCTTTCTGGCACTTAATTCTTGAAGCCCTTTTTCGGTCGTAAAATACTTGAGCCTTAATTTTGTGTATCTTATTTTCATTCTCCAGTGTTAGCAAAGATTTCTGTATCTCGGCAAGAACTGATGTAGAAGTTGGCGTTTTATTTTCCACTTTTAATGATAGATCTTTTTTTGTTGCAGTATACTGATCACAAACACTACAGGTATCTTTACGCGGATACCCAAAAGATATGTTGAATTTTGTATTAAAAATATTTCTATAGAACTCGAATGGAACAGGATGATTGGGAAATTTCTCTTGATATAGCTGATACATTTTTGCGATATTAAGTTCTTCACTTAAATAAAGACGATCTGATTTTTTGAGGCCATAATGGCTTTTGTTTCCCCGAAACGATCTAATATGGCTAATCACATTCTCATTCGTCTGATCAGAAATTTTTCTAGGTCGGTTTAAATGCTTACCTCTTAAATCGACGCGACGGGTGCCTTACCCGATGCTTTCAGGGATTTTTGCAAATATTCTAATTTGGTTTTCGTAATCCCATGTATTGCCAAAAATGCCTTGTAGCACACATCGACTTCTAAAATTGAATTTTCTCTTATTACTTTGACAATATATGAATAAGAATTATCATGTAATAGAGCTACATTTTCGTCTTTTCGGGGACGTCTCCTTTTGATAGGTTTACACTTTATCAAGCCACATAAATGTAAATTTTGTTCATTATTTGATGATAATAGATTAAAGTTTCTCAAAAGTGTTTGCCTCTCTTCATTACTGATTTTTTCGAAACATCTCAGTCTTTTGCACTTACAGTCATTCCCTAATTCATGACTGCTTAACTTCATTTTCTTGTTGACATGATACACTTGTTACTTTTCTATTTTAATTAACTAGAACATAACCTCAACACCGTAGCCCATAAAATATGCACTAAAAATTGTCGCTTGTTTACCCTTGCAAAGCAAAACACAAACTAAAAATAAATAATATTAGAATCGCTTACGGTTGTCTTTATCGTGGACATTCCTTGTTCTTATCATTTTGCTGACGGACATTCCCTGTTTTTCCCCTGCGGCTCATATTTTAAATGCATTTTATAATGGACTGTGGCGTGTTTTTCTAAAGGACATGTGTTTATAATAAAATATAGATGTTTCTCTACCAGGTGGCGACGCTAACTCAATTTTTAATATTTTGTGACATTCCCTCTTTTTCCCCTGTGGTCTTCATATGCCAAAGTTTCTCCTGCCCTGTTGAATTTTTCACGAATTTTTTTATACGTTTAAGTGTTGAAAAATTGCGTTCTACTGATGAACTTGTGGCAGGTATTGTCAGTACAAATTCACACAATTTCGACACTTCGGTGTAGGTATCTTCCATCTCCTTGTCTTTTAAAAATAGCGTTATTTTTGGCGCTAATGTCATCAGTTTCGTAAATCACTTTTAATTCAGATCACAGTAACACTCGGTCGAATAACTGGCCATAATGAAGAAAAAGAGATTTACATGCATCTTCTGGAAAATTTTTTCCTTTAAATGCATCAAAATTGCACAGCTCGATGAATTTAGATTCATTTAAACCGTTAAATCTATAGTTTATTTGTTGCTGAATTTGATCGATTATTTCATAAAAGAGGCGTCTGTATGATATTTGAACATCTCCCCCCTTGTTTGTTTGAAGACGCTTGGCTTGTGGCCCTACATTTACCGTCATCGTTTTCTCCCAAAATAGGTCAAAGACATTTCTTTTTTGGCTTAACATGGACTTAAAATCATCCACTTTTTTTAAGCAGAAAGCAATATCATTTGTTTTAGTTTGTAATATATTAAAAACATTGTCCGAGAATGGAAATATTTTTGAAAATATGTTCAACAAATAATTAAAATTAAAATATCGTTTCAAACAGTCCAAAAACCCCCTCGAACTATTTATTGCTTCTGAGTACCACGTTTCATTATTTTCTATTATATTCTCAAATAGTTCAATCATTGATTCACGATTTTCAGATACTGGTAACACAAGTCTTCTATTATAGTTCCAACTAGTAGGAGCTACTTTGGGCAATTGTTTGTGGACAATAGAGTCCAAAGCTTGTGTACGTTTTGTTAACTTGGAAAAAAAAAGCAGCCATGCCACTTGAAGTAATGAAAAATACTTTACACTCTTTTATGTGCTTGATGGACTGGGATAAAACTAAATTTAATTTATGAGCAAAACAATGGACAAACACAGCACTTGGGAAAGTTTCTCGAACTTTAGCTTGCAGACCCCTAATGGTCCTGCCATCACTGCAGCTCCATCATAGCCTTGAGCAACTAATTTTTTCTCTCCGTTAATTTCTTTAGTAACGTTATAAACTACGGTATAGAATGTATCTGCTGTACGATTTTCGGACATATTCTTAAAACCTAAAAATCGCTCTTGAATACTTCCGTCTGTTTTAACGTAGCTTATTACTAAAGATAATTGGCTAAAATTAGTGGTATGAGTTGTTTCGTCCAGAACAATAGCAATGAACCGCGCCACGCCAATGTCCTGCTGAATTCTTTTTAGAAAAATCGCTCTTGAATACTTCCGCCTGTTTTAACATAGCGTATTACTATAGATAATTGGCTAAAATTAAAATAAATCGTCCAGAAAAATAGCAATAAACCGCGCCTCGCCAATCTCCTCCTTAATTCTTTTTAGAATAATGGTTGCAACAGCGGAAATTAAATCATTCTGGATTCAAATCGACGTTCCGCGAAAAACGCTAGACTGCTCTAAATTATTTTTTAAGCAATCATCATGTTTAGCCATTAAACTAAGTAATTTGAAGGAACCCTTGTTTCGTCATGACCTCTAAATCCCAATTCGTGCTGTCCGAGAAGACAAACAACATCGATAAGTCTTCTTAATATTTGTCTATTTTTATCGACTAGTTCATTGTGTTGGCGGTGACTAATTTCCAACTGTTTATTAAGAACATGTTCAATTCTGGTTTTGCTGAAGACTTTTTCTTTTATGACGGCCTGCAATGGCGCTTTGGACATAATGTGTCTTTTTAGAGCTTTACGGAAATTGTTTAAATGGGAAAAATAATTTTTATTCCACAAACCTTTTTCATTTTCAAAAAGTAAACATGGTCAACAAAATAATTTACTTATATTTTCACACCCTGTTAGCCATTTAAATTGTTTGTATTGTTTTTCCGGATAAAAATATCTAATACAGTTTTTCATTTTTGTGGTTAAACTTTTCATAGGCGGTTTTGCCCTTCCTTTGGAAATTATTTGAAGCTTATCAGCGAAGTTTAATGTTGAAAATCCCTTTATTATTAAGACACACACCACACATTCACATACACTCTTTTTACTAAATTCTCCAACATTTCCAACGTTATTACTGACAGCCGAAGTTGACGGATTTGCATATCCACATCTGTATTATTGTCTTCCATATCGCACCATGCACGACGCGACGTACATATCACACAACACGCGGATAGCCGTTCAAACAAGGAACCTACTCCAACGATAGCTTCCGCTTCCACTTAAAGCATGCGGCTGAAATGCAAAAATTGCAAACAGCCGGTGGAAAGTTCAATAACCTCTGGCTCGATTCACAGGAAATCAAGCATACAGAACTTGGCTGCAGAGAAGCTAGCGGCTCGCATAGGTTCTATTCGATATTCTATTGTGGCTGGGTCGGAGTCAAGGCCGCATTTATTATGGGCTTGATAATTAAGATAATATTTTAGCATTTTTAATATAAACTAAATTAATGGTTTCCTATTTCAAAAATTACATTTTAGAAGATGTTTTGTATTTTTTTTTGGGAAGCACTGCTTCCCTTGCTTCCATGGACTGCACGCCCCTGAACTCCCCTTTATATCACTGCTGTAAATCTTATAATACACTTTTAACCTTAGTTGATTTAGACATTTGTTTCTTTTCTCTATCAACATTTAGCAATACATTAGAAAGATTTTATTAGAGTCATATTTCTTAATATATTTTATTTTTTTTATGATTCTGTTACGTTGTTCGTATGATCATTATTTTTTTTAGATGTGTGTAAATTACTATTATATCATTTTTATAAGTATAGTACTAGTGAATGCTGTTTCTGGGTTTGTCCCGTTTTGTATTCCTTATTAATAAATAAATAAATAAATAAATAAATCTTAAAAAGGTGCAGGTACGGATTTTCCCCCGTAATAACAGAGAATTTCCATTTGCTATTTTTAACGAAAAAGAAAAGGAGTTCAAAAAAACTTTTTATATTATTATGTATTTATTTCTGATATTATTAATTACACTGGCCGACAAAAAAAAATAGTATAATCTAATAGAATGGACCTATCCAAATACGAAAATGACAAATAGAAAGTTGTAGCACGTAGGGTTTTCTTGTTAGAGTTGTAGAACCATATCGAATGTTACGATACTTAATATGCATAGAAAAAATTATTTCAGAAAATTCTTAACTCTGTTTATTGACTATGTTTACAGTTTTCGCCTATTAAACATACCATACATCTAAGAGAAAAGCAAACGAGAAAAATATTAACTTAAAACACTAAACTTTATTTTTTCTGTTTATGAGGTGTCCTATCTTCTCTCTTGAAAAACCAATCATGGCTGGATCCCATCGTCCTTGGTACCGAATTTCCATTGTTCTGATATCTTGGTGAAACCTTTCACCTGCTCATCACTAACAGCTCTCAAATTTTTAGGAAAAAATGACAGATGGGAATGGAGGAAGTGAATTTTTATTGACATTCTGGCACCAAGCGCTTTATAGGCATCTAAGAGTTCATTAACTAGTTGCCCATAATTTTCATCCATATTGTTGTCTAAAAATCCTCTTACTACATTAACAAATAAATTCCATGCTCAGAGTTCCTGCCTGGTAAGCTCTTCCGTAGCATTGACATCGTCCAGCAATTTTCTGATTTGTGGCTCAATAAAAATGCCTTCTCTTAATTTGGCATCACTTAACTGAGGAAAGACTTGTCTTAGGTATTTAAATACATCACCATCTTTATTCAAAGCCTTCACAATGTTTCTCATCAGCATATGTTTAATATGAAGAGGAGGCAAAAGGACATTTTTGGGATCAACAAGAGGTATAAATTTAACATTTTGAGATCCCGGTTGAAATTCTCTTCTTTCTGGCCAAATTTTTGTTACATAACGCTGATTTATTGCGCGACTGTCCCATAAACAAAGTAAACAGCAATATTTTGTAAATCCCCCCTGAAATTCTACTAAAATCGCTATAACTTTTAAATCCCCACATATCTGCCATTTATATCTATTATAGTTTATTTTATCCAAAATCGTGCGCATATTTTCATAATTTTCTTTCATTGCAACTGAATTGGTAACTGGTATAGAGGGTTTTAAATTTCCATTATGCAATAACACAGCTTTTAAGCTATATTTAGATGCGTCTATGAATAAGCGCCACTCACGGGGAGAATGTTCAATATCAAGTTCCTGCATTAAACTGTCTATATCAGTACACTCGCACAACGAATTTTCCATACTGTAGAATTCAGAAAACATAGCATTTCTTTTTCTGAAATTCGTAATTTTTGTTTCTTTGGCCAATAGGTTCTATTCCTTAAGACAGGAACCCAGAAGTTCTGACTGTTGCTTGGATAACCCCAAATCACATACTAAATCATTTAATTCACTTGATGATATGTTATCTCCATTATCTCCCAAATCAATAGCTTGCCAATTTAAAGGCACAGTCGGCACTGGCAAATTTGCATTATGAGAAACAGGTCGTATGGCAGATTGCAAATTTGGATATTCTATATTGTGCTTTCCCTTTTTGGAATAACCTTCAGTCTTTGCCAGGCAAAAATAACAATCGTCAGATTGATTAGTAGGTTCTCGGCATACCATTGGAACTGCAAAAGGCATACTTTTTCTCTTTCCCTTCATCCACTGCACCAATGATGCACTACAACTAACCACACCAAAATATTTAAAGTAGGCTTTTTTTACATTTTCGTAAAATGGCCTGGCTTGGGATTTCACCAGAAATTCTCCACAAATATAACAGAATTTGTCAGGAGAAATTTTGCAACTTCGGCGCGTTTGACTCCACATTCTCTTCTTCACATACACTTGCTTATCGATACACAGAGAACCACTCAATTCGAAACTCAACAGAAGAGTGATGTTTAACGTTTATTTTATGTCTAATGTTGTAAACAACCCAGTCTAGGTAATTTTTCCATTGTAAAATGGACCCATTTTAGCCGCCCCACAATAAAATTGTTTACCTGCCAATATAAAAGGTTCTAATTAGGCTATTAATTAGGGCTTTCCGAATATTTCCATTGTGAAATAATGAGCTGGCTTGTGTTAGGAAAATCTTGTCGGACAGTGTTATTAACAAAATTTAAAACCATATTTTTAATTTAATGATATGATAAAAAGCATCTTAGTTTTCTGCAGTGGCGGCTCGCCAGGGGACGCGGGTGAAGCACCTATATTTTCCGGTCAATTTAGTTAAAAATAAAAATATTTTCAAAATATTAAGCATTTTATAATCTACATTTTTATCATAAAAATGTAGTATGTTTTATATAAATTCACATTATTTACTTAATTATACCATGATTTTCTATTAAAACTAGTGCGTTATGTACTCAAAAAATAATAATTACTTAAAAACGTAGCGCGCTGAACACTTTCTCATAAGAGCGGCCCGTTGAGGAATCACAATCAGCTGTAACAAATTCCCAAAATTAGATTTATTTACGGCAGTTGCTATGGCAACGCAATGGTGAATATCCGTAAGCCAAATAGAGATGGGAGCGGCTTAAAACTGCTGCTGCAGGCTGCAGACGCACATAGGACTAAAACTGAAATCTAGGTGGTAATAATTTACTTTAAAAAGCGTCAATTTTTACAATATTATTTGAATTACAACTTATCCACTAACCAAAAAGTGCAATAATTACAATTATAAATCACTTAGAACAATAACTATCAAAGATGAGACTGGAAACTTTTAAAAACCTATGCGATTCGTTTGCTTTTCTTTTCGAAAACAATTACAAGTTAAAGCTATATTTTTACATAGAAGGCCATGCCAAGAACAATAATATTTCTAAAAATAATCAAATATGTTGTTTAAAGTGACATTTTGATTACGAGGTCAAAGTTTGACGTTAAGTGTACGAATTTTGGTTTAAAATAAGTTGCGATAATCGTAGGTATTAAAAAAACTTTTTTTTTGCGGATTTGTGAATGAAAAATAGTAAAGGCCAACTATTGCCAAAAAGAAGAGTGCATTTTTGAATGGACTGGAGCATTAGCTTTTCGGTAAGATTTCTTAGTTTTTGCGGAAACATGCGGAACAGTTTTTTTTCTTGTTTTAGAACTAATTATGTTTAACGTCTCTAGGAGAACGTATTTTCAAATATGGCATCAGTCTGCAAAGAGAAATTCTCATGAAGCTTTGCTTACTATTTTAATGGAAAACTTTCAAGTAGGGGTCATTAACAAAGAAACTCATGCGCAGTGGAAAGGCATTGTTTGCGATTTTTCAAAGAAAATTCAAGAGAGGTGGGCAAAGTCGGGAAGAAAAATGGACTATTTTTTAAAGAAGTACGCAAACTGGTTGGATGGGGATGATTTATTTTTTCAAGTGATTGATGCTAATGAATGCACGGGTTTAGAACAACCGAGATCATCCGGACGACCACCAAAGCCACTCGGAGAAGTTAAATATCGATCAAAGAAAAAAAAAGTTCAGCACTTACTTTCTTCCAGTGTTGAAGAACTTACATTTGCAGCTGAGGTTGCCTTAAGAGGTGATGGTAAAAGAGATGCAGCGGCGTTATTAAAAGAAATAACTTCGGCATCGCCAAATCGCTCAACCCAAATTAAGCATTTGAGACGGGAAAAGGAAAACAAGATCGTGACTCAATACAGCAAAGAAGAAGCCTTAGCTCTTTTCGTGGATTGCAGATTGACAAAACAATCATATATTCATTTAAGAAAAAGTGCTCGGGACAGAGGACATTTACTATATCCATCATACAATGAACTACAAAAAGCCAAAAATGAATGTTGTCCTTTAAGCGAATGTATTAGTTTGGGTGAGACAAAAGCCGAAATTGACCTTCAGGCGTTACTTGATCATACTGCGCAGCGTCTGTCTATCGTGCAATAATCCGTTTTAAAGTATTTTGCTTCAACATCGAGACAGGTAAGTGATCTTATTTTAATTAGTAAGTGGGGATGCGATGGTAGTTCTGGGCATAGTAGATATAAGCAAAAGTTTAATGAATCTTTGGAAGCTGATGATGAATATTTGTTTACTTTTTCTTTGGTGCCTATTAAATTACACTCCATCAATGATCCGCAAACCTATATTTGGCAGAATCAAAACTCGTCATCAACCAAACTATGCCGTCCAATAAAATTTTTATATTCAAAAGAAACAAATGATATGGTGAATTTAGAGACAAAAGTTATTCAGAACCAAATTTTAAATATACGTCCATCTGAAATAAGTTTTAGTAATGGAAACCGTTCAATAAATATTCATCATCAGCTTCTTTTGACGATGATTGACGGGAAGGTATGCAATACGCTAAGTGGTAACAAATCTTCTCAGACCTGTTATATCTGCAAAGCAACACCAAAAACCATGAACCTAGAATGCAGTTACCTTGCATAAAATTCTTGTCCATGCAAGTGATATACTAAAAAATTGTTTAGTGCCTATTGGGCAACTTTCAGAAGAAGCTCAAGAGGCATTAAACAAAAGCTATAGAAGATTAAGAGAGCACAATACTCAAAAAATATCTAGAATTGCCACGAATAAAGACTTACTTAGAATGCTTCTCATATCATCCGATCCTTTAATAACCAGTTATAGGAAAAAGACCCTAAAACCAACGTCAACATTTTCTAAAGACGTTCTTACTCTCTTAAAATGCCCAGATATTAAAGCATCCTCACTTACTGATTCTATAGATCACTTATCTGATGAAGAAGCAAGCGCAGACGAGTCTGATGACAGTACATTTTAATATGCAATTACATCCAATTACATGGAAAAATATTTTTTCTGTTTGTCTGCAATAACATTGCAAGTAAATGTATATTCGAAATCAAAAGAGAAGACTATTTGGTTATAATGATGACACCAGTAAATCCCATAAGGATGCGCTTGGTGTCACTGTCACTGAATGTCTTCTCTCCTGATTTAGACCTTAGTTACCTAATTAAATTTGTAAATGTCAAAATTTTAAGTAGAAGGATGTAATGGCATATTTGAACGTAATTTTTAGTTCTCATCAACTTTTCCTTATAACAATTTTCATTATTGTCAAATATAAAGGTACTTTACTCTTGGGCAAAATTTAAATTTTTTGACAAACCTCGTATCCGATTGAAAAAATGTAATATCTGATGATTACATTTTAAGTTTTGGAACATGCAGAACTTTTTATAAAGAATAACTTTTTTTCCTAAAATTATTAAGTAATAAAAAAGTTTCCCATATGTGGCCAACTTATGTGGACACACTGTATATTTATATTGTTAGTCATTATTAAATTTAGTTAAAGTATAAATGTATTTAAGTTTAAACATAAATGTACATAATATAAACGTCAATATGTCAAAAAAAACGCCAAATTGTTAACAGTTTTCGATTTTTATAAATACGTTATTTACCATTTAGTAATTTGTTTTTTTCCAATTCGAGTGTTTTTAAAACTTTAGAGTAACAAAGTTATTTCTTAACATTTTTCCTTTTTTACACTTGTCCCAGGTATAATTAACATTTTTCCTACATCGGAAGCTATTGAAACATTTTTACCACCTACTTGTTCAAAATATTCCACTGTGAGACGCTTGCTCGCTTGCTGTAGAATTAATGTAAACTAGTGCGTTCGGATTATCGGAGGGGGAAGCAGTTTTGCATCGATCGAGTCGAATCGAAATTACTTTTAAGATATAGGTACATAACTGTTTTTCAAGTACAAAAAAATATATTTAAAATATTATAAATTCATATTATTCCCCTAAGTATTAAAAAACGCTACAAAGCTATGGATAATTAACTCATAAAAAGGTTAAAAAAACAGCCATTTTGGGCGTGGCACCCCGAAAAATTTTGGTCTGGGGCGCTGTGCACCTGATTGCGCTGCGCATCACCAATTCTTAAATCCACGAGCCGCCACTGTTTCTTTTTGTATACAACTTACTCTATATTCAGTTCCGTTCCACTATCACCGTCATCTTTGTCTATGCCTAAACTAATTATTAAGGGCGAACACTACTATTTATAAAATTATAAGAGTCTTTAAACTTCATTGCATGTTTAACAGAATATTTCCAGCTATGTTCAGAATAGTTATTTTCCTAACAAGTGCGCAAAATGATACTTTCCCGCACGCAAAAGTAGTTAGACGAACGATGCAAAACGGAGTGCGCAAGTGTTAGGAACAATATTTTTTCTATGAGTGTTACAAATTTTACAAACTTTTTACCTATTTATATTCTTTGGTTCTAAGCGCGGGTAAAACAATATTTCTTATACGTCATAAAATTGTAAAAAAACCTTAAATAAATTAGAAAAACTTTTTATTTTAACTTAAAACAGAAATAGCAATACTTATTATTATTATTAACAATATTGATATTGAAAGTACAGTTTGTGGCATGCTGCAAATTTAAAGCTGAGTGCAACTGGTTTCTTGGGAAAGCTGATGAAGATGGAACTTCAATGGTTTTCTCACAAATTGACAAACTTGGTATTTCAATTGGATGATTTTTTGCACTGCCACTTAAAATTTTGTTGCATAACTCTTTTTTGTATGTAGTTGAGTCGTTAATATATCCCTCCGCTACTGTTGATGACTTCCAGTTTCCTAAACGCTTTACATCGGTAAGTCCTTTTCCGAAATCGGCTAGCAAAAATGCAGAGGAGCGATGAAAACTATGCCCCTTGTAGAGCTCAGGCATTGGCTTTAATTTAAAGCCAAGGGCTCAGGGTTGGGCAATTTTAAATATGCCGCAATTTCTGAGGGCATCTTCCCGAAACTGTTAATCCCGAAACGCTGTGTTGTGCACTTCCCTCTTTTAAAATTTATAAAAAAACGTTGATTCGTTGGTGATGGTGGTCGTAAGGCTGTATATTTTCTATAAAATAGTATACTTTCCATTGTTAATTTTGTCGGATATAACTAAAGAAGGTGAAGTGTAATTTTTTGAATCCTGAATTTCGACTACAATTAAATTTGCCTTGTCTTCAATGGCATCTGTTGCAGGGGCGTGCAGTCCATGGAAGCAAGGGAAGCAGTGCTTCCCAATAAAAAATTACAAAACATCTTCTAAAATGTAATTTTTGAAATAGGAAACCATTAATTTAGTTTATATTAAAAATGCTAAAATATTATCTTAATTATAAAGCCCATAATAAATGCGGCCTTGACTCCGACCCAGCCACAATTGAATATCGAATAGAACCTATGCGGGCCGCTAGCTTCTCTGCAGCCAAGTCCTGTATGCTTGATTTCCTGTGAATCGAGCCAGAGGTTATTGAACTTTCCACTGGCCGTTTGCAATTTTTGCATTCCAGTCGCGTACTATAAGTGGGAACGGAAGCTATCGTTGGAGTAGGTCCTTTTTTTGAACGGCTATCCGTGTGTTGGGTGATACGTACGTCACGTCGTGCATGGTGCGATATGTAGGACAATAATACGAACGTGGATATGCAAATACTGTCAACTTCGGCTGTCGGAAATAACGTTGAAAATCTTCGAAAAGAGTGTGTATGAATGTGTCGTGTGTGACTTAATAATAAAGGGGTTTTCAACATTAAACTTCGGTGATAAGCTTCAAATAATTTCCAAAGGAAGGGCAAAACCGCCTATGAAAAATATAACCACAAAAACGGAAAACTGTATTAGACATTTTTATCCAGAAAAACAATACGAACAATTTAAATGGCTAACAGGGTGTGAAAATATAAGTAAATTATTTTGTTGGCCATGTTTACTTTTTGAAAATGAAAAAGGTCTCTGGAATAAAACTGGCTTTTCCGATTTAAACAATTTCCATGAAGCTATAAAAAGACACATTATGTCCAAAGCGCATTTGCAGGCCGTCATAAAAGAAAAAGTCTTCGTCAAAACCAGAATTGAACATGCCCTTAATGAACTAGTCTAATTAGTTTGTTTTCTCGGACAGCACGCATTAGGATTTAGAGGTCATGACGAAACAAGAGTTTCTTCAAATAGAGGAAATTTTCAAGATTTACTTAGTTTAATGGCTAAATATGATGATTGCTTCAAAAATTATTTAGAGTAGTCTAGCGTTTTTGGCGGAACGTCGAATCGAATCCAGAATGATTTAATTTCCGCTATTGCAACCATTATTCTAACAAGAATTAAGCAGGAGATTGGCGAGGCGCGGTTCATTGCTATTGTTCTGGACGAAACAACTGATATCACTACTTTTAGCCAATTATCTATAGTAATACGCTACAATAAAACAGACGGAAGTATTCAAGAGCGATTTTTAGGTTTTAAGAATGTGTCCCAAAATCGTACAGTCAGCAAGTCAACAAAACGTACACAAGCTTTGGACTCCATTGTCCACAAACGATTGCCCAAAGTAGCTCCTACTAGGTGGAACTATAATGGAAGACTTTTTTTGTTTAAGAAAAAACATTTTTTTTGAGTAAATAACTAGCACCTATGAAAGGTTTATGCATCCTCTATTAAAGTAATTTATATTTCGTTAAACGATTATTCATTAATCTTTATTTTTCAATTCGATTATTATTCATTCAGATTCAATTTCATCATCACAGTATAAGAGATTTTAGGTTGACTTTTTCAAGTAAGGACAGGAACATAACTAATCAGTTACATTCTATGTATGATACAAAACATAATAACTAAAATAAAGTCAGAAAAAACAATTTTTCATGATATCTGTTAATTAAAATAATACTCGAGTAAATTTATTTGTTTTAAAACGCTGTTATTAGTTTCATTTGATTTTCACCCACTTTATAACGCCAGATTACAATCCATGACCATGCAATGATTTGATAAGTTTGTCCCATTATCTTGAATAGGATCGTCAGGATAAAAAATTTATCTCGGAGAGGGACCCTGGGAAATGGCTACCTTATAAAAGGAAGGCAGCAGGCGCGCAAATTACCTATTTTTGGCACGGGGAGGTAGCGAAGAAGAATAAATTATAGTTTGACAAAACTAAAAAACACGCTCTAATAGTAAACGGAACTAAAAAGAAAAAAAAATATAGTTTAAAAACATAAAAAAACGCTTTAATAGTAAATTGAACTAAAAAGAAAAAGTAGGGTGCCTTTATGCTATATATTCATACTGAATTTACTTTCACAAATTATACCGATAAAATATTTATTATAACTGATGACCCACGCTGTTTTCACAAGACATTAATTTTCTTGTTAATCACCTCATTCTCATCCAAAGGGTTTTTTTTAGTTCAGGTTACTATTAAAGCGTGTTTTTCAGTTTTTTAAACTATAATTTATTAGAATTCCTCCACACATGAAGACATTGATATTTTTTGAAGTTTGAAAACAAAAATCTGTAACATGATTTCAGCAAAAAAAAATTGTTAGAAAATCACATTTTTATAAATCAAGTTTCCAGTGTAGGTCTTATTTCTAACTTCATGGAAGGACATCAATCTATCAAAACAGACTACAGGAACACAGTGAAAAGTTAATTATAATTTTGATTGTTTCTTCAAGCACCTTATTTTCTTTCTTTTAGCTTTATCTATTCGGTAAACCTCTTTACAAATAAAGCGCATTCTACTGACAAGGTACAGCTCAATGATCGTAGTTGTAAATTTTTTTCGTGTTGATCACACCCAACAAAAGGAATAGGTATTTCTTTTAATTTGTCCAAAATATCAAAATGTGTACCTTGATATACGTGGTTTGCAGACAAAATATCTAATACAGTAGACTTCATTACTGATTATAGCCTCTTTGACTAACATTCCCAGTAATTTACATTTTTTATAATGTGTTAAGTTTCACTACCAGATGGATCTTCTTCTACTTGACATTAAAGTTCGTAATAGATATATCATTAATATATTGGAATGACTCGGCAGGCCGGAGTCTTCTACCCTTAAGGACCTCACTGCCACTTTTATGCATACTATATATTATTAGACCTATTGACATCTTTAAATTAATATTTTGACTACCTAGTTTTGTTCAGGACATATATGAAAATATGACTTTTCTCATTCAATAAAATTTGCTTCAGTTTTCTAATCCTGTCACTTTTATTCATATAGTTGTTATTTCTAGACACGTTGGTAATTAAATTAATTGAATTTTTCCTACTTTATTAAAATTAATTTGAATTTTCTACACTGTCCGAAACCCGCTGGCTACATTAATTCATAATATATATTATTTCCAGATATCGGGGTAATAGCCCCCTATAAATATTTTAGCTTGCACTACCATCCGAGGGAGTCTACTTGGGGTAAAATATACTTTTTTTCTTATTTATTAAAATCTGTTTAAGTTATCTAGTCTTTAGAGATTCGCTGCACTTTTTATTTATACTTAATATTATTTATAGATATGTTGGTAAAAGCATCCTATAAATAGTTTGCCGTCCATGGTGTCTCTACAAGGGATAGAATTTAATTATTTATTTTTTCTTTATTTATTAAAATTTTCTTTGTCTTCTACACCGTCAGGGGTTAGATTTTATCATACTAGATACTATTTCTAGACATTTTCAGCAATTAATATTTTACACAAGTCATAAATGTCTTTATCACGAGGATAATTATCAAATGTGCAGTCACTGGACAACGTACCCAAAGCAAAAATTGGAACATTTATGTGAAAACACTACTAGAAGTCGAAATTCCGAGATAGAAGTCGGAATTCCGAGTTACAAGTCGGAATTCCGAAATAGAAGTCGGAACTCCGAGATAGAAGTCGGAATTCCGAGATAGAAGTCGGAATTCCGAGTTAGAAGGCAGAATTTGTTACAAAAATAAAAATAAAAAAATTGTGGCCCTTCTAAGCTTTCGTAATTTTGCACCATAAAAAATATTTATATTTATTTTTTTGGGATTAAAATAATTTTTTCACATCCCCGCAATTATCAGGTTTATAAACCTTCAAAGACAGTATAATTCAATTGAAAAACACGACCAGGATTTGGATTAAAAGCCAATCGTTTTTGGTCGCGAAAAAATAAAAATATTTATTTTTTGATATTTAACAAAATTAATTACTTTGTCAAAATCCTATATTATTTATCCTTTAAATACCGTTGAGAGATTGTTAATATTAAACTTAGTTTTTTGATAATTTTGATCAAAAGAAAAGCTTGAATTCGTGTGATGAAATGTGGTGAAATGAATGAATGTTCGTAAATATACTAGACTTCTAAATTAGATATATTTCTTTTGCTCCAGTGTTAAAACTGTTGATTTACATATCTGTAATAAATTGGAATATACAGGTTTGCCCACAAAGTTGTGGAAAATTTAAGATATATTTTTTTTTAATGGAACACCCCGTATATTATTACTTATTTTGATCATCCAGATTTAGAACATTTTGTGTATATATATATACCGGGCGAGTCAACGATTGAAAAAAGTTAATTTATGTCGAACAGGTACAATTTGGAAACAAACTGTTTATACTATGGAATACATATGTAAATCGCGCTCATTCTAAAACTATTTTGAATTATACGGGGTGCGTCAAAAGAGTAGGGCTACTAAAAGTTGTATTTTTTTAATGGAACACCCTATATTTAACTTGATTTTTAAATTCTACATAAAATTCTAACACTTTTTTGTATAGCATGTTATATGGCGAAAATTGATACTTTCTTAAATATTTGGCTTTAAACGAAAAAAAATATAAATTTGATGCACATCTACGATTAGCAATATAACGCCTAGTTGTGCCACTAAAAATAAAATATTTTGCTTCTGCACAAAATAGGCATGGAATAAAGGACTGCTTTCGTAATATTGAAGATATTACATACAGGGTATCCAAATTTAAATGCCCAACTTTAACATATTTAAACCAATTTATTTCAGTTTTTTTAAATGGAACCCCCTGTATATTATTATTTATTTCTTTATTCTGTCTAAGAGTATTTAATTGGTCAAATTTTGCCATTTTAGCCTGGTTAATCATGTCTGAGAATCTCTCTAGACTAGCAATATTAACTATGGTAATTCTATTAATCAATTTTACAATTTTGGCTACTGAGCCCAGTTTTTCTGTATTTTTAAGACAACTCCTAACTCGTTTTTCGGTATTAAATGTTTTCCGTATGTATTCTCCGCTATTCTTTTTGATATGAAAAATGACCCAAAGCTAGGAAACAAAATAGGCATGTCCTGTATCCAAATTCAAAATGAAAAACGCAAAATTTGTTATTTGTTGGAAAATATAAATAAAAAAGATAAACAAAACGGATACATATTGGTAATTGGTAAACAACCTTAGGAGAAGCTAAATCCTGTCCTGTTATATCCACCACCTTTTTTTTGCCAATCACACCACTTTAGACTGTGCGTAATTCAAATCTGATTTTCAATTATTTAAAATTTGGTAGAGCTCGCCATGGGATGCGGATGAAGGACTGCTTCACCTACATTTCCCAATCAATTTACTTAAAATTAAAAATATTTTTAAAATATTAAGCTTTTTATAATCTACATTCTTATTATCAAAATGTAGTATGTCATATAAATTCACATTATTTACTTAATCATACCATTATTTTCTATCAAAACTAGTGCGTTATATACTCAAAAAATAATAATGACTTAAAAACGTAGCGTGCTGAATAAGGTGTTCATAAGACCGACCCGTTAGGGCCAAATTATGAATAGACTGGTAAATTTACCAAACAGATAACTGTTAAGGATACCATTTTTGAGACAATTGTAACTATGGTAAATATCTGTTTGGTAAAATTATCAGCCTATTCATAATTTGGCCCTAAAGGAATCACAATCAGCAGTACCAAATTCCCCATCAGACTCCCCACGAAAACCGGCTTTCACGCTTAGATTTGTTTACGGCAGTTGCTATGGCAACGCAATAGTGAACATCCGTAAGCCAAATAGCAGTGGGAGCGGCATAAACCTGCTGGTACAGGCTGCAGGGGCTTTTACCCTTGTTATAGAATTAATGTATTTTGTAATTAGTGCGTTCGGATTGTCGGAGGCAAAAACAGTTTTGCTTCGAACGAATCAAATCGGAATTAGCTTTAAGATATAGGTACACCCTCAAATGTTTTTGCTAAAATGTGTTTATTTCGAGGTAAGCTTTACAGGGAACCCGAAAAAATTGAGAAAATTAAAAATACCCAATCTGTACAAGAACCGTATTTTCTTTTAAATAGTACGAATTCAGCAATATTTAAGTACTTTGTTTTGTGATGGCAGGTTATTTCTGAGCAAAGACGAAAATAAAAACATTAATCAAATTATTTGCCAATAAGTTGGCTGGACGCTGAAAGGTAAGAGCCTATAATGATTTGAAAGGGTGAGAGAGAGAAATTTGTAATCAATACTAGTTCTTGGTGAAACTGTATGGAGGGCGCTCTGTTAATTTGAATTTTAGGTTAAAATTTGTATCTGGTTTTTGACTAAAAAGCTTTAAAAAAGCAATAATAATTAGAAACTGTGATTGATTACCAGTGTTATACTTTCAATTGACTGCCTCGAATAAGAAAAAATGACGACTAAAACAAATTTAAGAAGCGTATTAGCATTGACATTTTTGGGTTTGTTTTCAGGTACCACTACAATTTTGGGGCTGTACCATGTTTTAACTAACAGAGGAGAACGAGTGAGTTTTGGATGGTTCCTGGAGAATACTTCGCCTCACATGTGGGCCGCTTTAGGCATTGGATTGTCTGTCTCGTTAAGTGTTGTTGGAGCTGCCGTTGGTATTCATACTGTTGGTGTTAGTATTGTGGGAGGAGGTAAGTACAAGTAAAAACATTTTATTTTAAAATAAAACTCGTAGTTTTTCTGTGTGGTTTTAGACTTAGCAATAACAAATATGTACATATTCTTTTTTTTTTTAGGTGTTAAAGCACCAAGAATCAAAACAAAGAATCTCATCTCTGTGATATTCTGTGAGGCAGTAGCAATTTATGGTCTCATTACTGCCATAGTGTTATCAGGATATTTGGAGAACTTTACCTGGGATTTGGTTGTCAAGGATGACAATTTGAAGGCCAGGAACTGGTTAGGGGGTTATTTGTTATTTGGTGCTGGATTGTCAGTAGGTAGGAAGATGACCGAGCTAAATTAATATAATTTATCTTATGCAATATTTGATTTTATTGCTCAGTATTTTAATTTTACAAATGTAATACATTAACCGGAAGTATAAACCCATTAAAAATCTCTGATATACCCAGTTAGGATTGAAAATCCAATGGGAACTGAATTTTAAAGTCAATCTTGGAACCAATTTGTTGAATGCGCTTCAAATTTGTTGATACACCTGTACTTTATAACTAGAAATAGCATTTAAAATAACTTTACAGGACAATTATTTTATTTATTACGTGAATCATTTATTAATATGTCTTCACTCTTCTTTTCTATATATATTTTATTTTGGTTAAAATTTATATTTAAAAGTTTTTTTGTTTTTATATTTTATATACCTACCTAATTAATAGCTCTTTCTTATTTTTATTTTTCATTTTTATCTTTTTTTACGTAATAATGTTTCTCAAGAAACTGTTACATTTTATTTATTTCTTTATTCTTATTTATTTATCATACATAAAAATTACACATCTAATCATGGTGAGGGGTAGGGTTTAATAAAAGTATAGAACAGTTATAAATAAGTAACCTGCAAGTATAAGTGATTAGTACACTTTAGCAAAACTTGATACTAAGAACTTGCTTTAATGATAAAGTAGAGGCCATAAATTCTTTATTTTCCAATAGTGTATTTCCAAACTGTCTAAAAGTCACAAATATTATACCTCTTTACAAGGGTGGTGATGAGAATAGACCTACAAATTACAGACCTATCACACTGTTGCCTACTCTGTCGAAAGTTGTTGAGAAGTTGGCAAAGAATAGAAAGACTACCTAACCCTGAGAGACTGCCGAGGTCGTTTTTTGTGACTTGTCGAAGACTTTCGATTGCATGAGTCACAAAATTTTGCTCCAAAAACTTGGGGTTTATGGTTTTTGAGGTACAGTGTGAATTTTTATTTTTTATTTCACTTCATGCCAAAAGATCTAAATAGATATGACAAGATCAAGTGTAAAAATAAAGGATAACATAAGACATTTTTAAAAAAATATTAAGATTAGACTAACTAACAGACAACAATTAAAAGTATTATAATAACTTTTTTAAAGAAAATATGTACTTTTCTTAAATTTTTTGTAAGAAGTTATTTCTCTTAGGCTTACTGGTAGTTGGTTGTACACAGGGCCCGCTCTAGGGGGGGGAACCCGGGCATTTGCCCGGAGCGGCTAAATTTGGGGCGGCATTTTTAGCTTGAAAACAATTTAATAAAAATAAATTAAGCGGCGATTGGGAGCCAATATAATTTTTTGTCCATTGTAAGCATTTCTAACAATCATATTTTCTTAAGATTGAAAATGTTCGCTTACAATCGCAAACATTTTGCGCGCTTGGTGGATACGCACCTTAATAAAAAAAGATGAGACGTTCGGCACGCGAATAGTTTCGCAGAAAAAATGCCGGTCGCAATAGCAACGGACGACGCGGTTTTTTCGGGCGTCCAATGAGATGCTAACCTTCACCCTTTGTGATCGATGCGTTGGTGTCTTGTACCTATTTATTACTTATTAATTTCTATAATTGTGTTTGGTGCTTGTTCGATCTGTAGGGCGCACCCTCTTTAAGTTGATGGGTCTAGTGCTAAAGTTTTTATTAATGGATTTATATGAATAATGAATAATATTATTATCTATGTATAATTAAGAAAAGTTTCCGTTGCATGCGTTGTTGCCAAAATATGAATATTGTTCAGTGAATGTATTGGAAAACTTTTTCTGTTGTTTAAGGTAAGTGACAATTTTTTAGTTTAATCTCAATTTATTTACTGCGATAGAAATTTTTTAAGAAATATTTGATTGGCTGTTACGCAGTAGTTGGGATAATTTTATAAAAGTTAAAAATTAAAAAAATACTTTAACATTTTTTGTATATCACAACAAACAACAATGTCGAAAATCTACCACATAATGCTTTCCTCAAATGCTTTTCATTTTTGTATGAAATCATAACATTATGTGGTAGTTTTTCGACATTGTTGTGATATACAAAAAATGTTAAAGTATTTTTTTTAATTTTTAACTTTTTTAAATATAAAATTATCCTAACTATTGCGTAACAGCCAATCAAATCTTTCTTAAAAAAGTGTCAATTTTGTAATTTGATTTTTTTTTATCAAATAAATAACTGTATTATAGAATGTCTGACGCAAGGAAAAGACTATCTGGTTCTCAGTATAAAAAAAAGAGGATAGAAAAACAAACCCATCTACAAAAACAAGCTGGGGCATTGCCACATTTTTTACAAACTGGTCCAACTACGAGTAAGGTGTCAACATCGGAAAATGATGAAAATCCTGATAACGCTATGGTGAATGTAGTGGGCAAGGAGACTGAGACTAGTAACAGTAATGATGGTTCGTCGATCGAGCGCAATGAAACTTACGATACTAACGACACTATCGAAAATAATGACCGTGTCGAAAATATATCTTCTGATCCAGGAACATGGCCTCAAATCTTGGGAGATGCTTTTTATCCGACAATAAAGGTCGTAAATTTAGTTCTAGTTACTATTATCGAGTGTTAAAAAATGGAGAACAAGTCCTACGAGACTGGCTTGTTTACTCTATTTCTAAAAACTCAGTTTTTTGTTTTTACTGTAAATTGTTTGGTTGTAGTTTAAGTTCACTTTCAAAAGATGGTTACAATAACTGGAAGCACCTTGGTGAAACTTTAAGAAGCCACGAAAATTCAAGCGGACATGGTAAATCTAAGTAAGCATGGATTGAACTTAGTCAGCGACTAAATTCAGGTCGCACTATAGACGCAGCCGCTCAAAGGCTAACTAATGCAGAAATAAATCATTGGTACGAGGTGCTTCTACGTATTGTTTCCATAACAAAAATGCTTTGTGAAAATTGTTTAGCCTTCCAAGGCACAACCAATAAGCTCTATGAATATAATAATGGCAATTTTTTAAAATTAATAGAGTTATTAGCAAAATTCGATCCGGTTATGGAAGAACATGTTCGTAGAGTCCTGGAACATGAAGCAGTTAAAGCAACATACCTTGGAAAAAATATTCAAAATGAAATAATTATGCTTCTTCACGATAATATAAAATCCTATATTGTAAATGCCATTAAAAAAGCAAAATATTATTCTGTTATTCTAGATTGCACTCCTGATGTGAGTAAAATTGAGCAAATGACTTTAATAATTAGATATGTTTCTATAACTGTATCTGAAACGGATGTCAACATTGATGTTAATGAAAGTTTTTTGGGTGAAGAACTGTCTAATATAGTAATTAATGAACTAAATACTATAGGTTTAGATGTACAAAATATGAGAGGGCAAGGATATGACAATGGGGCAAATATGAGAGGTGATAAGGCGGGAGTGCAGACTAGAATTAGAATTATAAATCCTAGGGCATTTTTTGTACCTTGCAGTAATCACATATTAAATTTGGTAGTAAATGACATGGCTAAGTCATCACTAGAGGCTGCAAATTTTTTTAACATGGTTCAAAAAATATATGTTTTTTTTTCAGCGTCAACTCTACGATGGTCAATTCTTTTAAAGCATGTAAAAGGATTAACTTTAAAGCTTTTAAGTGACACCAGATGGGAGAGTAGAGTAGACGCTTTAAAACCATTAAGGTATCAAATTGATGACATATACGATGCTCTTTTAAATATTTATGAACATGCAGATATTGACAACTTAGTAAAAGTGGAAGCTTCTGGTCTATTAAATTGCCTTAAAGACTTTAAATTTTTGTGTTCGGTAATTATTTGGTATCAAATCTTAAATCAAATAAACCCTATCAGCAAACTGATGCAATCTAAGGAATATGATATATCATTAGCTATAAGTCTTATTAAAAATTGTCATTCTTTTTTTGTTAATCTAAGAACCGACGAATCCTTTAATAATGTCCTAATTGATGCAAAAGAACTGGCTAACGAAATCGACGCAGAGACTAATTTTAACTTAACATTACCAAGACATCGGGTTAGAAGAAGAAAAACTCAGTTTCCCTATGAAAATAGTGATGAAGTGCTCGAAGATCCTAAAGAAAAATATAAAGTAGATTTTTTTTTCTTTACAATTGATCAAGCAATTAATTCATTAGACACCCGTTTTAAACTCCTTGTAAATATTTTGAGTTTCTGTATGACATCTATAATTTAAAAAATATGTCAAAAGAAGATTTATTATCCCATTGTAAAGATTTAGAAAATATTTTAACTTCTCGAGATTCATCTGATTTAAATGGAAATGAATTGGCCGATGAGATACCCGTCGTGTTTAATCTTCTAGGAAAAAAAGAAAGCTCTGCGGAAGTGCTCAAATTTATTACAAATTTAAACCTCGCACCAAACCTTAATATCGCATTACGGATTTTATTAACAATACCAGTTAGTGTTGCTAGTGGAGAAAGGAGTTTCTCCAAACTTAAATTAATTAAAAATTTTTTAAGGTCGACATCAACACAACCTCGACTGAATGGCTTAGCTATGATATCTATTGAGCATGTTATAGCTGAGAAATTAGATTTAAAGGATGTAATTAGAAATTTTGCGGAGTTGAAAGTTCGCAAAAAAGTGTTTTTTTAATTATATTTAAGTTTTAACTCTTTTGTGATTTGTTTTGATTTTGAATATAATAAAATTTTTTGTGCAGATTTACCTAAAATCTAAATTAATCAAATACCCTCATTCATCTCCTTTACTCCTGGGCTGGACTCCCAAATAAATTTTTGGGGCGGCAAATCTTATTTTTGCCCATATTGACCGAAAAGCTAGAGCGGGCCCTGGTTGTACATATTCCTACAAAAACAGTAAGGACTTTTTTGGAAAGTGCTAGTCCTATAGGGAGGTATATAAATATTTGTGGAGTTTCTTGTACCACAATTATGTAGTTCTAGATGACGAGAAAATCTGGTGAATTGTTTTTTTAACGAATAATGCCGAGTGTAAAATTAGAATACATGGAAGAGGGAGAATTTTATAATGTTTGAAGTAGGGTTTACATGAGTCTAATAGACTTAATGAGAAAAATTTTCTAATTATTCTTTTTTGTAATATAAAAATTCTGTTTAAATCTGTTGATTGGCACCAGTAAATAATATCATAGCTTAGATGGCTATATATGCTAGTGCGTAATAGGTATTTAAAAGTGCTTTTTAGATTTCTTATTGCAAAGTAGGAGGTATTTAACTTACTTGCAACATGTGGTTACACCATGTTATGTGTGGATCTAGATGTAATCCTAGAAATTTAAAATTTTCAATCCTATTTACATGTTTAATAACAAATTTGGAACCCGAGGCATATCTTTTCTTATACAAAATGTCATAAAGCAGGTTTTGGATTCGTTGACAATAAGGCAATTTTTCTCACATCATAAAGTAAATTTTTCCAAAATTATATTGCCATTATTTTCCAATTTCTCAAAATTATTATCAGAAATTGCTATAATGCAGTCATGTGCATAGAGACTTATTCTATTTCTTGATAGTGATAGAGGCAAGAAATTTTCCAGATCATTAATAAAAAGCGTAAATAGTAGTGGTGAAATAATGCTTCCCTGAGGTACACCACAGTTTATATTATGTCCAGTAGAGATAACATCCCCAATCTTAACTTTTATCTTACGTTCCTTTAAATAAGACACTAACCATTTGTTGATATCTCCCCTTATCCCCAATGCATATAATATAATTTCTTCTGTAAAAAGGAGCTATTGAAGCAGTCAAAAGCTCGAGTTAATTCAAGAAAAAAATTCAAAATTCTTTTATTGCCATTCAGGTTAAGCATAACATTGGGTCGTCACAAATACTAAACATATAAATATAAATTAAACGCTAAAAATATAAATTAAAAGCAGACCACATACACACGGACACACATTCAACAAACACACAAATTAAAACTAATACTTAACAGAAATATAAGCTTAAACTAGGATTGTCAATGACCAGACTAGGTTATATAGCATGTCTTATCTGACAGTATTCACATTGATAATTGTAATTAATATGTTTTGCTGTTTGATGTATGAAATATTCTTCCAATGAATAAAAAGGATGGTTTCTAAAAAAGTCTCTAATTATTGCTTTAAAGCTACTATATGACTTAACATCCTTGATAATTTTTGGAAGTGAATTAAATATCTTAATTCCCATATAATGGGGTCCTTTCTCATAGAGTGTTGTTGAGTGTCTTGGAGTATTAAGATAATCTCCATGTCTCCTTATTATATTACTATTTCCTATAGAATCATTACTTCTAAATTCGTGTTTGTTTTTATACACAAAGCAGCACATGCCATACAAATAAACAGAGTACAGGGTCATTATGCCCAATTTATGGAAGAGCGGTACACAGCTTTCTAGATAGCTTGCCTTACACATTGTTCGAATAATTCTTTTTTGTAATAAAACACCCGGGATGCAGTCTGAGGATGAGTTGCCCAAAATATTACACCATATAGGAGACAAGAATGGACATAAGCATAGTAGAAAAGCATAAGAGAGTGTTCACTTACAATATCTCCCAGATTATAAATAGCGTAATTTGCTGATGAAAGTCTTTTACATACAAGGTCTCCATGGTAATGATAGCTCAATTTGACATTCAGTTCAAGACCAAGAAATTTTAATGTTTCAATTTGATTAATTCTCTGATTTCTAATTCCGATAGAAAGTTGCGAATTGGTCGAAATATTGTTTCTATTTTTAAACTCCATAAAGTTAGATTTGCTAGCATTAAGCAGAAGTAAGTTATTTTCACACCAGTCTTGCATATTTTCGGCAGCTTGATTGGCTAATTGATAAGTGAGAGCTGTGCTCTTGTTTGATACAACAATTGAGGTGTCATCCGCAAACTGCACTACCGATATATCATTTCCACCCAGTCTGATACTCAAATCATTGGAAAAAATAAGAAATAAGAGGGGTGAGAGAAGAGATCCCTGTGGAGCTCCTGTGGTGATAACAGTGAAATCAGACTGATAAGTAAAATTCATTATGTCATTTTTCGTGCTTTTTATTTGCACAGCCTGTGAACGATCTTGTAGAAATGATTGAATCCACTTTAAACTAATACCTCTTACACCCAGCCTCTCAAGTTTATCAAACAAAACTTCATGGTTCATTAAGTCGAATGCTTTACTGAGGTCAAAGTAAACCCCCAAAGTAGTCTTACCAGTTCCATTACTGATCTAATATGGCCATAAAGAGCTGTTTGGGTTTTATTATGAAGAAACCCATGTTGAGAGGCACTAAAAAATGATATTTTGTTCAAAAAGACTAGTAATCTTTGATAGAATGCCCTTTCTATTATCTTGGAGAACACTGAAGGAATGGCCACTGGCCTGAAATTCTCTAAATTACCTCTTGTTCCTTTTTTATGTAGGGGTATGATTTTGCTTTTCTTTAAAATATCAGGAAATTGACCTTCAGTGAAAGAGTTATTAATTATATATTCAAGTGGTTTACTTATTAAGTGAGATATATCTTTTAAGAAGATGGCAAGAACGTAGTTTGATGTGTCCAAGCCCTCATAAATAATATTTAATAGCTCAAAAGCAGCTGTAGAAGTGGAGTAATCTTTTCTAAAAGCGTGTTGTTTGTTACTTATTAATTTTTCCGCATTTAAGAAGTTTTCTATCTTGCATAAAATTACTTTTTCAAAAAGTTTAGAAAAGGTAGGTAGGCGATAGTTTTCAATTTTTCCCTGTCACCCTTTTTATAATGCGTAATAACTTCCCCCACCTTCAACTCACGAAGGATGAATTAAAGATATAGCATAATGGGTGTTTAATATAATCCCATATTTTTTCTAACGCGAAAAACTGGGATGTCGTTTTTACCAGAGCCGGCTGTTTTGTTTTTTAATAGTTTTGAAGCGGAATTGAGATTGTGCACATTCAGAGGTGTTAAAAAAATTGACCTGACATGAAATTATTATTGTACAATTTGATAAATGAATATTATGTTTACTCAAAGTTGTTGATATTAGGTTTTCTGCACTTGTTGCAAAATATTTGCAGAATTCTTTACATATTTCAGAGATATTTATTATGTAATTATTGTTAGATACTAATTTTGTGGAATTAGAGCACTCTTTTACTCTTCCTAAGTTAGTATTTATTACTTGCTAGATCGTTTTAGAGTTATATGAGGAGTCTAAAATTTTTTGTTTGTAGAAATTTGATTTCTCTAGAGCCAGTCTTCCATAAAATAGTTTTTTTGACTGAGTGTATAAGTCTTTTGACTCCGGTGTGTTCCAAGATCTGCACAACCAATACAAATTTCTTAAATTCTCACTCTGTTTAATTAGATCTGGGTTTATTCATTCTTTATTTGGCAGAGCCGTCTTTATAATTACTTTTTTTAGGGGACAGGCTATATCTTGGTTATGTTTATTTTAAATTTTATCTTTTTATTTTATTACATACCTTAATTTTACACTATGAAATGAATGTGATTGAATGTAAATAGAAGTAAGCAATTAAAAAAAAATCAAGTAGGACGTTATATTTTGTATAATGTGACTATCTTTATTCTGACGTTTGTAAATACCCTAATGTATCTTAACATCTATAAACTATTTGTATTTGTAAACAATGTAGAAAATTGTGCCAAAAATAAGTCGATGATTCATTAACATCTGTAGTATTATATGGATGACTAAGGAATTGGTTTCTCATATTCATCAGAGAGCAATCCGTATTATTTAACAATCAAACAACAAGACTACAGAGAGTGAATCATAGTGTTCCACAAGGTTTGGGTTAGGACCTATATACAGACTTGGATATTTCTAGTAAATTTATGATTTTTGCAGATGATGCTACTATATTTTGGGGCAGTAAATGTGCAAATGATCTCTATACTGTTAACAATGATTTAAAGAAAATAAAAGAATGGTGTGATGGAAATAATTTATGTTTTAATGTTTCCAAAACAAATGTTATGTCTTTTAGATGTAATTTAGATGGTATATATTTAGAAAGCCAATTATTAAATAATTTATCGGAAAAGAAGTTCTTGGGAATTTATATTGATGATAATTTAAAATTTGAATGGTGTATAAGACAGTACTGCAAAACTAACCTCAAACTGTTATGCTATAAGAATAATTTCAAAAGAATTAGGGAAGTATACAGTTAAATGTGTATATTTTGCTCTAATAGAGGTATGGTATTTGTTTTTGGAGTACTTGCTCAAAGCAACTCTTTTGTAGTGCAGAAGAGAGCCTTGAGGTATATGTGTAGAGCTCGAGTAAGGGACTAAGGTAGGCTACTTTTTGCAAAACAAAAAATATTAACCTTGTCATCGTTATTTATTTTAGTTTGTCGTATGCATAAAAAGTATAGGAACAGTATTAGAATTTTAACATCATATAGCACTCATAGAACCCATATCATCTCTGTTCCATTCAGTCTAATTCACAAATATAGGACACCTTTTATATTGCAGTTGCAGAAGTTGCTTGTTGTGAGGGTTTATTATAAGTTGGCAGAATATTTTGACAAGAGATTTTAACCCGACATATACTGCATGTATGCAGAATTTTAAGTATTTTTTTAAATTATTTTTAAGCTTATTATTCGACATAGACATTAAGACACTTTATTTTACATTTAATTTTGTTCTAATTGTCTCTTTTGTTTACTTTTATACTTCTGTGTCAGTATATGTATATGTCTCAGTATTAATAGTAGTAGTACTAGTTAGGGGGAGGTCTAGAGACCTGACTGGTACGCCTATAAAGCCCTTTCAGTCTACCCCAGCTCCTCCCTCAACCACCACCCGCCACCAGGTGTACATCCTTGAATCTGCCTGTCCTTACTATGTAAGTCTGCATATCCTTCCATGTAAGATCCTTAACTTCGTCCCTATGCAAGACCGTAGTGCCGAAAATATCTCGTCGCAGTCTCGCTCGCGCTTTACATCTGCACAGGAAGTGAAGCGGAGTTTCTTCCTCTTCCTGACACTCCGTGCAGATAGAATCTTCCTCAATGCCTAACATAAAGAGGTGCCTCCTCAATCGACAGTGCCCCGTTACTATTCCTACGATGGAATTTAGAGCTTGCCTCCCGACCCCGGACTGGCCCCATTCACGTTGAGCCCATTCGTCGAGTGCTGTACTTATCTGCTGCCTAGTGATGTCTAAAGCTGGTTCTGGTCCTACATACGGGCTGGTGGCGCCGAGTCTAGCAAACTCATCTGCCCTCTCGTTGCCCTCAATCCCACAGTGTCCTGGCACCCAAACCAACTTCACTCTTTTACGTCGCGCCAACTACTCTAGCCTGTCACCGCATTCCTGAACCAAAACTGATCCCGCCATGGGTGAGTCGAGCGCCTTGCTGCTTGACTGTCTGAGCATATGACAATCTCTCCCTCTGCCCCCTCTATGACTTCCTTCATCGTTATTGCTATTAGAATAGCATATACCTTAGCCTGAAACACCGTTTAAAACTTCCCCAAAGGGAAGCTGAACCCAGTTTGTGTAGCCTCAATATAAACTCCAGCACCAGAGGATTGCAACTGTGTCATACGTGAACCATCCGTATAGCAAACAATTGCCTCTCTTGAGAACTACAGCCTGTTTCTCTCACAGTCCTCTCTTTTGGGGATTGAGATACTATAACTCTTATGCCATCTTAGTCTGCCTGAGGGTCGTGCTACTCTGTAGGTAGATAAAGGGGTCTCTCTTTCCACAATGTGGGAGATCCTTGCATGACCCACAACCTCACCTTTGGTATGCCAAGCTCCTGCGTCTCTCATTCGCAAGTGCCCTGCCAGAGCCTCTTTCTTAATGAAAGTCGACAATGATGGCAGCCCTAGCAAGACATCCAATGCTGCTGACGGCGTCGTCCTTATTACTCCAGTTATCGCTAGGCTAGCCAGTCTCTGGACTTTTGCAAGACTGGAACGAATGGTTTTCCTCTCCACCGAGGGCCACCATACTATTGAGCCATATGATATCCTGGGTCTTATGACTGCTTGGTACAGCCAGTGCATGACCCTAGGACTTAGCCCCCAGGTTGTGCCTACCGCTCTACGGAGCTGCCAAAAGGTTGACTTCCTTATCTGCCTATCGATATAAGTCTTCCAGCTCAGCTTTGCATCTACTGTGACCCACAGGTATTTAACCTCTTTTGCCAAGGTCAGTTGTTGACCATACAATCTTGGGGGGTCGAAAATCTCCTAAATTCCTTCTTGTAAAAAGGATCATCTCAGTCTTCCGCGGATTAACCGTGGGACCTGCCTCATTACACCATGCCTCCAATATATTACAGGCCATCTGCTTTCTCTCTCAGATGATGCCCAAGTACTTGCCTGATTAGAATCAATCCATCATCCGCATAAGCTTGTGCACAGAAGCCAGCCTCCACGAGTCTGTTGAGCAGATCGTCCATGACTAGACACCATAGGTGCGGGGAGAGAAAGCTGCCTTGAGGGCATCCGCCTCGCATCCCGATGTCTATCTGGTACCCGCCCTGACTCGCTTGGACACCGCGCTCTTGCAGTGCACTTCTAACCCAACGCACCAGATTCGTTTTAACGCTTCTGGCTGCGAGCGAGTCGCAGATGACGTTTGTCCGCGCTCTATCAAACGGTCCTTCCACATCGAAAAACACAACTAAAGCTGCTTCCTTAAATTGTAAAGCCTTCTCCTCAGTATTAATAAGTTTTTTTTATGTTTTTTGTTCTTTTATGTTTTTTTTATATATTGATTGCATAATGTTAACATATATGTTATGATAATATTGCATATTTATATGTCCTTTTTAATTATTTTCCCCAGCTTTGTCAATATGAAGTATTTGACAATAAAGCATTTTGAGTTGGAGTTTTGAAGATTTTGTATGATTCTTAGTGGTTCAAGATTAAACTTTAGATTTTTAACATGTACAAATATTTTAATGGTTCAAATGTTATAAATAATTTTTTTTTATATTTGGATGGTCTTAAAATTCATTCGAGTTTCATTCAACAAAGTAACTAATAAAATTAGAAGTTGTTTAGGGAACATTTGAATTGGTTCAGAGAACCATTAAAGAAATCTAATTTATTTATGTATATGTTTCCAAGAAATATTTTGTCCAGTAAAATGGTCATTCATTTAGCATTATTCATTTATTTCTATTATAGGGACGGTGAATCTGCTCTGCGGAATCTGTGTGGGCATTGTTGGCAGTGGAGCAGCTCTGGCAGATGCAGCAAATGCTTCACTGTTTGTCAAGATATTAATCATCGAAATTTTTGCCAGTGCCATCGGTCTTTTTGGTCTCATTGTGGGTATTTTCATGGTATCCAAGGTACAAATGGGTGACAAAATCCATTAAGTAAAATGTTTTATTTTTTCAGATATCTACTTAACGCAAAAAGAGTTTATGATCTAACCTAACAATTAACATGTTTAGATTTTTTTGTAGACTAATATGATTCTAGTAGTCAGTCAAGAATTACTAAATTGTAGACGGTTAACATGAATGTTATTATTATTAAATAATAGTTAGAATATTCTGTAAATACTCCAGTGGCTATGTTATATTTTGATCCTATTCTATGTCACTTTATATTGGAAATATAAAAAAAAATGCAAAAGCTATTTGTAAAGTTTCTAATTTTTATTTCAGAATATTTTGAAATACATTCATAGTGATCAAAAAAGAAAAAAAAATCATTAGACATGTATAACATTCAACATTAACTCCAAAATGAGTCTAAAACATTTTTGTTTATTATATATATATGATGGAGTTGGATAGTATACCAGATATGTACCAAATAAGAAAGCACACTACAGGTATATCATAAGCCGTAAGAGATATGACATCAATTAAATTACAAAAAAGTTTGCCCATTTTTGTAGTTAATAAGATACCATTAAAATATTGGAATATTTGGAGATATTCAAGTCTACTGAAATTTTCCATTTTTCTTTTTATTTTTTCCTGTCTTTTTTGTTACTAAAAGTCTCAAAATAAATGCTACTTTGTCATTGCCAATTTTTCTTCTCTATATGATGGTCTCATCAAATTTTCAACGATACATCACAAATACTATTTATAAAGCATTTCGATCAATGCAAATAAGTACAACGAACGTGTATTGAAGTGTTTCTTTTCTCAAAATCATCAGTTAAATTTAGAATATTCGGAGAATTTCCGGAGCTATCAGGGATAGCACGACGTTTCTTTTTCGGATCACCATCATCAAGGTCATTTTTCTAAGCACACACTTGAAGAGCATTTAACGTCCCAAATCAAACTTGCTAAAAAAACCTCGATTATAAGATATTCAGATGGTAGACACCGTGTTAGACAGAGAGGGAACTACATATACATACATATAATAATCACAAGAGATCGATGAGATCGTTGACAAATGCGTGTTCAAACAAGTTTATAAAAAACAAGAAAAATGAGAATTTGGGTCTATTTTAATTTCTTTTGAAAATATTATAAATGCAAATAAATTTCATCCATAATATTCTTTAACACAGTAGTTCAGTCAATTGCTTTACATCATTGAACATTTTCCAGTAAACTTCATCGCTTCATCACACTGGTTTAGAAAATGAAGTCCCATAACAAAAAAAAATCTTGGGAGAAAACAAATTCTATGGCACAGAATAAAACATATTATCATACCAAGCTTTTCTTGGTTTGAAAATGTCGATCAGATTTTCATTTGTTTCAATCTCCATGACAACTGTGAGTCAGAGCCATCTATATGAATGTTGCGGAAAATGTTATGTATGATATCGTTCAGGTTTAATGATCCTATTTATATTCCAAATGCCAAAGAGGTTTTTTTACAAAATAAAATAGACTTGATTCTCAGTTGTTGATTTTTTAAAATTTGTTTCAATTTAATAAAATATGCCTTTGTTAACGATCGTATCGATAGTTTATGAATGTGATTATTGTTTGTCTCTTTTGCTCTAAGACGTATTAATTTCAAAGATATTGATTAGCGAATAGTTCCATTTCTGTCTAACACAGTGTCTATCATCTGAATATCTTATAATTGAGGTTTTTTTGAGCAAGTGTGATACATTCTTGTTTTTGGGACGTCAAATGCTTTTCAAAATTGCAAAAAAGTAGCAGGTCTATATTTACGAAACGAAACTCGGATTTCTCCAGAAGTTTTCCAAATACACTAAACTAGTATTTAATAGATAATTTCGAGAAAAAAAAAACACTTATTAATACACGTGCATTGCACTTGTGTGTGTTGATAATGATTTTTATAGTCCGAAACATTCTGTAATTAGTAAGTGTGATTTGTCGTTGAATTCAGAATGAAAAGGAGAATTTAATAAGTATAAAATTCTAAAATTCATCGTCTATTTAAAACAATAAAGTTGATGATGGCCTCGAAAAACCGAAACGTCGAAAATGTCGATGAGACCATCATGTAGAGAACAAAAAGTGACAATGAGAAAGTAACATTTATTTTGAGATATCTTATCAAATAAGTCATAAAAAAATAAAAAGGAAAATTACAATTTTCGACTTTTATCGGATATCCGAATATTCCAAGCTTTTAAACGGTATCTTATTAAGCATAAAAAAGTGCAACTTTTATGTAATTTAATCGATGTGTCGTGTGTCTCTTATGGTTTCTGATATCCCCATAGTGTGTCTTCTTATCTGGGACACCCTGTATATTAATGTATTGGGCAAAATGCCAAATAACTAGTATTATTGAATATAACTTCTTTTGGTATTTTTAATATAAACCATCATATTTGGGTCAAAATATAATAAGACCCTTGTATACCTACATGGTTAAGACAAAAAATTTAACAAACTATCATGTTCAAAACAAATAATATGACAAAAACAAACAAACATGAGTTCTGTTTTCTTTGTTTAAAAAAAAAACTTGAGAATTAATCATAGGCAGTTTTTGAAACCAAAAAAAGTTTACACTTTTGAAGTGATTAGTTAGGGAATATTTTCCTTTTAAAATCTAATTGTCTAACCAAATTGCATTGCATTTTTTTAGCTCAATTTAAAAAATTCACTGTTATTATGGAATATTTTTGGTTGCGACCTGTACATATCTTGTAATGTATGTATCTAACGTACATATTATAAGTTTTGTTAGTAATTGTTTTATGTGAGTGTTATTAAATTGGCTTTTTCAGCACACCTAATTTTGCTAGGTGAGTTGACTGAAAAGTATAGATTATTCTTGAATTATATTGTTGGCAGTCCAGCAGTTTATGATCAAAAAAAAAGTGTTAATGATCCTTTTAATTCTTCGTGTCATTTAATGGTAAGATCTGAATAGTTTTAGTTTATAGGATTTTATAGTGCATTTTATTAATTTGCATTTGTAAGACTGCTTTGTTTGCATTTATAATCTCAATTGTAACTGAAGATAATTTCGTTTCTAGTCATAATTTTGTGCCATTGTGTAATTTTAGTTTATAAAATCTAAGGTTCTAGTACAAGTTAAGTTAAAGTACTTATCCATGACTCAAGCTGCTTTATTTTTGGAACAGTTTATTAAACCAAAAAAAATATGTGCCATGTTGAATGAAAGTCCAATTTAATTTAGTTATTATTGTAGTATCAATCAAATATACAGTAAAACTATTTGGCGTTTAAAGATATTGAATAATTTCACATTATACACTACATTCAAATCATCCATTACCCTATTAAGAAATCATGGTTCTTGGGATTAGAGTCAGATTGGAATTACTATCCCACGTTTCGCCTTCAATTGCACGAGGCATCTTCAGGGATATTTACTCCACGAGATCTGAACACTGAATGAGCTCGGAGAGATTCAGGCGGGCTTTTATACCCGGCGTGACCCTGTGTTAAGATTGGTTTCCACGTGTGATGTAGACCGTAAACCGTATCTCTATTGAAATTTTTTGTATGTTTAAATATTTCAATAGATTCTCTAACTTTTCGTTTATAAAAACCTGGAACCGATGCTAGAACCTTGGTTTCCTTTACATTTATGAAATGGCCACTGTTATGCTGGTGTTCAGCTACAGCAGATTGAACAATTTGTTTCTTTTTAATACATCGTTCATGTTCCTTAAGTCTAATTGATATTGAGCGTCCTGTTTCTCACACATACACTTCTCCATAGGAGCAAGGAATTTTATATACTCCTGTTTGGAAAGGTACAAGATCTTTCAGAGATCACACGCATTGTCCAATCTTCTTATGTGTATTGAAGATTGTACGTATGTTGGACCGCCGAAGTAATCGTCCTATTTTGTCTGTAGTGCCATGTATATAGGGAAGAACAACACTACCTAATGGTGGCTCTTTGTCATTCTCCCTTGGCGAAGTTGGTTTACTATGTCTTTTAATTGAACGCGTAATATCTTCAGTGCAATAGTCATTCCCTCTGAGAGCTTCGGTCAGTTTCGATGTTTCCGATGTTAAAGAATCTTGATCAGAAATCGAAATAGCTCTGAATACTAGTGAATTAATAACCGATTTCTTTTGTGCTGGATGGTGATGAGAATTTGCGTTTAAGTATCTATTTGTATGCGTCAGTTTTCTATACATAGAATGTCCTAATGTACTATTTTCCTTCCTTTGAACACATACATTTAGAAAGGGAATTGTTCCGTTAGATTCAATTTCCATCGTGCATTTGATATTATGATTTTGCTGATTAAGGTGGTCCAGAAATATGAGGAGATTATCCTGTCCATGAGGCCAAACAACAAAAGTATCATCTATGTATCTAAACCAGTGCTTCGGTTGTAGTGGAGCGGATGAAGTTTGTTCATAAAAAGTTCCTTAAAAAATGAAATAAGTAGATGTAAGACAAGTTTCCACTAGGTCTATTAAGTTCTTATCAAGATTATTGTTATCCAGTATGTCTGATATAATGGAAATTGAGTCGTTGACAGGAACATTTGTGTAAAGTGATTCTAGCGAATATCTTTATGGAATCCTTTGAGGAAGCACTGGTTTAGATATGTAGATGAAACTTTTGTTGTTTGGCCTCATGGACAGGATAATCTCCTCATATTTCTGGACCACCTTAATCAGCAACATCATAATATCAAATTCACGATGGAAATTGAATCTAATGGAATAATTCCTTTTCTAGATGTATGTGTTCAAAGGAAGGAAAATGGTACATTAGGACATTCTGCAGCACAAAAGAAATCGGTTATTAACTCACTAGCATTCAGAGCTATTTCGATTTCTGATCAAGATTCTCTAACATAGGAAACATCGAAACTGACCGAAGCTCTCAGAGGGAATGGCTATTGCACTGAAGATATTACGCGTTCAATTAAGACATAGTAAACCAACTCCGCCAAAGTAGAATGATAAGGAGCCACCATTAGGTAGTGTTGTTCTTCCCTACATACATGGCACTACAGACAAAATAGGACGATTACTTCGGCGGTCCAACATACGTACAATCTTCATTCTTGTACCTTTCCAAACAGAAGGAGTATAACGTAATAGAACCGAATTCCGACCGCTTACGGATGTTGTGACTAAGAACGGTATAAAGATAAATTAAAACTTAATTTATATGGGTTCTATACATAAAAAGCTCAAAAAATGCATTTTTGGATTAAGTTAAAGATAAATATATTAGGAGCAGTTTTATATTTATAAACAAGTTTTTAAAATATATGGCAGCTTGTACAAAAATAGTTAGTACCCCCTTTACCCACCGCCTTAACTAATTTTTCCTGATACCGTCCACTGGGTTACCTATTTCCGACCTATGGTTTTACTACGATATGTTTAGAACTGTTACAGTATTATTGTGTTATACAAAAATGAAAATAACACTACCTAAAATTTTAGTACATTTTATTTACTAAAGGTACAGGTATTACTGAATATAAAATACGCTAAAAAACACGGTTTAGTTAAAAACTATATATATATAATATCCTATAAATACTCAGTTTTCTAAAAAAATTTTTTTAATATTAAAATTTCGATTTTCACAGATTAAGGTACAGCTGCTATTACCTAAATATAAATATAGTGAAGTACACAGTTAATTTAAAAACCATTTTTAAATAGAAAGAAGTATGATGTGCAAAAACCAAATCCTAATAAATTCTTAACTTTAATTTCTGTTAATATTGTTTTAATTGATATTATTAATATTTTTTTTACCAAGTACAGCTAAAACTTAATATAAAAATGCTAAAGAACACATTTTTACATAATTAGTATGATGTATAACAAAACTCAACCTTAATTTTCTATTAGAACGATATTTGTTATTACTAACATTTTGTTTTTCGCATATTGTCAATTTCCGGAACACTATAAGCACCATGATGTTACTTGTAAAGGATTTGCTATTTTAGAAATTACGTCGGTCAAAGGATAAACTAGAATATCTTCCTTTTGTGGTCACTTCCAATAATTTCCACTCATAGTCATTGCCTTTACTTGCAAACCATCATCGCTCTGTTCTAGAACTATACCAGGAGAATATTCGCCTTCATATTTTATGACCACATATTAATCTTTTAAATATTTTTTATTTTCTTTTTCTTTATTTTTGTTAGCCTTCTTACTTTCATTGGTCTCGCTTTCTTTTTGAACGTCAATATTTTCATTCCCTTTATTATTAAGGTTAACTCTCTTGGTCATCGTTTTTTTTTGTTAGGATTTTTTCTTTTCTTTTTTGCAGTCGTTCGCTTTTTTCTTTTTCTTTTTGAGCTTTTTCTGATTTTATTCTTCTCTGGTGCTCCATAAACTCGTCACTGATAGCTACCGTATTTTGGCTTAAATTTGTAGAAAGGTGTGCGGTACTTGTTCTGCATCTCTGGTGTATTGAAATCTTGTTTAAGTGGAGTTTTAACCTTAGATGTTGATGGTGGTCCACTAATTTCATTTTCTCTCTCGGGAGGCGATTCACTTTCTTTTTGTATGATTGAATCCTGATTTAGAGGTAATTTTGGTATGGGTGGAGACACCCGCTCTACATGGGAAATAATTTGTTTAATTGGTGTTTTGTCTTGGGAAATAGATGGTTGTGAATTTGAAGGAACTAAAACCAACGAGCCATCTGGTTGAACTGCATAGATCGTGTCGTTGAACCAAAAATTATCGTCAACATTTAGATCTAGAACAGTCTGATTAGCAACATCGTTAGGCAAATTATTTTCCAAAGTATCATTATGTTGTAGATAAGGATGAAGATTTTTCCAGAAGTTGTACAGGGCCTCATATTTCTTGTCCAAATCACCGGAAGAATTTGCTACAATGAAGCATTCGAGAATAACTTTGTCTAAACGAGACTCCATTTCACGTAGAAATTGATCGTCTGTTAACAGAGTCGCAGTCTCTGGTACATCTGAATTCAAAATTGTTGGTTTTTCGTTTTTATTGTCTGGTTTAGGATCTGGTCCTATTTGTTTGATTAATTTTGAATAGTCAATATTGTTCTCATCGAAGGAAAATAAACCGCATGCCCTAAAGGCATTTTTAATTATTGTTACGGATACTGTTGAGTCTAATGTTTTTTTCAGCAATTTTGGAAACTCCGACCTTTGTAGTTTTCGCCCATTATTTTCCATACGCCATTCACGGACATTGTTACGCCAGCTGTTTTTAATTGGGTAAAAAATTCCAACATCTAATGGTTGAAGACGGTGAGTGGCATTTGGATAGAAAGCTGTTAATATTATTCCGTTTTCTTTGCAGAATTCACTAATGTGGATGTTTATGTGAGAGGAATGTCCATCAAGGAATAACACCACTGGCAAAGAAATATTGTTGTTTTGTATCCAAGGAGAAAATACATTTGTAATGTATTCGTAAAAGGTCTCACTGGTCATCCAGCCAGACTCGGAGTATCCGATGCCCCATAGCTGAGGCAATTGTGTTATAATTGCAGATGGGACATAACGTTTATATGGATACAAAACTAATGGAGGAGGTACGTCTCCATTCGCTGAAACAGTGAGCAAAACTGTAAGACACTCTTTCTCATCATTTGCTACACGATTGTACACTTTTTTAGAGCCCTTTCTAACTATGACTTCTTTTTCTTGGGGAGATAAATAGAAAGCAGACTCGTCACAATTAAAAATTCTTTTTGGATCTTCAAGTACGTGAAGCAAGTTATTGTCTTGAAAGTATTTATGGACCTTTGAAAACCAATTTCTGATACTTTGCTCAGAGACTACCGCTCTGCATGATGACAAGGACTGAGGTACTCTTTTAGATATTCCTGGGTGTCGCGCAAGAAAGCTGTTATACCACTTTTTACCAGGAACATCGTTTTTAAATGGATTTTCACGTTTCAAACTTCGTATAACCTTGGCGACAGAATCCACCAGCTGGGTTTTAGTAACTGGAAAACCCGTTTCCCCCATTTCTACTACCCATTTAACTAAATATTTCTCCTCTAGAGCAGTTAAGACTGTTGGTCCACCGATCTTACCAGGATTTCGATATTTGTCCTTCATGGTATCAATTAAGGTAGTTTTCGGTATGTTGTATATATTGCTTTCTGTATATTTTCTGGAGGATATTTTATTCTTTTTTTGGAATCCATGAGTAGGTAATTAACTAGAAATAAAATATTAATTATAAAAATATGCATTTATGATGCATAGGTCGCTATCAGGTATCTTGAGGAGCCGCGTTCTGACCACCTAGGTCAGATAGTGACAATGCGTAACCTGACTACGACCACTTTTGTTTTTAATATATATTTTATCATATTTTAGAGGATTATTAAGAATAAATATCTTTAAAATATGTTAAGATTTATATCTACAATATCAGGAAGCAATAGAAAAATATACAGAGTACATTATTTAGTAAATTAAAGATCATTTTAAAACCCAGAAAAGGTTAGATATTCCTCAAATATGAGACATTCTATGCAAAATTGTGCAAAATATACTACACATATAGTAGGTCGTATATAGGTTTTTGAACACAAAATTGTGTACTAGTAAATTAAAAACATATAAAAACATTGTTTTTAAAAATAAAATATATCACTGATAACATAACAACGCAAGTTGTAAATAACCTGATACCGTCCACTGGACGGTAAAAGGATTTTTTTGATTTCTGTGGTACCCCTTTTCCGTCCACTTTAATTTTGGTTATAATTTATGAATTTTAGTAATTTATTACATAGAGGGGTTTATTTTAATATCAATATTAATGATAGTAATTCCCACACTTACATGGTTATAAAGATTTCACGAAAAAAGTAACTTTTTAGGTTTTCGTTTGGTTATCCGATAGAAAACTGTTACGGCCGAGATACGCGCATGCCTCGAGACCAACTCAAACTAGGCGGTTCTTATCGATTTTTATGGCACACTAACGCCGGTGAAGGCTGGGTGGGGGTGTTGGCTACTGGATTGGCCGTTTGATGTCTGGCTTTCGCGGAATTAGAATATCATAGAGCGAGTTTAATACCTTGGACGGACTCAGGAGGCTGGACGGAAAACGGTGCCGTTACGTTATAACATTCCTTGCTTTCTGCGAGCACAAGTCGGGTATAAAAGCCCGCCTGAATCTCTTCGAGCTCATTCAGTGGTCAGATCTCGAGGAGTAAAGATCCCTGAAGATGCCTCGTGCAATCGAAGGCGAAACGTCGGATAGTAATTCCAATTTGACACGGTCTAATCCCAAGGACCATGATTTCTTAATTGACCAAAGCCGTGAAAGCTTCCGTTCTATATCCATTACCCTGCCGACAGAGCTGTCACAAGTACTGATAAATAGTATTTGAAGTACAAGTACCAAATATTCTCTAAATCATTAACAAGAACCAAGAAACAAGTACTTTAAAAATACAATAGTATATAGGTGAATTTTATTTAATTTTTTAAATATGTTTCAAACTAATCAGAACCAACCAACAAACTATCAGGTGACCATATAAATTGAGGCCAAATGGTTTGTGATTCTTATTCATAAGAGGCCTATTTTGGTACAATGTTTTATTATACTTATACATTTTTGGTTTCTTATTACTTATATGAACTTTTTTTCTCATAGGACTTTTTCAGTTTTATTTTTGGAAATTGTTCATATTTCTGGACGGATCTCAACTCTGCTGGGGACCCCTTGTTCTGATTTGACATGGCAATGGTGTTGAAAATGTGGAATATTCTCAAAAGTTATTTTTAAATTAAGATTTTTATTAATGGAATTATTTCCAATAACACGGCAATCTGGTAAGATTTCCCCACAAGAGATGCCATGTTCTGATGATGGACATGTTTGAGAATCGAAACATTTGAAATTTTTATTTTTAGGATTTGGAAAAGAGAGTTTGTCGTTTTTTAGACTTATGCATATTGCCTTTAGAATAAGAAGGATGTGGGCTACACTTCTTCCTTCCATGGCCTCTGGGTTACTTAAGTATTAATTATAAAGTATTAATATTTTTCGTTAGGTTATTTAAGGTATTAGGGTTGGTTTTTTCTAAAAATACATTTTCGTGCAATTGCACCGTATGATGGTGAGATTATCCAACTGAAACGTCGGTTTTTTCTGAAGTTTGAGAGTTTTTATAGGTTTGCCCTGTAGCTTTAGCTTTATTAGTTGTACTAGACAAAAACGGGGTTAATTTTACTAAGCGTATTATTTATTGGGGCTAACCTTGAAGGATTAGCCGAGGTCCCGCCACCATTTACCCGACTGCCCTATGGGAAGTGGCACCCGCCTCAAAGAAAGTTGGAAGTCCCATGGACTCTCAAGGGGGGAGAAAAGTCGCTGGGTGTGAATTCGGCCATATTTATTGGAAAACAGAGCCTGAAGATGATCTCTGCCCGAATATGCTTTTTAATAATTATTCTTTTTTTTTACCAAATTTCACAACAGTGAAACAAGTTCTGAGAGCAGCGACGAGAAGATATTATGAGGGAAAGTAAGTCAGTTTGTTTAAATGATAGTTTTTTAAAAATAACATTGCTAAAATTCACTAGGTTTCATTACACTTTGCTAACGTGGACGTCATGTGGATAAATTTCTATAGCTAATTTACAAATTATTTAGTTAAATTTGAAACACTGACAAAAGTGGCTTACTTTCTGAAAGCTTGGCGTAGTCTTTCAAGGGACTTGCAGTTTAGTTTATGTTTAATATTGTTCAAAAGTTTATTTTCACTTCATAGTTTTGAGTCCAAAAGTCCCGCGGTGAAAATAAAACCAAAAAAAATCTTAAAAATCGGGGACCTGTCTATTTCGAAAGATGTGAAAATACGAATTTTTTCTTAATGAATTTTATTTTTATCGCTTTTCGTTTAGACGCTATGAGTGAAAATAGAAAGTTACGGTAAAACGTGGTGTATAGCTAAGGGACAGTCCGCCAACTTTATGAAGATGTTGCTGCTTTACTTTTTATTTTAATATTAGTTTCTGTGGGGCAAAAATCCGAACATGGTGTGATAGTTTTTTTAAAAAAACTGCGTTGTCCCTTTTCGCCTGGAAATGTTGTGATTAGAGAAGGTCATGTTATTCAGCAGTTATTCTCATTTAAATGCGGCTGAGGTGTAAAGGGACAACATTTAGAAAAATATATATCGTGTGATACCATTAAAATTCAATATACATATTTTTTCATTAAAAAACTTAATGATCTTGCACAAATATTTATTTTGTTAAACTCTTATAAAAATACGACAGGAAAACTAAACACTTTTTTAAAGATTTATAAACATAAAAACTAATCTCTAAAAGGAACATTCTCATAATACTGGAACTGCTTAATCCTAAATTAATTGAAAGTCGATCGTATCCACATTCTGGAATGTGTATAATCCACGTCTTTCTTTAAATAATTATAATTTTTTGATGATCTGTTTCTTATTAAACTCTGCATCATCCGGTGCATTGGGATAATAGTAAACGGGACCAGTTTTGACTTTATCACTTTCTTTTTTTCGTAAAAAAGAGCCAACAAAATTTTCATCTAAAATAGAAATAATTTTTCCTATATAAACTCTGTTTTTTATGCAGGCACTCTTTCTACTGGGAACTTAACTAAAACCCAGTCACATATGCTAAAATCACAATTTGCTTTAAAGCTATCAGTCTCATTAAGTGGTAAATTATCATTGCAGTCTTTGATTTGGGAAGTGGTTGGAGATTCACTGGATTTTTTCACATCCAATTAGCTAGAGGAAGATCTTCACTATTATCGTCGCTTAATGTAGCATTAATCTCATTGGCGTTTTGCTCGAGAGAATCATAAAAATCTTCTTCTACTAAAACATTGTCTTTATCTGCATAATTATTAAGCATTTGATCCTCATGTAAGCTGAGATCGCTTTGCTGGAGCTATCACACTGAACACTTTTGCCGGGTTCAACTGATAATTTTTTATTTGTATTTTTTTCCTTGGTTTCTCTGAATATCTCATCTCTTTCAATAAATCGATCATTGTAGTATTCAATGCTTCTCTTTCATCTTCATCTCATTGTTCTTTGGGGCAATAACTTTAAGACTTCTTTGTTTAATGGTATTATTCCTGTCTTTCGAAACCCAAAAAGGATATTGGTTTCGCCATTCTCCGATATTTTTTCTAATAATACTTTTAACAAACGGGGAAATATCGTTTTGGGGATGCCAACTTCACTACGCCCTTCTCTTGTTTTCCATTTTTCTAAAATATTACGCCATGCGATTTTTAGAGGCCGAAAAAAGGCGACGTCTAGTGGCTGAGTCAAGTGAGTGGCGTTGGCCGGCAAAAATACCATATCCACATCGCGATTTTTCAATTCCATTACTATTTTCCTACTATTTAGTAATTCCATTACTATGTCACAGGAAATGTGTGACGCCAAGTGACATTACCTATGTGAATATTACCAAGATAAATTATATTTTATCAATATCATCTGACAAATTTGTCTCATCGTAGTTTATAATATTGTAAGATGGCACTTCCTGTAAAGCAATCGAGAGATTGGTGAAATATTCATTTAATATGTCACGTGAAACTTGAGCCCTAGATCTTTTAATGTTTTCGCACATTCTTTTCGAAAGTTGTGATCGATGTCGTTTTAAAAAACTCGTTACAAATTCGGGCCCTGGAAGATTATCCTTAAAACGAACAACTTTTCTTAATTTGTCTAAATAATTTTTGACGATCATAACTATCGATTGGATTATGTTTCTAATCAGTAAATCCTCTTCTTCATTGTTTAAGACCGTCTGACCATCTTGTTTCTTTACATTTCCTTTCTTGTGTCGACATAAAACTGACCTAGGGATACCATGAAACTTTTCTGCGTTACGATAAGCCATTTTTCGTGCTATAATGTCTTGTATAAAAGCGAGGCATGTCTGTTTTGCCGGTGTCCCTAATCACCCCGACCTAACCTGAAAAGTGCATGATTCATTAAAAAAATAAAAAATTTATATTAGAAATTTAAGTAAGAATTACATTTTATTTCGGCACAGGACTGTCTTAGGCCTAATTATTTCCAATATGGTATTATTTTATTTACTTTTTCTATCAGTTACCACCAACACTCTCGGGTCTTTGAAAACAGCTGATTTCCAACTGACGTAATTTAGCCGATGTCAAATGTCAAATTTGATTTTTGACAGGGAATTCAGTAGCGTCACAGTTAAAACACATATTTAGGAGTCAAGTTGACAAGTGGTTGCGTTTCGAATGACTTTCATAAATAAGCTAAAAAATATAGTGTATAAAAAAAAAGTTTTGTCCCGATTCACCTGGAAGTCTAGCTTATTATCACTCTTAGTTTAGGTTTTATGAAGGGTTTTAGGGTTAGGTCAAAATGAGCCTATTTTGAGCTGTTGAAATTTTCCTATTAGTTTAATTTGACTCAAACAGAAACAGTGTATTTTAACTATACCTTTCATATTCTGAAGGAATTTTGAAAATATCTCTTCAAACAAAAAAAACTCATTGGTGAGATACCACTGACTTGGAGCTCTCGCATCGCCCTGTATATAAGCTTATAAAAAATTGTAAGTAAGGTTTTTTAGTATCATCTGTTATTCTCGCACCTGATTACAAACAATTAACTCATATAAGTTGTTGACTGGCTTATATTTTATCCATTTATTGCTGCAGCGTTTTGAAAAAATGCTGTTCAACTTGCTTCTTGTTTATGTGCCTGAAGGGCTTATGATATCCTGTTAAAACTTTTAGGTTAACAGCAAAATGGTATAATCTTATAGTAAAAGCTTTGACTGTTCTTAAAGTCTTTATTTACTTGAATAATAAAGAGTTATATATACGTCAAGTGAATTCTCATACTCCGGCCGGTCAGGCCGCGCCACTCTTAACCTTTTGTGTGTAAAAGGATAGGAAAAATCATTCCTGCCGCCTACTATGTTTTACAGGCTGATTTCATATAAGTGTGGATAACATTGACTTAGGGCCTTATATTTAGCTATGAATGTTTTTAGAAGTCATTTTGTTTTTTGCTCTTTGAATGAGACTAATAGTTTTTTATATCGAGCTTTTTGGTGCCTTTAAACTTTTCATAGCGCTTTTTACATAAATAGATACGATTTCAGGACACCCTCTGAAGGCTCTTTTGTTTCTAGTGTAATTTGACATTTGCGCAGAATAAATCTTATTTACTGAAATATTAAAATCACAAAGTTTGTTAAAGTACAAGCAGAATAATTAGCGATACTAATACCTAAAAAATACTTTTCAAACTTTCTAGCGAATCAAAAAGGGTATTTTTTCCACTTACGTCAAAAACAAGGTCTAATCAAGTTGAAAGAAAGATGAATTGATTGAACCTGTTGAAAAACAAATGAAATATATGAAAAATTATGTTGTGTATAGGCAACTTAGAATACATTTCTGTTAAAAACGGGTTCAAAAAACATGAAATCGAAAATGGACAACTCTACTTCTAATTTTATAATTTTAACTATACGTATTTCTCTATTAAAATTACATTGAAGCTAATATCTCTTGTATTTTTAACATACTACCTGCGTGCCCCCTAAAAATTAATACCAATTTTGTTGCTACTCTTGGTTTAACTAGCCTTTATTCGGAAAATGACTATCAAAATGTAACGCTTGCATTTTTTGGACGCCATTTTCCCAAGCCGAAAAGCGGGATCATAGCTTTCCACCAATAAGTGAACAGCAGTGGCAAATGCAAACTGATCGCCTCCATTCCCCGAAATCATATTTAAATGCGCAAAAAAAGTACTTGATTTAAGAAAATCAGAGTACTTCGAACAGTTTTTAGGGTTTGAAAGACTTTCTCGTTACTTGAAGTACTTGTGATAGTCCATAGTAGTTCAGTTACTTTTGTTTGAAGTTAAATTCATATATACTTTAAATACTTTTTTTGGGAATTAAGTACCAAATACTTTTTAGGGAGTAATTGGATTTCAAGTATAATTACTATAAAATAAAATGTATTTGAATTGCTTTTTCCAAATATTTTACTTGAAGTAGTGACAGCTCTGCCTGCCGATAATATTACCCAAGCTTTTCGTAATTTAGGTATTACCTTATATGGTAATATTACCTTAAGTTCTTTTGCTAATATTCGCAGGTACCATCACAACCCGAAGAGGTGTCTGCCAAAGAGTTTACACCATATGGTTTTTTTTTATTATTGATTTCTCAGAATATATCACTCTGGATAAAGAAAAAGCCACCTGTATACGTGATCCAGAATTCGTATAAGCCACAGTAATTTTTCTTTATGCAAAACCTTTTATCAATAATTTTCTGAGAAATCAGTAATATAAAAGCTTTTAGTATTGTGCATATCTTCTTGAGAGCACTGTATACATACTCTAATAATTAAATTAAAAAATATTCCTATAGTTTTTAATTGTCGTGCAAGATCTTATTATAAATAAATAACTTAATTATCCTAAATCTCGAGGCTAGTCATTATACCTTTGTACTTAAGTTCATACTCCCACCACTTAAAATGGACTAAATGGAAATATTCTAAAAAAAATTTTTTCTCTAATTAATCAATAATTTGGTCGCTGCAGAAAATTTTCTTTTGCGGAAATAGCACAAATATACACAACAGATTTATTGAAACAATGTCTGCTCTAAGTTGTACTACAAACTGAGACCCTTTTAAACAGTCACGAGGCTCGAGTCTGGTGAATGGGGGATACTTAGATAAATTAACAATGCCTAAAAAATTGTACAGCTTTCTACTTTCTTATAATTTTTACAAATAAATTGTATGACAGTAAACACTGACAACATTAATCCTTCAAAGGATGTATACATTTTTTTGGACCACCTTGCTTCCTCTGTGTTTAAACGCGACTAATGTTTATTTTTATTCATCTTAGGCCACCCCTGAAGTCTTAATTTTCTTTATTCTAAAAAGTGCTATTTTCAAAGTATTGACTCGGAATTGTCCATTTTAGATCAAATCTACTCAATGTTAGCTTTAGCAATGCTTAAGTTTAGTGTTTTAAGTTATTGTTACTTAATCTGATATTACAAACTGTCGATGTAAAAAGCTCTCTAATACTAGTAATTATGTAATCCAAACTTAATAATTTATGAAAATAAAACAAATATGTTTAAAAGATCTTAAATTTTACTCTTTTATTTACAAAGTATAAAGAATACATTGTATAAATGTACATATATGTGAAAAACTTAAACCCTAAAATAAATAGGCAGGGTTGGGATAAAAACGAATAAAATCTCCATTGAAGTTAATTGATTTTTATTTAGAATTGGTGTTAAATCAATTAAAGTTATTTATTAGATAAAATATGCTGTTATGACGGAAAATCAATCTGTATTTGACCATGTTTCATATAATTTACCAGAAATAAACATATCAAGCTTAATATTCTAAAACAAATTGCAAACAATTCAGTGGTGTCTATATAAATATTTTCGATTGCGAAAGTGATATTTTTGACACTTCATATTTTGACGAGATTTTTGCCAACCCTGTAAATTCGTGAAAAACTTATATACTAAATGAAATGGATAAAAAAACAAGTCAAAATGTATACCTCCCTCTCATGGCAGATTCTGTAGGGTATACAAGTGCATAAAGTTATATGAACGCTTTTATTTCGTCATAGAAAACTAATACTAAGGCCGCTCCAATACCTCGAAAAACGTTTGACAGTGCTCCTTTGAAAAAAGCTCTAGGACCTGTAAGTAAAAAAATGAAATAATCAATACTGGAAAAAGCAGTTGTATCATTATTGGATAGCTAATTCACTAAAATGAACACAAGTCAATATCTAAGTTAATTTTATTTAACGAATCATTAGTTTTGGTACGATTATGTGGAATTAAGATGCACACAATGTTTAAGTTATACCTCATAGGTTTTTTATGAGAGCAGAAATTAAATAAAGGGTAAATTCCTTGCCAATAACAACCATTACCAAACTAGATGTTCTAGGTTCCAAACAAGAACAATGCATAGCTGATATTATATTTTAAATCAATTATTTCCTATAGAGTTAACTCTTAAAAATATTTAATTAATGCCCTCATGAAAACGTACGTCTATGAGGTAAAATAACTTAAACCCATTAACTTCAGGCCATTTTTAGTGATAATGCAGAAAAAATGAAATAAGGCATAGCATCTTAGAACCGCGCATCTCTTAACCATTGGCGGCTCGTGAGGTTTCAATCTGGAGAGGTGTACCCGTGCTCGGCGACCAATAAAAAGTATCGAAAATTGCGAGACAATTTATTCTTTTTTCCTTTGTACCGGGTATCTCACTTTCGGCACTTATTTTTAAAGATAGAGCGTTGCGGTTTTCGCGACATTGCTACTTTTTTGGGAAATTAAAGATGGCGCCAGCAATATTTTCATAGCCCTTTTAATTTTTGAGATACAGGGAAAATGTTGAATTTCAGGCAGTCCACCGATCTGATAACTTGTCAAAAAGGCGAACACTGATCCTTATATGAACATAAGTTTTCTTAATGGAATACCTTGTATATTATTCCTTATATTTATTAGGAATAATGTGTGCTTTCCAAAAATATATACATACATACATACATATATATATATATATATATATATATATATATATATATATATATATATATATATATATTTATCCTAATTTTTCTTGGTTTGAGGTCAATACATTAACAACAAAATTAGTACATATTTTTAAACATATATTTCGTTTCTAAGGTGACGTTTCGACCATAGTTTTGGTCTTTTTCAAATCTAAAATTTGTTTAGCACTATTTTTTTAAGTTTATAAAGTATTAAAAATTTAGGACTTACCATAGAACGTAAAATAGTTGACTAAAAAGTATACATAATCCACATATCTGACATATACTACACATATTTAATTTACATTTTACAAATATTGTGGACGTTTATTACAGACAAATTACAAGCGACTGAGCGAACACTGTTATAGTAAAGATATATACAATTTATTTAGGTTGTTTATGTCTTTTTTGTCATTTATGGCGTTTTTGTTTTTTTGAATTTCAGCCATCTCAAAAAATTCTCTTTTTTTCAACTGAGGTTCGGATTTTAATACTTTCACTTGTTCGTAGTTGAAAGTATGTTTTTTGGACATCTCATGGTGTGTTAATGCGGTGCTGTTCTTTTTATCATACTTGTGACTTTTCAGTCTATTTTCTAAGTATTGGCTTGTTTGTCCAATATAAACACCGTTACAATTATTGCAAGGGATCTGATAGACTATATTGCTTTTTTTATTAATTGGCGTTTTCGATTTTAAGTTGCTGAAGTTCTTTGATAATAAGTTATAGGCTTTGTGACTTGTCGTGATGTTATATTTTTTAAAAAGGTTTTGACATTGCTGGGATAAACCATTTATGAAAGGCAGATAAATGTATTTTGTTTTAGGTAGATTTGATGTAATAATGGCATTTTCAGAATTATAATATTTATGTATTCTGCTTTTGAATAATTTATTTATTAATTTTTTAGGGTATTGATTTAGAGTTAATGCTGTTTTAGCCTTTTTAATTGCTCGTTCTCTGAATTCAGAGTCGGACAGCTTAATTGCCCGATCTGCCAGACCAATAATTACAGATTTTTTTTGAGACATTGGGTGACAGGAGCTGAAATTTAGGTATCGAGAGGACCAAGTTTGTTTTGTGTACCATTCCGTTTTAATTTTATTTCCTATATGATGTAATGTTAGGTCTAAAAAATTGATTTTGTTGTTCTCTTCGCTTTCAATTGTAAATTGTAGTCTTTTATGGTATTGATTAAATTGCTTTAAAATAATTTCTGTTTGGCCAGATGGGATTGCAGTAATACAATCATCGACATAACGATAAAAAAATGGTATATTAAATTCCACATTACTTAGAACAGTCTCCTCTAAATCTTCCGTAACTATTTGGGCAACGACGCTTGATATAGATGCTCCCATAGCACAACCTTCTATTTGTTTATATAACTGATTTTTGTATATGAAATATGTAGAATTTAGTGTTAATTCTACTGCTTTAAGAAATTCATCTTGAGGAATATCTGTGTATTTTTTTATTTCAGACCATTTCTTTTTAATTATTCTGGTAGCCAATGAGATTGGAACGCTGGTATACAGGGAAACAACATCAAGCGATATCAGTTGGTAATTTTCCGGAATTTCTAACTGTTTTAATTTTTCTTTAAATTGATAGGAGTCTTTGATATAGTAATTATTTTTATGTATGTAAAAAAAAATATATATATATATATATATATATATATATATATATGTGTAATAATATACAGGGTGTGCCATTTAAAATAACAAAGTTGATATCCGAGGGACACTTTTGTATTTCAACTTTTTCTCTGTTATTAAAAATAAAGGAATTAAGGGGGGTGGCAAATCTCGGTGAATCACCCTGTACATTAATACACAGTAAAAAATGCAAAATTAAAAATTCAGTCTACTATTTTTCTTTATGTAAAAAGGCAAATAAATATTTTAATTAAAGAGACACAACATAAAAAGAAGTCCTACGATCACTTGATTAAATGTTCAATATGACCACCATTTTTTTCAACACACACTTGTAGCCGATTCACAAAGGAATTGTTAACTCTATTCAGCATCGCGGCATTGATATTTGTACATGCATTTCTAATTCTCATTTTCATATTCTCTATGGTAGTGGGTCGCGTTTGGTAAACTTGCTCTTTAACAAAACCCCACAAGAAAAAATCTAGTTTTGTGAGGTCCGGAGACCTTGCCGGCCATGATACTGGACCTCCCCTACCAATCCATTTATTTTCATAATTCGCGTCTAAAAATTGCCTCACCTGCCTGCTAAAATGTGCCAGAGCGCCATCTAGTTGGAACCACGTCACTAGATTCAAAGGTAATTCGTCAATCCACTCCTGCAAACTGTTTTGCAGTAAATCTAGGAAAGTGTCTCCATTAACTCTATTTTCGAAAAAATAAGGTCCAATGATACGGTTACCGATTATACCAGCCCATACATTAAGAGACCATCTGTGCTGGTGATCCAGGGGGTAATGAATCTGGGGTTTTCAGAACTATAATAGTGGAAATTATGTCGGTTGACGTATCCATTTTTATGAAATGTCGCTTCGTCAGTAAATAAAATGTTATTGAAAAAATCATGTTCTTCTCTATTTTTTGCTAATGCCCAAGTACAAAATTCAAGTCTTCAATTGAAATCGTCTTGATCCAGCTCTTGTACCAGTTGAATATAGTATGGGTGAAATTTATGTTTTCTAATTATTCTATTTGCTGTAGATTTAACAACACCTCTCTCCTTTTCTAACTACCTACATGAAATATGAGGATTTTCAATTAAAGTTTGCATAACAAGATATTCAGTTTCTTCATTTGCGGCTCTTTTCTGCTTTTCCAATTTTTGTTCGTAATCGACACATCCAGTTCTTTCAAATCGTTCTTTGAGTCTGACAAATGATACCTCATGAGGATGACGTTCGGCATTGCTAAACCGTTGCGCATAAACTCTACTTGCTAAAAAACAATTTTTATCACTTGCGCCCAAAACATAAATCATGTTAATCAATTCTTCTCTAGAAAAATTCATTTTCAATCAATTTGAACACCGTTACTACACAAATACAAGGGTTTGACATTTCGCCATGATAACATTTTCCCCGTTTTCATTTGTTTTTTTTTTGTCTAAGGCATCTTCGTACATTAAGTTCTAACTAAATGTTGACACTACCTACTCTTTTATAATAGCCAAAATAGTAAATATTTAAGAATAGTTGGTAAAATATCTGTTCTAAGTCTTTAGGACGCGATTCTTAGCACAATATTATGAGCTGAATTTTTAATTTTGCGTCACTTGTAGTGTATTATAATTAGAAAATTCGATAATAAAGCAAATTCTGGCGATTGCCACTGAAAACCAAATAATAAATACAAAAAACGTCAAAATCTCGGAAACTATGACAAATGGATATAGGACATATTTATAACGAATGATGTTTTTAATTTTTTTAATTTGTCCTACTTATCTAGGACCTCCTGTACAACGCCGACAAATTTTGTTCACGTTGAAAGTCAACCCATACTTTTGTTAATGTTCCTGCCAAAAATCATAATCCTATGTCAAAAAGCCCACGTCGTTTGAAAAAAGGCACTGCAATTCATAATTTTTAACAAAATGGCGGATATTAGAAAAACTATCAAATTTAGACATAGGACATGTTATACAAAAAATGTGTAGAATGACGACCAGAATCTAAATATGCAAAAATATACAGGATGTCCCATAAGAAAAAAACTCAACTTTGCTTCGCTACAGATTTTTGAGACACCCTGTATAAATAAAAATAATTTTAGGTTATGTAGCCCATATTGTTCTACAACTTTTGTATTTGAACTTTTTTTATATCACTATCCGTTATCAAGATATCAACCGAGAACGCACTATTGGACACCCTGTATATATAAGCTCAAAATTCGAGATTTTCTAAAATTTTCTTTTGTGTCCAGTTAGTAAGTAGTATGGTTAATCTGGAACAAAAAGCAAAATGTCAAAAAATTTGCGGTTTTGTCTGTTTTTGATTATTAACGAAATATTTTTGTTTTATACAATATTTTATTTAAAGCTAGCAGGTTCCCGCGACTTCGTTCGCGTATATGACTATAATGAAAGGGATGTAAAGAGGAATCGCCTCATTTGAGTACCTCTTTATAAACCACGTTTGTTGTTGCATTCTCTGGCTGTAAAATAGCCAAGCTACTATGCGAACTTACGCTAGAGCATGCAACATAGAGCTGACCATGGAAAAAACTATCGTAGCGCAAGTCTACTCCAGCTTTACTTATGGATTGCCCTTGAGCTTTGTTAAATGTCATGGCGAAACAAAACTTTAAAGGAAACTGTACACGTTTAAACTGAAAAGGATAGTCTGACGGAATTAACAGGATACGTGGTATAAAAACTGCTTCTCCCAGACCAGGGCCAGAAATAATAGTAGACTATTACGTACATTGTTTTGTAATGTTTTAACCTGTAGCCGAGTTCCATTACACAATTTTGGTGATTTTAAAATTTCGAATAATCATCACTGGTGTCCCCACTTTTAAAGTTAACTCATGAGAGATTCCTGAAGGGTTTAGAGAGTGTTAGAACTCGACAGGATAATTAACCGCATTTTCTTGGTCTATAACTACATGTATTGAGTAGTATGTTAATTGTAGAGCAGTAATTTTTTCCAATAAAGCTATATTTATTTCATCTGTTCTGCTATTTTTTGGAGTTAATATAGCTTTAAATTCTTTAAAGCAAGAAGTGGTTTATTTTGACAACTTTCGAGTCCACTTTAAACATTTAAGGAGTATTTCTCTTGGAATCTGAGTTTCGAAGAATCTCTTCTTATCGAACCTCTGCACTCTAAAATAAAGCTGTTTGCACAAGCTCAGCTTTCTTCGGTTTGAGAAGGATCGCAAAAATTATTCAATGACCCGATTTGTTCAAAAACCCGGTATGAATTTATAAAAAATCTTAAAATATGTAATAAAATAAAATAAAAAGCACGTATTCAAGTGTTTTTCCGAATAACTAATTGTTTTTTAAATAAAAAATATAAGATTAAGGGGTGGTTTTAGCCCCTTGGACATCCTATCTCTTTTTAAAATATGTAAAATATAAAACATATTATGTTCAAGCGTTTTCCGAATAACTAACGGTTTTTTCAATAAAATATATTATAATATTTAAGGGATGGTTTTACCCCTTTGAACACATTGTATGAATTGTTTAAAAATCCTAAAATATGTTAAAAAATAAATTAAAAAACATAACTCAGGCGGTTTTCCAAAAAACTGACGGTTTCTTAAATAAAAAATATTGTAATATTTAAGGGGTGGTTTCACCCGCTTGGAATTAGTTTTAAAAAAATCCATTCTTATCGAACAACTACACCCTAAAATCAGCCTTTTACCTCAAGGGAATTGAGCTGGAGCGTGATGAGTGAATCAGTCAACTAAGTCTTTTACATAATAATATAGAGTATAGATAATAGCGATTTACGAAAATTATGATATGTTGTTTTGTTCCAATGAAAATCCCCAACAAGCTTCGGGATTATATTTACAAAGGTAACGTATTTTGTGCGCTATGGTTAAGATCATATCTTAGGAGTCCTTTTGTTCATATTAGATACAAATACTCACACTAACATATGCAAAGCAAAATGGGGATCGTTTTCTAATTTAGTCTCTCATTATTAAAGTATTCCTTCAATGTACAATAAGCTTTTTTTAGTAAAAATGTTTTGACTTCATTTCTAAATGTTTTCCCTTGATGGGGCATTCTTAACCTAAGGGGCAGACGATTAAACATTTTTTTGCCACCATAGATAAAAGAACATTTGATTTGTTCTGATTTAGGAATAGGTAAGTTAAGCAAATATGAGAGGCGCACATTATAATCACTTAGTTCCAACAATTCATTCTGATACTTTTTATGAACTAAACACACAGTTTCGAAAATATATATACAACAAAGAGATAATATTCTATGTTCTACAAATAAAGGTCGACAGGAGTCACGAATTCTTGCACCACACATATATCTAATAGCTCGCTTCTACAACAGAAAAACAAAGTTGAATAAATCGTTTGAGCATGCGCCCCAGAAACAAATGCCAGCTCTAAGATAAATAAATAAATAAATAGCCTTTATTTCCAACAGGTAAAAAACCCACTTACAGGAAATTCAATAACAAAATTAAGTGAAAAACACAAGAAAAAAAATAGAAAACAACTATTTTTTGAGATACAACAATACTTAAATCTAAATCTAAATATGTATTACAGTACCTAAGTTAGTTGATCTAACATTTAATAAAAAATAGAAAATTAAGTAAGTAAATTACATGTATTAACAAAAGCAACTTAATGAGTGTTTGGATCACTCCAGATTTAAAAAGGAATCGATGATGCTACTCAATGAGTCAAAGTGCAAATCGCACGCATGAGACACCGAGTTGAGGACTGAACATATAAAGTATACCGTATATATTAGTTTTAAGCTTTGAATTTTTCTTCTTGTTGCTGATTGAGGATGATATATTAAATCTCCTTAAAAGCTGACCGTGATCACAACCTCTTGGAGGGTAAGCACCATCTGCCCTAAAAGCTAAATACTTTAGAAAACGTCGCTGCAAAGCTTCTAAAGCCTGAACATGGCAATTATAAATAGGATTCCAAACCACTGCGGCATACTCCAGCTTTGATCTTAGGAAAGAGCAATATAATAATATCATTGTTTGTGTCTTAGTAAAATTTTTACAGTTCCGCATAAGAAATCCTAGTGTTTTGAAGGAAGTTGTAATTAGATAATTTATATGGGGAATGAAGGTAAGTTTAGGGTCAAATTCAATGCCAAGATCTCGAATACTACTATCCGGTCTGCCAAGCACCGTACCATCTAGAGCATAATTATACATCAATGGGTTATTTCTGCGACTGAAGGTCATTACATAAAATTTTGATAAATTTAATACAAGTTTATTGCTAAGACACCATTCATATACCAGATAGATTTTTTTGTAGGTGATCACAATCTGATAGAGCCTGAATTTTAGTAAACAGCTTTAAGTCGTCTGCATATGCCAGTGTATGATATTCAGTTATATTAAGGAGATCATTAATAAAAATGAGAAAAAGCAGGGGCCCCAAATTGGACCCCTGTGGTACACCAGAAGAGACTTTATATGATGGTAATCTGAAGTGCTCATATTCGACAAACTGGGAACGTCCTAGTAGATATGAATTGAACATAATTAAGAGTTGTTGTGACATACCTAAGTTCTCCAGTTTATGGATCAGGACGTAGAGATCGATTTGATCAAAAGCTTTCTGAAAGTCTGTGTAAACAACGTCTAATTGTCCCCTGGAATCCAGTGACTCGCAGGCAGTCTGGGACAAGGATGCCAGGTTGGTCGTGCAAGAACGTGAATCTAGAAAGCCAGGTTGATGGGGAGAGAGAAGCTTTCGAACCCCTGAATATAACTGATCATACAGAATAATTTCAAATAGTTTAGAAAAATTACAGAGTATCGAGATGGGTCTAAAATTTTGTATCAATGTTTTATCACCCTTCTTAAAAATAGGTATGACTTTTGCTGTTTTCCAAGTATCCGGAAAATGCCCTTATCAAGTATTAAGTTAAAAACGTGTAGAAGTGGGACAGAAAGGACTCCCCCGCAATCTTTTACTATAAAACTGGGTATTTCGTCAACACCGGCTGTTGGTTTGTCTTTGAGTTTTTTGCTAGCTAGTATTATATCTTGAGAGGATATTGTGTGAATGCCTATTATATCGGAGTTTAACCCCGGGGGTTTAACATAGTTATTGGGAGAAGAAATAGTATAAACACTTTAGAAATAATTTGCAAATGCATTAACAATGCTTTGGGGATGTATGTATTCGTTGTCACCCTCCTTTAGGGTACCAGGGATGCCGGTATGCCCCTTTTTACTTCGGACAAAAGACCAAAAGGTGGAAGGATCAGAAATCATGTTCATCTCAGCGTTTCTTATATAATTTTTATATGCATCGTTACTCTGAGCATGAATAAGACGTCTGAGCGAGCAGAGTCTCCGATAATGAACCGGCGTTTTATATTTTTTGTATTCTTTATGTGCTTTTTCTTTTTTATATATATTTTCAATTATATCATGCGAAAACCAGAGTGGAAAGCGACGGCGGCGTTGCCGTTTTAGCGGAGTACAGACTTGAAAAATTGTATCCATTACTTGGTAAAGTGCTGCACAGCATGTATTGACATTCTGACTTTCCAGTATTGATGACTAGTCGGTCTCAAGAAGCAAGCTATATAAGCGAGGAAAATCCGCCTTTCTGAAGTTGTACTGTTTAGGACTGTTCTTATTAATAAGAAAATTATTAAATGAAAGATGAATAGCTTCAAAAGTAATGAAAAGAGAGGGATGGTGTGTGTCTTTTGCAACAAAAGGAACATCACCATATCGTACAACCTCGCAAGATATGTTTGAAAACACCAGATCGAGTAAACGGTTATTTGAATTTAAAACGTTACTGGCCTGCTTGACATTTAATATAATTGCTAAGTTACAGATTAAGCCGCATTTCGATTCAATTACAGTGTCGCTTACATAATCCGGTATGCTAAAATCACCTATAATAACTAATTTATTGTCTAGTAGTTGATCGGTAGCAAGAATGCAGTCAATAAACACTTCCAGTTCAGTGTTGCTGATATGAGGATAATAAAAACAACAAAATTAAAGAAGTTTATCTTACAACCCACACAGTCCACGTTGGGAGCACTATCGGCGAGAAACGTTAGATCAAGCCTTAGGGAGTTCCAACGACGATTTACACCCAGCATGACACCTCCGCCTCTGCAAAGGCCCGTAGCCTGACGGTCTCGGTCCGCTCGAAACACTACATAGTCTCGTGGAAACAGCTCTGTATCAAACACTTATTTTATTTACACAAGATACTTTGTCACTAATGCTTATTACACCTAACTCTATCAGAAATCAATCCCAAATGATTTACAAAACCAATACATACCGGTCAGATAGTTTGCAAATGAACTTCGAATTCGTACCTCAACGCTATACGCCACTTTACTCAATTACAAAAGAAACTAAGTGAAGAACTAAAATATCATTTTGTCGTATTGATGTTTATTGATGTTAAAACATGTCTGAGAAATCATTTATCAAGAAAATAATCAGAAATACTTTTTAAGGAGATATTTTTTAACAACTGTTTTAAAACTTTTAGAAGGTAACATTTTCACTTGAGGTGGCAGCAGAAGCAAGAAAGATATAACTGACTTAGTTCTGTGTATGTTTCACTGTGTAGTCTTTGTAATTATTTTCTTTGACAAAAAAAAAAGACATTATAAAATATAAAGGCAGGAAATTGTTAAGATATTTAAAAGAAACTTAATTTGCGCTTAGCTCTGTAGTTGCTTCGACAGCTTGTTATCAACACCGTAGTAATCGACACTGTTCATAAAAAAATTGTATTTACAAAATAATTTTGTTTTCTTAGTCGCATTGAAAATCAGTTTTGTATTTATTTAATATACAGTATAGTAAAAATATTTTTGTAATTTAACAATCAAAAACAAGAACAAGTTTTGGAAATACATATTTTAGCCATCTCATACATTTTTTTTTACCTGTTGGGAGCAATTTATCAGCATATGTAACTTTGACAACAGTTTTCAGTGTTGAAAATGCGGCTAGATTGATCTGTAATAGTTAATAAAACATATATAACTGCATAGTATGGTATTCTCTAATTTCCGTAAACCATCCTCGAATCTGCTTTTCAGAAACCTTTTCTCTAGTGGGTGTCAAATTTTGTAAAACATGTGTTGTCTTAGAAAAAAAAAGACTGAAACCACTTCTTCGACCAATGAAAGGAGTTTCTCTTCTTTTGTTTGTAGCTGGGTGGCGTTTTCTTGCTAACAAGATAATCCATTCAATTAATATTTCCTCTTCCTCAGGTCTTCATACAAAAAGTGGGCCCGTTTAGCGGTTTACTTACCAAAAAGAGTGATTTTAAGAATACTGAGTTCCCTTGTGGCTACAGCAACTTGCATGTCATTTTCAAGTGCTTGTATGGTGAGTTGCATCTGTCAATAATTAAATTTTGGTGGCATTACTCTGGAAACACTGGATCATTTGCAATCTTTAGTATCTCAGTGATTGACCCCTTAAAAATTGAGTTACAGTCCATAATCAAGCAATTTGATTAACTACCATGTACATCTTCTTATTTCATGACCTTGGTTTTTTCAACATTGCCAAAATGACTAAGATTTTGGAATTTCTCAGGAAATAAGCCTAAATGTAATGTACTGCTTATATTTTACCAATACATGCTTAGGTGTCAATTACTAGACCCCTGTCGAAGACTGTTCTCTTTACCTTATTAATGAACAATGATATTTTTATGATAATCTACCTAGTTATTAATTATTTTTGATAATTTATAGATTAATAAACACCACACAAGTTGGATCTGTTATTTATCTTATCTTATGTGGAATTTTATTCCCAAAGTGCAAGAGACATTGCTGAACATTTTTGGGTATTAAGGTTTTTAACCTTGCACCAGGCGACCATACTATGTATATTTTTCTATAAATAATCATAGTCAAGGGCATTTATCTATTTAGTTTTATTTATTTATTTATTTATTTACATATAAAAATACATTTGAAGTTTATACAGAGATTACAGACCTAACCTAACCTAACCTAAGATAATTTGTTTAGCTTGAGACTTGAATCGCATAAACAGAAGATCAGTAAGAAACAAGGAAGCTTTAGCAGTGGTACCTAATGCCATAAGAAAATCTGAAACAAATTCTCAAATAGACACCAAAGCATTAAAATTGCTTCATCAAAATGCAGGAAGCCTAAATAACAAAATGTTATCAGTCTCTGTTTTGCTATCAGTCGAGAGCCCAAATTTGTTTATGGTGTCAGAACATTGGATGCCAAAGGATCAGAGATCATCAGTATATTTTGAAAACTACACACTAGCAAGTTACTCATCCAGAACAGACTCTAGAGGAGAAGGTACGGCAATTTTTGCAAAGCATAATTTAATTATAGACTGTAGAAACACAATAACTAAATCAATTCAAACACATTGTGAATTTTGTGTAGCTGAAATGAAATTTGATAAGTTGTATTTATTTATTTGTCTTAATAGATCACCATCAGGTGACTTTGATATTTTTATTTCCATTTTATGTGATTTGTTAGAGGAACTGTACAGTCCAAATAGTTATTTAGTAATTGGAGGAGACTTCAATGTTGATTTTTCTACGCATAATCCTATGTCGATAACAATAGTTGAATTAATGGCGAGCTATGGGCTGGAACCTCATGGAGTTGGGATGACAAGGGTAACAGTCACAACCGAGTCTCAAATTGACAATATATTTAGCAATTTGCCTATAGATGGCATCTCTTTTGATACCTGTTATACCCCTATTTCTGATCATAATGGTCAAATTCTGAATATCAATATTCGAGAAACGCAATGCTTATCATATACAAAAAGAAGGTTTTTTACAGAGGGTAATATATCTAGATTTAGAACATATCTACATAATGAATCTTGGCAGGATGTTTATCAGCAAGAGGGTGTGGATGAGAAATACGACTGCTTTTCCAATATATTATTTTATTATTTTAATATCTCATTTCCTATGTGCTCCAGCAGGCTTAGGGATAAAACAGACTGGGTGAGTGCTGACATAAAGAACTATTCAAGCTATATTAAGGATCTTTATGTTACTTATCAAATTACAAGGAGTGAACATCATTTATCAATTTATAAAACGGAGAGAACTAAATATCGTAAATACATTTCTGACTATAAGAAAACTCTAAATGACAATAAAATACTAAATTCTAAAAATAAATCTAAAACTATGTGGAAAATCTTTAATACCGAAACAAATAAAACAAATTCTGTCTCAAATATTACATTAAAAACAATTGATGGTGAGCTGATTGAAGACCCATATCAGATCTCGAATACCTTTTCTTCTCAGTTTAATTTGCCAGTTTTAAATTCAAACTTAATGCAACCAAATTTAAATAATTTTTATCTGACAATATTTCTACGACCAGTGGATCATGTGGAAATCCGTGGAATCATTATAGATCTTCCAAATAAATACTCCTCAGGTCTGGATGAAATTCCAGTTTATACACTTAAACATGTAGCAGATTTAATATCTTGCCCAGTTGCGCATATAATAAATGAATGTTTTGTTTCTGGTAAGTTTCCTAATGCACTAAAAAAAGCTAAGCTAGTACCTATCCACAAAAAAAGAGATAAACAAAGGAGTTCAAACTATCGCCACATCTCACTCTTGCCTTCCATTTCAAAGGTTTTTGAGAGATCAATTTACAACAGACTTTTATTATTTTGTAACCAAAATCACATATTAAGTGACAGGCAGTTTGGATTTAGACCAACAAAGTCTACTGAATTGGCAATTTTTCATGCCTTAATATACATCTATGAAAATGTTGATAAAAACCACAGGGTAGCAGGTATCTATTTTGACCTCTCTAAAGCCTTTGATACTCTGGATCAGAAGCAGTTATTGAGAAAATTGCATTGTTATGGGATTCGTGGTACATGTGCAAATCTAATAAACTCATACTTGGATGAAAGAACCCAAACAGTGTGCATCACACAAAATGGAACAAATTATTACTCAGATACTGTTAAGCTCAAAATGGGTGTACCTCAGGGCTCCATTCTGGGGCCACTTTTATTTATATTGTATGTGAATGACCTATTCGATGGATTTAGTGGGGGGATTGTTTGCCAATATGCAGATGATACATCTGTTTTAGTGGCTGATAGTTGTTTGCATGGTTTGTCGAGTGGATGTTCACGTGTGGCAAAGTCCATGGCTGAATAGTGCGAGGGAAATTCTTTGAAGCTTAATGCTGACAAAACTGGTCTCTTGACTTTTGCCAAGAGGAGTACCCAGGAATCATTACTTGTCAGACTTAAACAAAAATCTATCTCAATGTCTGACTCAGTGCGGTTTTTGGGAGTGGACCTAGATCAGTGCTTGGCCTGGGGAGCTCACATTGAGTCTCTGGCCTCAAGATTGAGTAGTACATGTGCTATGATCCGTAGATTAAGACTCATCATATCTCTTAAGCCTATTCGTGAATATTATTTTGCCCATATTCAGTCAGTTATGTCCTATGGAATCTGCTTTTGGGGCTCCTCCAAGGATGCCAATAGAATCTTCATCATTCAAAAAAGAATAATTAGATGTATTCTTGGTTTACCACCGAGAACATCTTGCAGAGAACATTTTAAGGAGTTAGACATTTTGACCGTACCATCCTTGTATTATCTATCTTTGGTAATGCTTGTCAGAAAACAACCTGAGCTCTTTACTCAAAACCGTGACCTCTATGCCCACAACATGGACATTGTAACTAGAGAACGCAATGAACTGAGCGTGCCTGCACATAGCTCCTCATTTTATAAAAATGGCCCATATTACATGGCCGTTAGTGCATATCGATCACTACCAAAACACATAAAAAGCTTAAATAGTGTCAAAATTTTCAGAAGATCTGTGATACAGTATGCTAAGTCGAAATGTTTTTATTCCTTCAATTTTTAAAATGTTATTTATTTATTCATTAATTTAATTTTAAAATGTTTTGTCAAAATCATATTTTATTATCTGTTTGTTTGATCATTGAATGTCTATTTAAAATATGTATTATATATTAATGTTGTTATGCAACATATATACTTTCTTGTGTGACGTTGCCTTGTCCTTTGTGATTTAGCTGGCAATAAAGGATGTTTATTATTATTATTATTATTATTATTATTATAAATTCTTCAACACTATAAAAAGCCTCAGAGATCATTAGATTCTTAACCCTAATTCTAAACAATCTGTAATTACTGATGCTTCGAATACTGACTGGGAGGTTATTGAACATCTTTTTCGAGGTATAAAAAAATAGAATTTTTAGTTAGAGCTGACGAAGGTATAGGTAGACCAATATTGAAGGAGCTGCAGGTGCCCACCAAAGACACGGTATGAACTCTGTCCAAATACTTTTTGTGCAACAGGCACACTGACTCCAATATAAACAGACCTGCTAGTCAAAATTTTTTTTTATTTAAATACAGGCCTACATGAATCACGAGGTTTCATGCAGTGCAAGTATCTTATAGAACACTTCTACAGGACGAAAATCGACCGAAATAAGTTATTGCAGCAAGAGCCCCAAAAACATATTCCGTATCTTAAATGTGCTTCGATAACTGAAAAATAGACATTCCTTGCCACTGTTTCGTTTAATTCATTTCTGACTGTACGAATGCCATAACATCCAGAACTCAATGTTTTGTACAAGTTATTAATATGTACCTCAAATTTCAATTTATTGTCTATAAACAACCCTAAGAATTTGTTTTCTGTCATGTTTTTCATAGTCTGACCATCAAACAAAATTTCATTTATGTGGCATTTAAAATTTAAAATGTTGGTTTTTGCCACATTAAACGACAGATGATTCGGTTTGCACCATTCTTGTATGTTACACAGGTCAGACCTCACCATATCATTTAGAATGTCGGGATTCTTGTGATGCCATAAAATTGTGGTATCATCGGCAAATGAGGTGCACTGTCCATTGCGAATGAAGGAAGGCAGGTCATTAACATATATCAAAAACAAAAGCGATCCAAGAACAGATCCTTGAGGCACACCTGCGGTTATCCCGAGTTTAGATGACAGTTCCCCCTGAAAAAGGACATTCTGATGACGGTCACTAAGGTATGATGTAAGCCACTCCAAAAATGCGCCCCTAAATTCATAGAGTTCAAGCTTCCCCAGTAGTATCTTGTGGCAGACACAGTCAAAGGCCTTCATCAAATCACAGAACACTGCCGAAGCCACCTCTCCCTCATTGAGACACAGATACAATTCTTCCATAAAATGAAAAATAGCATCATCAGTGTTTCTGGAGAACCGAAAACCAAACTGTGCATCGGAAAGCAGTTTGTGTTTATCCAAAAAAGCAAGCATTCTAGTTTTTACTGCTTTTTCCACAATCTTGCTGAGTGTAGGTAGCAAAGAAATTGGCCTAAAATTAGAGGGTAGGTCTTTGTCACCTCCTTTGAATAAAGGAATGACAGTGGCCATTTTGAGGAGAGAAGGGAAAGTTCCATTTTGAATACTCAAATTGATAGCATCTGCAAGAGTTTCCAACGCAGAGTTGGGGATGTTCTGGAAAATTTTGATTGAAATTTCATCCCAACCTGAGGAGTTTTTATTTTTTATTTCTTGAAGAATGGCTCTCAACTCATTTTGATTAACAGGTGTAAAATAGAATGTCTGAGGTACAGACACATGCTTGAGAAAGGATAAGGGGTCAATGGAGTCCTCAGTAAGATTACTACTCAATTGTTGTGCAACAGTACAATAAAAATGATTTAATTCATCTGCCCTTAAATTAGTGTTAATCAAATGACCAGATTTCTTGCCTCGCAGCTCATTAACTATATTCCAAATTTCCCTTTGTTTATTTCCTGCGGTATTAACTCGATCATAGTAGTAAAGTTGTTTAACAACTTTAATGGTTAAGATGTTTCTGTATCTATTAAAATGACTAATAAATGCAATGTTGTTCAAAAAATATTTTCTTAACATGTGAAGACATCTCATGTTTTTAGATGAGACTTTCAATCCTTTAGTGATCCTAGGTTTTTTAACTTTATGTTTGATGTTTACTACAGGAAAAGACATATTAGATATTTCAATGATTTTAGCATCATAAGCCTCAAGAGGATTTTCTATTTGAAGAATACTGTTCCAGTGACAGGCTTTATTCCCTGTCAGCAGACGACCATATCTTTTAGAAGTTTTACCTTTAGATGTGTCAGTGGCTTTGTGTACAAAATGGCACAACACAGCCTCATGATCAGACAAACCAGCATTCACAACCTGACAAAGTACATCAAAATTTGAGCAAATATAGCATAGTAATGTTTGTGAGCACAGACTTAAGCGAGTGGGAAAGTATACCTGCATTTTCAACTCATAACAGTTAAACAGATTAATTAATTGTAAAGAATTATTACTACTGACCAAGAAATCAACATTCAGGACACCACCCAAAAAGACCTGACTTTTGTGAGGCATTTGGCTCAACAAAAAATCCAGCGTCTTTAAAAATTAAATAATATTACCTGATGGTGCTCGATATATACATAAAAAATAAATATTACAACTACTGGACCTGATTAGACTAAATTCAAAAACTTGATCAGTTATGAGATAATCATAGTTATTAATTACATGAAAGTCGGTTTTATTCTTAAATGATTCTTCAATAAGTATAAGTGTATTTTGATATGAGATTGGATGTAAATAAGTTCATAAGTAAATATTACACTTCTGTCCTAATAGCAAAATATTTTTAGCAATATTATCATTTTATATACTGTTTTACCTTCATCTTTAGCTATCTTGACCCAACAATCCAAGGTGTTCTTATACATAACTTCAGATTTCTTGAGTCCTGACTGCATCATCATCCGGCGCCGAACAGTATCAAGAGGATAAGACAAAATGCCCGAGAAGGCTGTTACTGTCTACAATACAGACGAAAGTTAATTTAAGTAATATCAAGCAAATGCACTAAAACTGCAAATTATAACTGATGAGCGCTTACTTGTGCAATGATGAATGAAATTATAACTGGTGTGTTTTTGGGATCAGGCAGCATCGATTTGGCAGTATCAAAACAACCAAAGTATGCAGCTCTATAAATTATAATTCCTTGTACAGAAACACTAAAACCTCTATACAACCCCATCAAACCATCTGATTTAAAGGTTTTAGCGATACAATCTATCATGCCATGATACTGTCTCTCTTTGTGACTCTTACCGACATCAGCTCCCAGACTAAAAATTACATACAAATTTTGGTTGAAAATATATATATAACATTCAACCACCTACTAATATCATTTATCAATTTCTTTTACTTAATATTTGCTGACTATGCACTAATTAAAAAATTATGTGTTTACCGGGTTCTCGCATAATCTAAGGGGTATACAAAAATCAGGCTAGTAGCTCCAGCTGCCCCACCAGAAGCTAAATTTCCTGCAAAGTATCTCCAGAACTGCACTTTCTTGTCAACGCCATCGAGAAATATTTTCTTATATTTATCTTTGAACGCAAAGTTCAAAGCTTGAGTGGGGAAATAACGAATTACATTCGCCAAATTTCCGCGCCAATAACTAAGAAATCCTTGTTCTTTTGGTATACGTATAAAACAATCTATCATACCTACAAAAAAGTGCATAATTAAACATATATACTCATATAGGTAGAAACTTGAATACTACCAAAGATTATTCGCTCGTATAATCTTTGCTAATATTCTATAAACTTATATTAAAAATTAACGAATACATGTAAAAGTGCAGATATCCTCACCTTTATACCTCTGTGCTTGTTCTATTTGCTTTGAGGCTTCCTGAACTTGCAAGAGTAACTTAACTCTCTCAATAGGCGCTACCGCAGTCTTCGCTATGGCTGCAGATATACCTCCCGCCATAAAATCTTTGAAAAAACCCACCACGTCTGTAGGCATATTGAAAAATATGAAATAGATTGCAAACTAGGTAGGATTTTTATAAAAACTTCTTTTGGGTAAACTCCAGAACGCGGCGCGCTTTTTTATACTACGCTAAAAAGAATGAAATGTCACAATTCAGAGAAACGTCCGCGGTCTCGGTTTCAAGGAACGATGGCCAATTACATGAATTCTTTTGAAAATCAGCCAATAAAACCTCTGATTTCTTTCTGAAGCGCCATCTGGAAGGTAAAAGCTTTAAATTAGCGGATGCGTATAGAGGTCGTACGCCGGGAATATTTGAAAAGAAAAAAAAAGAGGAATTACTGTCACAACACTGGAAGTAATATCTGTGGTAACATGTACGATATTCTACGCATATGGATGTACATATATTTTGATTCGTTGAAACGAGCTCTCTTGTTGAGGATGGGGTAACAATATACTTTTTTAGCGTCTGCCGCTATATTGCAATTCGTTAACTTTATGATATAACTAGGATCGCTCGCGGACACATCACGTATTTATTAAAGTTCGTACAGCGTGCGAGTTGAGAAACTTATCTACATATTTGTATAAAACACTACCTTCTTTCCTTTGCAGCCGGGTAAAAATCAAAACTCTTGAAAGAAATTAATAATATTAAGTATTCTAGTCGCGAAAAAATTACCCTCTGAGATTTTTTCGGATCTGCATGTTTTAAAGTGCTAATATGCCAAAAAAAATACGTTTTCAAAATTTTGTCAGATTGACTGTCTGTTCGATTAACTTTAAATTTTGATCAAAAATTATATGGCGGAACAAAACGGCAACGTAGTAAAATATTTCAAACAGTATTATTAAAAAACTATTATCCAATGTATTTTGTGCAGAAATCAAGTGTGATATAGATATGAAGCATTACATTTTTGGTACGTATCGAAAATGTGGGCCTAATAAAATGTTTTTAAAAAATCTATTAGAAAAAACTATTTATTCGACTCATTACAAATTTTGTGAAAGAATATACTATAATATAAAGATGAACTGGTTAAATATTGTTGCGAATCTAATCTTGTGAAACAAAATGGCAGCCTAGTAAAATATTTAAAAAAACTATATAAAAATAACGGTAAATTTACATAACCCCGAACTTTTTTTTTCAAAAAAAACCTGGGACACGTTTACTTTTAACATTAATTGTCTTTTTTTATGACAATTTGATGTATACATACATACTGTTATTTTATTTCATATATACATACATATTAGTGATCCAGGAATAAGTTATCGACAACTAACTTCAACCTTATTTTAAATGAAAACATTATTTTTATTTTATTTTTAAATTCTGAACATATTTTATATATCATGTCCTATACCTAAATCAGGTAGTACGTAGCCAGAAATTCGGTTCGAGGAGGGGGAGGGGGGTCCAAAACAAGAAATTTATTTCGGGGGGGTGGGGTCCAAATGGTCAAATCTTAGGAAAATTAGGGAGAAGCATACCTATGTTTACTGTTTGAGTTTTGGGGGGGGGGTCCAGACCCCTCCCCTGGCTACGTGCCTGCCGTGGAACGTAATGACTGGAATAAATTCATCCAAATATCAGGTGTTTTTTTTTTTGAAAATTTCATGCATGCCATGTAACCCAAAAAACTTTATTTTTTAACTTAAACTTAACTTAACTTAAAAAATCTATTTTTTAGTTTATTTTTATTTATGTAGAAAAAAAGTAAGAAGGCAATAAATAATAAAAATTATTTTAATAAATGTTGGAAAGGTCCTCTACCATCCTCCTGGCAGTATGTGAGACAACCCTGAAATTCCTGCAAAACGTTATTTACGACGAAAGGTTCTATCAATCTTAATTCCTGTGTTATTTTAAATTTTAATTTTTAAGTCTTTGATGTTGTTCGGTCGGTTAACATAGGCTTTAAACACACCCCACACAAAATAATGATAAATAATCCAAAGGGGTTAAATCCAGCCATCTGGCCGGCCATTCAATTGGACCCCTTTGACCAATCCAACGTCCGGGAAAAACTCTATTGAGATACTGACACTGAGGACGAGTGTCATGTGTCGGAGCTCCAACTTATTGATACTATAAAAAATTATCTGATGTATCAGGGCCTTCTGGATTGGGGTATAAAGTGGCAACGCGTGAAACTAGGTCGTTTTCTGAAAACCTGCCGCCATTTAAGTTTCCATCAAGGAAAGAGGGCCCTATAATCTTGTTTTCAATTACTCTGGACCAAATATTAAGTTTTTGAGGATATTGGGTGTGGCATTCCATTGTCAATTGGAGATTTTAAGTAGCCGGAGTAGCCCAATACCGACTGGACTTCGTTGGCAGATTTGATTTTCCAAAGCAATATCAGAGAACTACGGAAATATTGCATTGCATACTGCCAGCAAAACATTTATCTGTTTTTCTTCTGATACCCTTGACTTTGTGTATTATTGGGTTCTCTCTGTTCATTTTTTTAAATTTAAATCTTATCGTAATAACTTTGTTAGCCATTTTGAATTCAGACAAAATTACATTGTATTTTGTGTCAATTATCAGCTATCACTGTTACCAGTATTACTAAAGCTGAGTTAGTTAGGCAAAAGTGAATTTTTTATTTCGAAAACAATTGAATTTAGGTATAAAACATGATACCTAAATTATGTTCAAAATTAGTAAGCTGTGATAACCGTATGCATGAAATTATCATAAAAAAACGGGAACTAAAATTAAAAATCAAGGTGTCCAAGATTTAAAAAAAACAAACCCTGTATAAATTTATTCCAACCTTAATCACAATAATTATTTCGGAAACAGTGACACAATGGATACAAATGCAGTATGGCAGAACAAAATGGCCGTCTAATAAAAAGTGTAAAAATCAATAAATAAAACCACTTATTCAACATTTAATTTTGAAAAGCTAAGAGCGAGGCTGATAAGATTAACCACAAATATACAGATTGTCCCATTTAAAAAATATATAACTTTATGTTATATCAAAAAAACTAATTACCGTCAAAGCGGGTGACTTGATAACGATTTTGATATATGCGTCACTGTAAGACACATTGAATAAAAACTTGATTTACAAAAAAATATGGAAAACTTGCATATGGGTTGGGAGAATATATTCTTTGAAAAAAAGCTTTCATATTTCACTTAGTTTTCGAAAAAAAAAATATAAAACCGAAAATTTCAAGCCACCCGCAATACGGGTGTCTTGAAAAATTGCATTAAAAATGGTTTATACTGCAAGTAACCCATGCTAAAGGGTGTATTGAAATAAAATTCGGTTTTTTAAAAAATATATACATATAAATCCATTTTTTTTAGGTTTGTCTAATTTTTTTACAAAATGCTATAACAAAAATATTTTCTAAAATGTTTATAACTAAAACTGAAACTTCTTTGGTTATTTAAATCGGAAAACATTGTTAAACAAAATATCAGGTAACTATACCTATCTTAAAAACTAATCATATAACAATATATTTTTTAAACAAAAAATTTTAGTGCTCCCCTCCTTAATACTTCGGAATGCTCAATCTTCTTGATCACCTGATCTAAAGTGACATCGCTAATGTCTGGTTTAAGTGGAAAAACAAAGGCATCTTTGATTTTGTCAGAAGGCCTAAGAAATGAGCAATGTATAAATTCGTTGTCTACTTCCATTACTTTTGCCACATATCTTTGTTGCTTTTTCTTTAGTGTAGTAAACTGTACTAATATGAAGTCATCTTCTGCCAGGTTTTCTGTAGTGATCTGTGTCCTCTCGATTTTCTGTAAGTTATCTGAGTTAATATATCTCTTTTCTTTCACTGGATTAACAAAGCAGGGTAGCTCAATATCTTCAATTTCATCTGATCGTGTGTTTGACAATATATCTTCTTCCGACCCGATTATCCGTTCCCCTTCCGATTCTGAAGAGTTTGCATTTTGCTGATCTGTAACACTTTCTCCGGGCGCCACCACCAATTTTCTACGTTTGACACGTTTGGCTCTCGGTTCTTTAAATCGAGATTCCTTAAAAAGGGATTTTACTGATTCTGCAACCAACGATGGAATAATGTTCATACCGTCAGTCTCATTGTAGTCTGGGACTTTTACAAGTACCTTTTCTCGGTTAAGAGGGTATAACCCTGTGGCCTCAAAGCCAGATTTTATATTTTTTGCCACTGAGAGGGCAATCGATTTTATGGTTCTGTTCAGAATTCGTGGAAAATGATCTTTTTGTAACACTCCTGGATTTGAGATTTTCCATTTTTTTAACTCTTGTCGCCAGGCAATCTTAATTGGTCTGAAGCAGGACACATCAAGAGGCTGTGTTAAATGAGTGCTGTTTGCTGGTAAAAAAATGAATCTAATGTTTTCTTCTTTGCATTTTCTTATTACAGCCTCTGACAAATGACTTGCTAGGTTGTCCCCAATTATAGCTTTTGGGCCATCTAGACGTCTATAATAAGGAACAACGATCTTGAAAAACCAATCTTCAAAAAAACTTTGGTCAAACCAGCCGGACTTGCTTCGGTTGTAAATAAAAACTTCAGGGTCACTTTGAGTCCATGTGGACCACAAATTTTCGGATTTGTAGACTACGTATTGGGGCAACATAAGCCCAGCCGCTGTTACAGAGAACATGACTGAGTGGGCAGATTTAGTAGAATCACACTCTTTTTCTGCATGTTTCATAGTTCTTTATATAATAACCTTAGCTCTTCCAGGGTCGTCGACAAAATTTGTCTCGTCATAGTTTATAAAGTTTTCTGGAGGTACGTCTTTGAGAGAAACTTCCAGTCTATCAAAATATTCACATAAAACATTTCTTGACACTCCGGCTCTCGATCTTTTTATATTTTCAGCTAAACGAACCTTTAATACATCTTTATGCCTTGTAAGAAAGTCGGCGCACCAATCTTTCCCAGGCATGTTATTGGAAAATTTGCTCACCTGTTTACCAGCTCGATCTAATCTAATCTAATTTTTAACTTTTTTTAACTAACAATTTTATATCTTCTTTCTCATACGGATAACCCCAGTCTGCCGCTGTAACGATAGCTTCTACAATGGTTTTTTCTTCTGTAGAGTTTAAAACAGGTTGTCCCCCAAACTTTTTCGGGTGTTTATTCTTTATCTTCCTCCATACAGTCACCAAAGGAATATTATAGGTTTCGGAAGCCTCGGAATATGACATCCCATGTCTAACTGCGGCTAGAGCACTTTCTAGCTGGTCATTTGTATAGTTCGCATAACGCCGCCCGCCAATTTTCTTTTTATATTTCTGTGGCATGATTTTTCAAGTCACCCTAAAAATGTATCCGAAGGTTCAAAAATATTAAAAAAAAAATGAAAACCTTAATATTTTAGCAAAACTATGATAAAGTCTTCAAAGAAACTATTTTTTCCATCTAATATTAAAAATGCATACCTGGCTAAACAGCGTGCTCCGGTTCTTTTGCGTATTAACTTAATTAAATGTCTAACCGTGCAGATTTTTTCCACTTCACCCTCCAAATTCAAGTCACCCACTTTGACGGTATGTCAGTGCAATCTATGTAAAAATCAATATAAGTGGCAGTTTTTGCCTTGGCGATAAGTAAAAGGATAACTGAGATACAGGGGGGGATCCCAAAATGCAAAATTTTCAGTTTCGCCTTGTATCTCAAAAACAAAGCTCAGAAAATGTTGTTTACGGCATCGTCAGTTTCACAAAGATTCGTATCAATTCGTCAAAAAAACATTGACTAGATTTTCTTCCAAAAGAATCCTTACTGCTTCTGTGGTATTATGCACAATCCCCTATCGCCAACCTTAAGAGGAATAACAAAAAAAAAACAAATTTTAATGAGTTACCTTCTTGAAAAAAGTTATTATAACATTAGATACTACTTTTCAATTTTACAATAATTGTTTTCTGTCACTTAGTCTGATCTTACTACTGTTTTAAAAAATGTGTGAGTTCTATTTTTACTCTCGACATCAATCTATTAGATTTATACGCATAAGTGAAATAAATACTTTACCTGTTTTTTCCTATGTCACACTTGATTTTTGGGTAAGGTTACCAACCGTACTCTTTAACAGTACAGATGAGTACCTGCTTGGACCGAGAATATGCGGAAAAGTGACGATTATAATTATATACTAGTCGGTCAACAAATGCATTAATTCCATAATTAGTATGATAATTCCTTTATTTATTTAATTTTCAGTATATACAGCAAATGCCACTTACAATACTGCTCTTAACTATTAAAGACTACAAATTAAGGATTTTATATAAACAAGATTTAAGTTTAACTAGGACAGAGCCTGGGCTTCAAAAAGCCTTTTTTCCATTGTTTGGGAGAATTGCCTCAAACTGGTAGTATCCATATCTAGATCACTTGCATATTTATTATATAGATCACACATTCGATATACAGGAGAAGTTTTGTATAAATTAGTTCTGGGAAAGTCTAGGTAAAATGTTTTTCTTGTTTCTAGTATTTCCGATATTTATCGAGAAGGAAAGTTGTGACAATACCTCTGGATCATCCACTTGACCATTGAGGATTTTAAACAAGTATATCAAACATATTTTGTTTCTTCTATTTTCAAGAAGAAAGTCGGTTAAAAATGTGCAATAATTGCAAATGATTATATCCTTGATTAGAATAATAACCAAATTTTTTCAAAAACATATATTTTAAGAACTTACGTTGAACGCGCTCAATGGTTTTAATCCATATGGTGGTGCCCAGATTACTCTTGCATACTCCAGTTTGGGCAAGACAAGAGAGTCGAATAGCCAAAGACATACATCAACACTAAATGTTTTTGTTGATCTGATAATGAACCCCATTGTTTTGTGAGCATCATTGATTTTGGATACAATATGATCCGTATAACTCAATGCACTGTCAAGCAATACTCCCAAGTCTTTATGACTTCCAACTTGCTTCAATAAATTTCCATCAATTTTATACTCAGGGTCAATGGTATTCTTTTTAAGTGAAACTGACATAGACACACATTTTTTGGTATTTAAAACAAAACCATTTTCAACACACCATTTACACACTTCATTCATATCTTCTTGCAGGCACACACAATCATCCATAGTTAAGATTTCCAAAAACAGTTTAAAATCATCTGCAAAAATCAGGCACTTTGCGTTTTTGACAGCCTGGCATATACCATTAATAGCAATAATGAACAATAGCGGTCCCAAATTGGAACCTTGGGGTACCCCAGAGTTACTTACATACATATTTGATTTTGCACCCCTGATCTCTACATACTGTTGCCTGTCAGACAAATAAGATAGTATGATGTCCACCACCATTTAAAAAAACAGCTGTGATTTTCTCGTTCTTCTGATAGGAACCAAAAAGAAGACTGACTGTAGTAGTATTTCACAGTCAATCCCTCCATTCACTAATTTGTGCAAGAAAATCAGAAGTGCCTTTCTTCACCCAAATTCAAGGGTCTGTAGGCCACAGGGAAGAATTCTTGTATTATAAGACAGATCTTGATATGGAAAATAAACTTGAACAAAAGATACTTTGCAAATTTATTCTGAACTTTTATTCTGTGTAAATCCAGTTGAAAGATTTTTGTGGAAAGGTATAGTTTATTCCAAAAAACCATACACTGAGTGTAAACTAGTTTGAAGAAATGGGTCAATTAAAAAGTGAGAAAAGTTCACACCCCAGAAACTCAAATACAACCCTGTTGTATACAAAGAAACAAATCTGATATATGGAGTATGGTTTGTGCTCTTGCATTCAAGTTTATCATATAAAACCACAACAAATTGTTAATAATTTTATTTAATTATTAATCTATACATTAAAAAAAAGAATAAGATAATTAAATCAGCAATAGACATAGATCTAAAAACATTATTTTGCGGCAGGTTTGGTTTTCTGTTTCTCGAGCTGAGCCCTGAAAAAAAAAAACAGACATAAGATTTTTGTTTTCTAGTTGGCAAGTAACAACTATACAAGATACAACTGAGTGATGAAACATAGTGATCTAAAATTATAAGGCCATTTTATATTCTACAAGTTTCAATTAATTTAAAACTTATAAATATATTCAGCTAACTGCTTGAAAAAAAGAATAACAAAAATTAATTTCATGTCACCTCAACTGGCAGTGAATTATATTTTTTTCAATTAGGACTTTTTTGTATTCTTTTTTGTCTCCATATATAAAATATGGGTAAATTTATATGTTTTCAACAAAACTGATATCTACAGCTCAAGATCCAAAATTTCAAAGGTAAGTATGACTTATTTGATATAAGTAAATTTTGTGTTTCACTTAATTTTGACTTTTTTAAAGTTTTTTTTTCAGAATTTCCACGATAATACCTCTATACGCAACAACATTCCCTCACAAATCAACCCTTAATTCAAATTCAAATTCAAAAGTATTAGATTAAATTAGCACATAATAGAAACTATTTAAGTATGTAATGCAAGATAAAATTTAAATTTTATACACATAAATAATTTATAAGATTCAAGTTGATGGTACACATATTTACACTAAAAAGAAATGACAATTAATATTTATTCTGCACGTACATGCATAAAATTCCACACGAAGAGGCTCAAATCACACTAGGTTCTTCTGTAAATTCAGAAATTATGAGAGGTAATACTTTTTTAGAGAACACAATGCTTTCTGGATCGGGTTAATTGTTCTAAACATACAATCAATAAGAAACAAGATTAACGAACTGGAACTTTTTCTTAACGATCTTGACTACCCGGATTTACTACTTTTTACCGAGCACTGGCTTAACGATGAAGAACCGATATTCATCCCCAATTATAGTGTTTTGTCAAGATTTTCTAGGAGGTCTTCTATACATGGAGGTACTTTGATATTGGTTCACAACAGGTTTTTGGATAGGTGTAAATTTATTAATTATTGTCAGCTTGATTATTTAATAGTGGAAAAGGAATTTGAATTTTCTGTGGTCCATTCAGAAAAGTTAAACTTGTTTATTGTTTGCCTCTACAGACCACCCAATTTGGAGGTTGTAAATTTCATTTATAGATTAGAAATAGTTTTGTCTGGGTTGCCTATACATGCACGTATAGTAATTACCGGAGATTTTAATATAGATTTTTCTGATAAGTGCCACAGAAATTTTAATTTAGTAAATAATTTGTTGGACTCGTTTGGCTTATATATGCATGTAGAGGCACCTACTCGTATTACGGGGCACTCAGCCACTATTCTGGACTATCTATGTTCCAATTTTGATAGAAACCTTATCGATTGTAATGTTAGGAGCGCCGGACTTTCTGACCACGAGGCGGTAATATGCAATATTGAGATTGAAACGAAGGCGCCTAAATCTCAAAAGCGACGGGGCAGACTATTCACAACTCGTAATTTTAATAGGTTTTCGCGACTGTGCATTGACTTAAATTGGGGTGATATTCTTAGTTTCGCAGATCCATTAGACAGGTTTCATACAGTTATAGTTAAGATATTTAAAACTAGTTTCCCCTTAATATATTTAAAAAACAAAAGAAAAAAGAAGAGATGGTTTACTGCAGGCTTACGAGTATCCGCGAGGAATTTGCGTTCTCTGCATACTCTATATTTTTCAGACAATTTATATTTTGTGACTTATTTTAATAAGTACCGTTTGCTATATAGGAAAGCTATTAAAGCAGCTAAGCAAAATTATTTTTCCAACCAGATCTTACTTGCTAATAATAAGCAAAAGGAGAGTTGGTTAATTGTCAATGACTTGATTGTTGGTGGAAGGGAAGTGGATGATAAGAACCACAACCTAAACCCAGATACATTTAACACTTTTTATTGCTCTCTCGCCTCAAACTTATCAAGTCATATTACTCCGCATAATAATGCTTTAAATTATTTAAATTTATCAGTAGATGAAACATTCTATTTTTACCCTACGAATGTGTTTGAAATTAGAATGCTTCTGGATATGATGATATTTCAGTGAGAGTTTTTGCTGCACTTCCTGGTCATGCATTGCAAATGTTTGCTGAGGCCATTAACGGGTCGTTCCTTACGGGTTGTTTCCCTTCTTGCTTGAAAATGGCAACAATATTTCCCTTGTTTAAGGGAGGAAATTGTGAGGATAATAACCCATTTCCATGTTACACAATGTCCAAAATCATAGATTGATGAAAAAGCGGGTCATTGGCTTCTTGGACAGGTATAATATTCTTAGCAGCGTTCAGTTCGGGTTTCAGTCATCTAAAAACACCGGAGATGCGATTTTTGCATTTCTAGAAGACTTGTACTTGGGGCTGAACGATGGAGAGTGTGCCGCGGCGGTGTTTTGTGATCTATCAAAGGCATTCGACTGTGTGGATCATGAAATACTGCTGCGCAAGCTTGAAATCTATGGCTTCAGGGGCATCTCACTGAAATGGTTTCAGTCATACTTATCTGAACGTTATCAAAACTCAAACACTCTAAACCTTTAAGAACCACAGCAAGTGTTCCACAGGGATCGGTGTTGGGACCCTTACTCTTTTTGCTGTATGTCAATGATCTGCCACAGTTGAACATTTTGGGAAGATTCACAGTGTTTGCGGATGACACCACCATTCTCTGGCGCCACAAGGATACTGAGATCCTTGAAACTTATAAAAACAGACCTAGTTACTATCAAGGAATGGTGTGATGCTAACTACTTGTCTCTTAATATCTCAATTGTTTCCTTTAAATGTCATATTAATAATATCGTTTTGCAGGATCAAATTGTTGAGACTCTGCAGGAGAATAAATTTCTTGGTTTATTTATCGATGCTAAGTTAAAATTTGAAACGCATATTCTTCGACTTAATAAAAAACTCTTAAGAGGCTGCTACGCAGTGAGAGTCGTAGCAAGCGAATTGAATTTATCAATGGCAAGAAGTGTTTATTTTTCACTGGTGGAGTCTCAATATAATCCTGTCCCAAATTTTTATTTGACTCGGTCTTTTTATAGACAAAAGAGAGCTATATATATATATATATATATATATATATGGAGCTCATATATATATATATATATATATATATATATATATATATATATATATATATATATATATATATATATATATATATATAATATATATATATATATATATATATATATATATATATTTCATATATATATATATATATATATATATATATATATATAATGAAAATGTTTGTATGATATTAACTTTGACTTTGACTAATATATAACAAAATAGTATTAGAGTGCATTGACACTCGAGAGATATGCTTTTCTTAAAACTCACTTAGACTTAAGTTAACATATCAGTTTAACTAAAGTTATTGAATTAAAGTACAAACAGGCTCTATACAGAGGCACCTTTTTTGCATTAGTATACGAGTGTTAGTTGACCAGAGGAATCATAATTTATAAAGGAATTGCAGACTTGCAAAATGAAGAAGTAGATCATGATCAAAACCTCTTTCAGGATAGACACCATCCCTTTTGAAGGCCAGGTACTTGAGGAATTTTCGCTGGACACATTCAAGCCTATTAACATGAACATTGTAGGTAGGAAACCACACAATGGCCGCGCAAAGTAGCCTGGATTTAACCAGGGAATTGTAGATAGCAATGCGACTAGACAACTGTGAGAATTCCGATGTACTCCTAGAAATAATTATTTTGTTTTTCAATAACATATGTTTGTAAATTTTTAGTCACCGATTTGGAATAAATTCCTGTTGTAACTTAGAAGACTATTTTTAGTCTTCAACATTTAAATATTGTTTAATTTAGCAAAGTTCCACCTAAGGTTTCGAGATGTCCCGATTTAGGTGGGCCTGTTGCGATTTACTGATATTATATATATATATATATATATATATATATATATATATATATATATATATATATATATATACATAGTCAAGAAGTCATTTTAATTTAAATTCTACAGGGCATTGAAGTGTATAGTAAAAAACTTCTACTTTTCAAATGTGAATAACAGAAAAACAGATGAACTGAGTAATATAGTATACATAGTAGTTATAGCAATAGTAATTCCAAAAATTTAAAAATATAGAATATAAAATAATAATAAACTTGTCTGACTGAACAAAATTTTTATGTAATGACTTCAATCAAGACATAAAATTAAATTTTATTTTCTAATGTTTTATTTTTGTGTAAATTTATACCAGTATAAATACTTAAAAATAGAGGTTTCCAAAAAAACGAAACATCATTGGCGACGCCTGGTGTTTGCAGCTGACCTCTCGGGGATTCTACAGCCCCCTCAGAAGTCTATTTTGTAATCAGTTTTTGCCTTTACCGAGATTTCATTCTGGCGGTATTCAGGAGACAAATAAATTTTATGTTGTCATGATTTTTCAAAAAATCAAAATCTGGCAACCCTAGTTTTATCTTAAATGAAATTTTACCTTAGCTGTTTATTGAAATCATCTTCAATGTTGTCGTCTTCCCAATTATCCTCCCAAACGCTGATATCTTGATCGTCCTTTTCTTTGCCAGTCCAATCTAAGACAAATTAAATTATTATTTTTTGGTAGGTATATCTGCAACTGTTTATGGCAAACCTAACTTATGAATTGAGAAGAATAAAATATTCGAATCATTGCAGATAAACATAACCTAAAAATGTATTACATACCTTCGACTGGAAATTCTTCAAACTCATCGTCTTCTTCCAGAACTCCAAGGTCTAATTTCGGTTTTTCAGACATTTTTTCAAATTTTCAACTTAAGTTTATATAAAAAATACGGTAAACACTTCCCTGTTTGTCCAAAATCTAAATCACACCAAATTTTTTTGTAATCTATGAATCAGACGAACAAAAACAAAATAAAAAAATTCTGCCCGTGGCCGCGCTTGTCAGCCTAAAATAGTGAGGAGAGGGTATCGATATATCGATACTATTGTTTAACGGTCGGTTCGAAATATCGATTTAGTAAAACGATACTCGATAGGTGTAAAAACACGCTGATTAAATTTTAAGCCGTTTTCCAAGGCAGGAATCGTATAAACAAAAAAATAGACTTAAATTAAAATATAATTTTTACAAATCGGAAATATTTTATATCTATTACATTTAGATTTAACTGAATGACTTGCTATCATTACTATGTTCTCTAAAAAAATTCCAAATATTGATATAATCTTAAAATGCTAATTTTGGTCTTAATATACAATGTATCCGGCATACTCTTGGAACCTTATAGGGGAATAATATTTTATGCAGGTTAGTAGATGTCGGGAAGTCAGGAACGGGCTTGCTAAGTGCACAAAAATTTTGATGGGCGTTATTTTACAAAGCCGAAAACTGATTTTATAAATACTTTCTTCATTCGTCCTCTTTAAAATAGGTAATCTACATTTGTTTCAATAAAATTGGACGATTTGAAAAGAAAACAGGTTTTTGTATAGTAGTTTAATTAAGCATCGTCTTTCGAAATTTATATAATAATCAAGTTTAATAACAATATATTTAAATACAATAACTAATCAAATAACATCTTAACGTAATAATTCGCTCTAAAATAATAAAATTTGTCATTATTACAGTCCGCTAATGCATACAAGTCACAAGCATCTAAATTATAAACAAGCACTTGGCCGGTGTATGGAGGCAAGAAGAATGATTTACTCTGATACATTTCCAAATTGACGTGTAACGCACAAAAGAAGTTTTAAAAGAGTTGACCCTAGCTTAAGAGGAACAGATAAAAAGTTCTTAAAACCTAATATTTTTGACATTTCGGAAATCATAAACTAAAAGCATCGGAATACCGATATAAAAAATTTCGATACTTTGACGTTACTAGTTTAGAATTTAATTAGTCCATAATAATACTTCATTACTATGACTGGAAACTTGACTTTCCTGTTTATCCTGTTATATAACAGGCCATATTAGCTTTGCTACAAAACAGCCGCCAGATTGCTCTCTGCCCGGGGCTTAGTCAGAGCTGGGGCAAACCTCCCAGATGATTTACACCTTATTCCAGTTTAGAGACGTTATCGGTAGGATGTCCGGATGGCGAGTTCTAAACTCCCGGACACCTTGAATCCTTATTATACGTCTTGATTTTTCCTCTTTTAATTTATAAAATGCATCTTGGCTTTCACTAGGTGCGCCTTGAGAGTACTACTGATGTCACGAGATGACTCTTTCAAGCTATACCCTTACCCCTCCCACTCCCGCCACATAGCGCCCATTACGCTAAAATTCTTTCTAGAACTGCGGCAGACGAACGGGATAGAATGCAGGAACAACTAGGCCTCACACGTTCACAGCGTCTGCTCCCTTTCTAGCGGGGTCGTTAGTTTCCACACTGAGCGGTTGAGTCTCCCATTTCCCCCCGAAATAAAGCAGCAGAACCGAACACGTGGAACCACTTATGTTAATAACACAGAGGTCCGCCTTCGATGGGACGAACCGGAAGACTGGACTGGGAACTTGCTTTTTCTAGCATATTTGGTTAAAGTTATCTTGACCGGTTTCAACTATTTTTAGCACACTAGTAGATCTTAAGGCGTTAACCAAACATTCGGAGTCGAATTTTTTTAGAAATGACGTTTCAAATTATTTGCCATCACAATTATTTTTACGTTAAATTGGTAAAAGACAAGATACTATTATAATATGAAATAATTCATGTCTTTCAGTTTATTATCTGGCTCTTTTGATTTATAACGTCATTTAAATCATTGGTTATGCAACCAATTACATATTGATATCAGTACACGTGCATTTAATTACACTAGAATTACACCACAACAAAATCCCCTACTGGGCCACGTGACCTATCGGCCAATCATAACGTACCCTGCGGGCCGTGCAGTTATCGGCCATTTCGGCGGAGTCTAAACAAGGTTCCTTAAATTTCCGATGTAGCTTGCTAACTCAGTGGTAAGATGCTCCAATAGCATTGCAAATGTCTTGTGTTCTTATCTGCGCTCATGCAATGACTCTTTTTATGGGTTTTGGTTACGCCTGGTTAGGACTTTCTTTTGGAAGATTTTAAAAATGTGTCTATATTAAAACAAAAAGCCAAACTTTTCTAGTTTTTTTTTTTAACAAAATCTATAATTAATATTTAATACCGGTAGGTGGATCCTTCCTGCATTATCACTAGGTTTGTCAGTAAATCCATTAAAGCGTATACAACAAAATAATAATAACCTTGCTAACATTATGATAAATTAGAAAAAGTCGATTAAATGAGGTACCGAGACTGAACGGCTCACAGAATATAGCACGATATAAATGGCGAATACCTCCGCGGATTTTGGGACTCTCCACTCCGAGTGAAAATATCCCAGCATAAACACAGTTCTTAAAGATTTCGGTGTGAAGCTTGCCAGCCCAGTGCAAAAGTCCTGGGTCAAGGGTTCCATCTCGGACGCGTGGTGTTTTTTTACCGGAACCTGTAATTTTGTTTTTTAAATACCGTACGGCATTGGCTCTGGCTCTGGGTGTGCCCTTTTAGCACGGGAATACTAAAATAATAAACCGTAAACAGATTACTAAACACATTTAGAAATATGCAAAGTTCAACTTCAAAAATACGGTATATTTGAAACTAGAGGAGTTTTGTTAATTACATGGTTACTTTGATGCAATGGAATGATTCAGCGTCAGCTATCCGAATTAAAAGAAAACTTATAATTTTGTATGTATGTAGTTTTAAAAATCGGAATGCGTTTTGGTTAGGCCTTTTTTTAGAAAGATCTAAAAACTGAATCTAAATTAAAATAAGGTTTTTTTTCAATAAAACCTATACTGACAAACAAAAATCTGTTTCGGTAACTGAATAAAAATATTTAACTTTCAATTAATTAATTTAAAGTTAAATATTTGTACGCAGTTGCGAAAAAATATTTTTGTTTGTCAATCTAAATGCAAAAAATATTCTGAGCACATTTAAAACCTATATTATTAGGCGTTAGGTTAGCCCAGGTCTCTCGGTGAAACCATCATTAAAGTCGTAAACCTTCATTAAAGCCTTAAAATCACACAGCACCTTAAATTCCATATAGATCCCGTCAATCACAACACAGTTTAGCATACACGTGTATTTGAAATTTGATTTCCGATCGTTTGAGTTAAGCCCATAGCATGTGATTTTATGGTTTTAATGATAGTTTTATCGACGTACCTTGACTAATCTAAGGCTAACGGAATAGATCTACCTAACAGTATAGGTTTTATTAAAACAAAATCCTTATCTTAATATAGATCAATTTTTTTACTTTAAGGTAAATATTTACTTACATTTAAAATCGACGATTTTAATGATTTTTCGGTAGATTTTTAGACGCTTATAATAAACCCGAAGTCACATTTTTTCGGCAACGTTTCGCTTCCGAGATACACGCTTTCAAATTAAAAATTGTATACTTTCTATTTCCTTCAATAATTTTTGACGAAAACGGTTAAATACACAATTATATTATCAGAATTACACATTTTTTTCCTATTTATAAAGTATTTTTACCCAAAAATCAGACCGATAAAATTGTATCCATCAACTACTATTTTTAACAGGCAATTTTTATTGATTTTGTGTTTTATGTTGGCAAATATTGTAATTCGAAAAAATTTACAAAATGAAAATTTGTGAATTTTTATCAATGTAGCAGTTTTTGGTAATGTTTATTATTATATAAAGTCATACATTAGAAAATGTATGTAATTTTGATATTTATATTTTGTATTTAACCGTTTTCTTATAAAAATTACTGAAGGAAACAAAAACGAAGGTAACAAACTGTGTGTATAAGAATGTAAATTTTGAAAATCTACAGGTGTACCAAAAATTATTAAAATCGGCAATGGTAAGTAGTGTAAGTAAATATTTACCCTAAAGGGGGAATTTTTTGTTTAATTCAAATAGTTGCATGGCACCGGAATGGCTATGTAACCGACAAAAATTTCTTGGCTCTGGTAACTATTTTTGACGATCAAATTTGTATGTTTTAAATATAAACAAGAGACGTGATCTGTTTACCATTTATTATTGTAATATTCTTTTGTAAGTTTTCTGGGAGTTGTTGCAAAAACCTACTAATTTGTAGAAAATTTACGCTAAGAATATCAAAAAGCCGAAAAGTGCGTTTTGACAATGTATAACAGAAAAACAAAACGTTGCCGATAAAATATAACTTCAGATTCGTAACCACCAGACCAAAACCTATGGATAAACTAAAAAGTCATAGAAATTAGCGACGGCTAGCTTAATTGAAAATTTACCACACATTTTTTTTTAAAATGTCTACAGGCATAAATATATTTTGTTTTCGTTGCTGGCTTAAAATCCATATTAAAGGTTCGCGCCTAAAACAAAAGAAGAAAAAGAATATAAGCAGGGCGGCACGGCATGACTTAACCTATATAGGAAGTCGTTTTGTTACGTCAAAATAATAAAAGTTATAGATTTTTATAAAATTTATCCAGAAATCAAATTAATTTATTTTATTTTCACTAGTTAATGCCGGTCAAAGATCCTTGTAAGGCATTTGCTTGCAACATACAAGCCTGCTTAAAAGGTATGACAGTTTCCCAACATTTTTTAACTTAAAAAAAGTTTTTTTAGTTGTTACTAATTACATAAGTACTAATATATGATTCTTGTCTGTAATTTCAGAACACAACTATCAAGAACCCGCATGTGAGCACATCATTGAAGAAATGCGAGAGTGTTGTAGGAAGTGGAAAGATAAAAGCTACGTTTGTGGAGGCATAGATACTACTAAAGAGGCATCCTCAAAGAAATGAAATCTAGATATAATCCTAAGAATAGGAGTTTTATTGAGAAATATCCCAGAGCTGCTGTTGCTGCCATTAGTATTTCCACAGTGGTTTTGTTATATTCCAAGTTTTTTTTTGATAGTGCTACATCAAGTATATCTAAACGTGAATCATTCACACCTATTCCACACATCTCAACGAAAGGAGAGACATCCAAAAAGGAGGAGTAAACATGGAATCTGTAACCAGAGCTAAGCAGCGCTTCAGGCAGTATCCTGCGATTTTTGCCAAGTGCAGCAAAGAAGCTAGCGTATACGCATCATGTGTTTTGAAACAAGACAATCTTGGTAAAGACAACTGTATTGTTGAATTTCAAGGCTTTAAGGACTGTCTAAGAAAAACTGCTGTCAGTTTAAAAACAAGGATTTGAAGTGTGATTTGTATCAGTAGTTGATGCTAATAGTTACATTTAGTCTAATAAAAAAATGCTTAAAAAGTCAGAGGCCAAAAGGCCTAAGGAATTTGAACATAAATTCTTAGAGGCCATAAAAAATTTGCTCAAAAACATGATTACAAAATTTGTAGAAGCAGATATGGTGACTCATATCATTCTAGCGTCGATAATTAGGCTTTCGTTAGTAGCTTATGGGGTCTTTCATGATAATCACTTTGAAGTTTCTTACACTGATATAGATTACAAAGTTTTCACTGATGCTGCCAGACATGTTGTAAATGGTCAGTCTCCTTATAAAAGACACACCTTCCGTTATTCACCTTTGATTGCCATATTGTTAACGCCGAATATATATTTTCATTCACTTTTTGGAAAAATTATTTTTTGCGAATTTGATCTTATCGTCGCATATTTCATTCGCCGTTTAGTCTATTTGAATGTGTTCGATTGGATGAGCAGGTATGAAAGTTTCACTTCCAAAAAAGCTCCTCTAACTGTCAATGAAAATAAAAAGACCATAAAAAGCAAGAAAAATAAAACTATGCCAACCAAATGTAATGTTAAAGTAGAAACAGCTATCTATTGGGCTCACAGGGCGATGTTGTGCTGGTTGTATAATCCCATGACGTTAGCCATCTCAACAAGAGGAAATTCTGATTCCGTTGCTTGCCTTTTAGTTATTTTAACTCTGTATTTAATACAATCGAGTTGTCATCCATTTGTAGTTGGTTTGTTTCACGGCTTGTCTGTTCATTTCCGGATCTATCCCGTTATCTATAGTTTGCTGTTCTACATGCATTATAGCAACTATGCATACTATTTTGAAGCTCCTAAAAGCTCTCCTCTGCCAGGGCGGAAGGCAGTTAAGAGTGGAAAAAAGAGCAAGAAAAATAAGATAGTCCAGGCAAATAAGATATCAGACCCAAACAAACAGCAATTGAAGTTGTTTAAAACGAAATTTTGGTGGTACTTATTGCCAAACTCAGACCAAGCCATGCTTGTAGCTGGAACTGTAGGCTCATTACTAACTATCACAGGTTTCTTTTATTATTTATATGGATATACATTTTTATATGAGTCTCTAATTTACCACTTTGTTAGGGTTGATTTCAGGCACAACTTTTCTTTATATTTCTACCTTCAGTATCTCATGGCTTTTGTCAAAATGACCGTTTGGTATACCAGCAATCTTTGGCTTCCCATTTTGATCAATCTTCCCCCGATTGTTTTAATTTTGAATTTCTCTTTCCGCTATGGTTTGAACAAGTTCTCGTTGAATTTTGGTGTGCTGGTGCAAACAATAGTTTTCGTGGTGTTCAACAAGGTAATAACTTCCCAATATTTTGTGTGGATTATGGGATTGTTACCGTTGTGTATTTGGCAAATAAAGTTATCCAAAGTATCTGTGGTGATAATGATACTCATATGGTTCTTGGCCCAAGCTGCCTGGTTGTTACCTGCATATCTTTTGGAATTTCAAGGAGAGGATACATTTTTTCATATCTGGATTCAGGGAGTGTCACTTTTCTGTGCTCATATTGGTATTTTGGGACGGCTTATCAAAAACTTTATACTTCCTATGGGTGTGATCAAAAAACATGACGGTCTTGCTCCTTGTGATGCGTTTCACAAATATAAATATATTCAGGAACGTGAACACTCTAAAGAAAACAATAAGCTCGAAAAATAGTTGTCTTATAAAAGTTTCTTTTTTACATATATAAATTATATCAGAACTTTGGCCAAAGAATTTGCTTTAATTTAATAATTGTAAATAAAATAATTCATTTTAGATTTTTTTAAAGAAATTCTCCATCTTTATAAGAACTGTAATATTTTTCTTTTATACAGGATATTTCATAACTAAAGTAAAATATTTCAGGAGGTGTTGCCTTGGCCGATAATAAAACAAGAAATTACTAAAAAATATTGTTCCAAACTGCTCAGTGGTCAAAATAACTTCAAATATGATTTTTTAAGTTCTTTTAATCAGATCCTTAACAGCTCTAAAACGGGAATTAAACAAATAGGTTTTTTATCACCCTGTTAGAAAAAACTCCCTTTTTTTCTACTTAGAAAATATGATCAATTTCAATTAAAATTGAAACATTCTAAAAATATTATTTTAAGAAACATGGATACTTTGAACATTTTAAGCACAGCACTGAATATCTTGAAATTATGTTATTTAAAGAATACATTTATTGGAACTCTTTTTTAAATTCAAATTTGCTTTATTATCTTCAAAGAACAAATTCTCATTGATATAGCAGTATACTAATTTGACCAAAAATTAAAAAATATAAATAATAAATTGCAAATATAAACAATATAACTTAAAATAAAGCTTATATTTAGTTAATCTACTAATATCAAGCAATAAAAAGTGTATAAGTCGGGAAAAGATTAAATATTATCTAAGTATATAAATTAACAAACAACAAAAGAATAATAAAAACAACTAAACTATTAAAATAATAAAACTAACTAAAATTATCATCAAAACAATTGTCAGTACTATAGTAAGCCTTATTCTTCACTCTGAATACTTCAAGTTAGGTGATTAAAGATCTTCTTGATTTTGTGGAAAATTGAATTTTTAATTTGAGTGAAAGTTGGAATTGGTAAATTAATATTATGTGTTTGTCAGTTTCGGTGTTCCATATTACCTATATATGTTACTTTTATAGTTTTTATGCATAAGAGATGTGGATCGAATATAAAACTTATGTTGAAGGTCAAGGAATCACCCCTTGGAATATTTTTCTTACTACTTTTGAAACATTGTATATTTTCCTCTTTTAAGTAAATATCAATATTAAAAAAATCTGTGCAAATGATTAACTGTTATCTTCATCTATGTAAAAGATATACTGTATTATTGCGATTTTACTAGTTGTTAAATAAAATGTATAAGGACAATGTGTTTTAAAAAATCCTGAATATTTCTCAAATGCCTGAGAATATACCTAATTGCACAAATAGAGTCCCAAATAGAAATAAGTTTCTTAAATGATTTGTTGATATATGATCCTGAGGGTTCTCTCTCAGAAGGTTTATCAACCTAAACATGATTTTACAGCAACTGATAAATCTGTTTCAAAAATCAGTTGCTTCAGTTTTACCTTTCTTAGTAATTGAAAATACTTGATAAGTATATCTAGGGAAATCTTCCTTGTAGTTTTTGAATTCCATATAAAAAAGTATTAGGAACTTGAATTTGTCGCCCTTCTTGCCATTAATAGACCTTGAGTTAAATAACATTAAGAATGTATATTAGAGAAAACATGAAGGCTTTAATTAAAAAAAAAATTTTAAAAAGCACAGTTTGTAATTGTGTTGCTAATTATATATTTCCATACACATTAGTATGGCTTGCCTTTCTAATAAACTGTTTTTTTTTAATCATTAGTTGATAGACTGATTCATAGTTGCTTGTTGCTAGTAGGCTCCAAAATGAAGATTCTTTTTCGATTTTATAAGAATATATATATATATATATATATATATATATATATATATATATATATATATATCTATATATATATTTATTTATTTATTTATCATTATTACAGCATCAACAGCCAAGGCCAATTACAGACACTATATAAGTAATACATAAAATAAAAGTATACATAATAATAAAACATAAGTCCTACCTAGATCTGGGTCTGAGATTCATATAATCTATCTTCCATCAGTTTTGTAAAACCTTTTAAATTAATTAAGTCTAAATCCAAGTCACTAGCATAAATATTAAAATAATTACACATTTTATACATTGGTGAGCTCTTATAAATGTTTGTCCCAGGAAAATCCAAATTGAAAATCTTTCTTTGTCTTGTTTTTCCAACATTCACAAAGAATGGAAGCATTGAAAGAATTTCTGGTGGATTAATTTTATTTGTTAAAATTTTATAAAGATATACTAGACATATTTTGGTACGTCGATTTTCTAAAGATAATCTCTTAAATCCATCCAGTAACAAGTTATGATCATATCCTTGTTTTGGATAATATCCATATTTCTTATAAAACATATATTTCAAAAATGTACGCTGCACGCGTTCTATAGTTTTAATCCAAACCTCGTATTGCAGAGACTATGCTTTCATACTCCAACCTCGTCAATACAAGACTGTCAAATAATTTCAGACAACACTCAACACTAAAGTCCTTAGTAGACCTGACTATGAAGCCCATTGTTTTATGTGCCTCATTTACCATATTTACACTGTGATCTGTAAAAGCCAGATTGCAGTCAAGTATAACACCCAGGTCCTTTTCATATTTGGATTCCTTAAGTGGTGTACCATTAATATCATAAGTATAATCAAATAAATTTTTATTAAGTGTAAGAGACATAGCAGAACATTTTTTATTATTAAAGTCAAATGAATTTTCAGTGCACCAGTCCACAACAGCACTTAGATCTTCTTGCAAATGAACACCGTCCTGAATAGAGGCTATTTCCTTAAAGTCATCGGCAAAGAGTAAGCCTTCTGAACTACCCATAACAGAACATATGCAATTAATAGCTATTAAAAACAACAGTGGTCCCAAATTGGAACCTTGTGGAACTCCAGATGCACTGGTGTATACATCAGACCTGGAACCCTTGACTTCGACATATTGTTGTCTATTAGTCAAATAAGATCTAATTAAATGAATTAAGCCGTTACTTATATTGTTCTGATAGAGGAATTTAATTATAAGACTATGTTTTATCCTGTCAAAGGCCTTCATCATATCTGTAAAAATTACATCAACTTGTTTTTTGTTATTAAATGCAGAGTGGACAAACTGACAAAATGTTATTAAGTTGGTTAATGTAGATTTATTGGGTAAAAAACCATGTTGGCATTTAGATATGTTATGCTTAACTTCAACATATAATCTATTAAATACAGCTATCTCATAAACTTTAGATACTGCATTTAGGATAGTGACTGGTCTATAGTTTATTACATCATGTCTAGCCCTTTTTTTAAATAATGGTATTACTTTACTTTTGCGCCAATCTATAGGATATATTGAATTTCGGAAACTAAGATTAAAAATGTGTAAGAGAGGTTCCACCAACAACTCACCACAGCCCTCAATTATGTATCCAGGCACCCCATCGGGTCCAATAGATCTGCCACCCTTCAGCTTTTTAAGGGATTCCCTAATCTCTTCTACTGAAAAGGACCCATTGCAGAAATAATCTTTTAAAGGTGCTTCTTCCTGACCTACTGGTATATCATGCACAAAGACAGAACCAAAGAACTGGGCAATATATATATATATATATATATATATATATATATATATATATATATATATATATATATATATATATATATATATATATATATATATATATATATATACTGTCTTAAAGCATTTTTATTCGTCGCCATTTCTTTAGACTATATTGAATTCCTACCAATATTTTACCAGTTTCTACCTATACTACACTTGATTTTTGGGCATACCTAATTTAAAATAAATTCAATAAGTAATTTTTATAATAATACACACCGCCATTTTGTTACGTCATGTTGAATCCGTATCCTTCAGGCTAGCGTGGAAGGAGCAATAGCTTATAAAGTCGAGAAGTCGATTCACGCTAAATAAGAAATCGTGTAAATGACTGCACTTTTGACAAATTTCAACTAATCTAATGAGGGGATTCAATTAAAAGTATAGATTTTGTTAAAAAAATTCTTGTCTTAATATAGAATCGGTTCGATTTCATTACTACTAATTGTCTCAAATATTTTAGAAGTGTATGGCAAACCAAGTGATAACTTTTTTGAGGGCAACACCTTAGCAACTGTCAATATGGCTTTCGCAGGAATAAAAGTACTATTCAAGGAATAGAGTGCCTGGTTGCTGAGTTATTAAATAGTTTAAATAATCTAGATTATAACACTGTAGTTTCTTGTGATCTCTCAATGGTGTTGATCATTCAATTCTTCTCAGGAAGCTCATCGAGTCGTATCTTAAAAACAGACTACAATATGTAAGGGCTGACCATGCAGAGTCAGCGGAAGGGCAGTAGGGGTGCCCCAGGACTCGATACTAGGGTCACTACTTTTCACTTACGACGTACACTCTCTGACTCCTGTTTCAGCTCTCGTTACTCTTGTACAGTGGAACAATCTGTGAACCGTTCTTTGTTTCATGCCTGGCAGTCGGTCCCGGATGAATTCAAAATTATTTAATTGTCAATATTTTTACATAACTGATAGACGGAAGGGGTTTTATTTTTTATTCCTAATACTAGAAAAAAATTATTTGGATACTAATCAATAAATCGATTATTAATGATTATAATTCATACTTGCACTCCAGACTTTCAGATAATAATAAAATAAAATTAATACATTATAAATAAAATATAATAACGATTAGAACACAACAAAATATATTTATCTAAGTATTTATAATTTACATAAGCAAATATAACCTATAACTTAAGTTAACTTTTAATTTTCAAAATATTATCCAAGGGCACTCTATTAATAATTGCAAATAATACCAAATGATTAAAATATCATATCAACTAAACACATCTACGCAGCATTCAGAATCCGGGGAATTACTAGCCTTAATAATCTAATAACCATTAACCAAACATGAATAAAATTCCAGAAATGTTCATCAAAATGCGTCATCTGCTGGTTAGGAGCAAAAATAACTTATCCGTCCGCATGCAAACCAAGTTGATATCTGTAAATGCGAGTGATTCACTGCGCATCCAGCGAATCATCAGCAGAACGCCGGCGCCGTTGCTCGCGGCAAGCAAGAAATCGCAGGTATGCCCTGAACTCCGCTCCGATAAACGTCTCCAGTCAGTGACACGATTCATTTAATGCTGCTGACTCGACTGACTTGACTCAATAAAAAGACTAGCTTTTGCCATCTCTAGTCCTTTGAGCGTCTCAAATGCAGAGCGGGAGAGAGAGAGCAGTGTTGCCAGGTCAAAAATTTAAATTTCCCTAGCAAGATCTCCAAAAATTCCCTAGAATTTCCCTAAATCTTTCATTTCCAAAATTCCCTATAATTTCTCCACAAAAACGTTAATTTCCCTAAAATTCTTCAAAAAACAAAACGTTTGTTTTATGATCTTTATATGTTTATTCGTGTTTGATAGATAATTAAAATATCATATTTTGTTAGCCTATAGCCTAATAGGTGAAATATCCCCAAATAAAAATGACATACCTTTGTTAAATTGCAGCCTAGAAACCAATTACAAACCCTTGGTCGAGTTACACAACGCATTTTCAGGAACATATGGGCACAAACAGATGTTTCCACACCTAGGTCCCATTAGGATAGTATTTAATATTGTAAGCAATTAGGGAATAGATATTATAATATAATATATTGTTAAAACTGTTTGATAATAAATTGAAATTGAAATATATAAAATAAACTAAAACAAAATTCTGCATTTCTCCCTGCAGCTATATTTCCCGGAACCATTTATGTGAACATTCAAGTACTAAACCGGGGAATTACAGACTCTTGACATGCCATATTATTGACCGAACTGAAAGGAATCTATTTATACTGTTAGTTATTCCCATTGCGAAAACACAAACTTTGTTGTGTTAAACATAGATGGCAGCTTCTTAAAAGTAAATTACTAAATGCAAAATCATTTTGTATGTTTTTGTCTTTTAAAAAAACTGTTGATATTGATTTAAATTAAAAAAATTATCCCAGCTTAACGTTTTCTAAAAATTTCCCTAGATTCCAAAAAAAAATTCATTTTTCCCTACAGAGTTTATTTTTTCCTCAGATCTGGGGAAATTTCACTGCCGAACAGGGTCATTTTTACAATGAGAGCATTGGGGTCTGCACACTGACACTTTAATTGGCTCGAAGACTAAGTAAATCGTCGTTTCCTATTTTGCAGATTTATCATTCTCGCCTCTCATATTGAATCCTGGTGTGGGTCATGCACTTGGGGCTCAGCGTGTATTTGGTTTGCAGAGGAAGGCTATTAGATTACTAGCAGGATTGAAATTTAGAGATGACTGCAGTAATGCTTTTAGAGACCTGAGAATACTCGCAGTTCCATGTTTATTTATTACTGAATGCCTAATGTTTTTTAGGATGAGTAATAAATAGGACGACTACCTTATTCTATTCTGGGGATCTACAAATGCTATTAGGGGTAAGTCCCTTGAATCTGAAACTGCTCAAATGCTTCTGGAAAGTTGTAAAAATACAAATGTAATTCTCGTGGAAGCAATCAAAGCACATGTTATTCTTTCAGAGCTGATTAGTCTGAACGGCGAACTATGTTACTACGATAAATGTCAATTAATAAAATACATCTGCTCTAAAATGAGGAACATTGAAACAAAAAATACTCCTTTAACTGATCCTCTGTCAATAAATAACCCAATTAAATTGTCCAAGAATAGAGCAAATCGCCTACGTCTAAATTCAAGCTTTACTATCAAAACGTTAGAGAGCTTCTCGTACTAAGACCATACAATTTTCCTTAGCAGCTAATAATTCTGACTATGACATTGTTGTCTTGACGGAAACTTGGCTCTCTAATGATATATCAGACTCTGAAGTTTTTTCCTCGTGCTATCAAGTATTTCGCTGTGATAGAGATTATAAAAGTACGAACTGTCAAAGAGGTGGAGGCACATTAATAGCGGTCGACTCAAAAGTGTCTGCGAAACTGCTGAATGGAAGCTCCGACAACCTTTATAAAGACCTGTGGGTATCTCTCAAATTGGACTGTGAAACCGTGATATTGGGATCTGTATATCTTCCACCTAACTCCAGCATTGAATTATACCAGGATCTTGTCGACACTATTGAACGATTAAGAACTTGAATGAAAAAGCCATGTTTCTCCTATGTAGAGACTTTAACTGGCCTAAGATAAAATAGGAGAATGAAGACGGACACCTGGTTCCAGCAAATATTAGATCTGGCCCTGGCGAAGTATTTGTCAACCACGTCTATTACTTAGAGCTTCAGCAAGTAAACCCAAACGCGAATTTTAACAATCGATTTCTAGATCTAGTATTTCACGATTTCTTTGATCACATCAACGTTTTCAAGTGTGCCAGTCCACTAAGTGTTCTTGATATGCATCACCCTCCATTGGAAGCCACTTTTTGTACCAAGTCTGCACTATATTTATATAATAAGACCAACGTTAAGGTACATATGTTTGATAAAGCAGACTTTGCCCAGATTAACGATTATTTCAGTAGCATAGATTGGAGTTTTAGTCTATGGACATCAACACTACTCTCGCTGTTCGTTGTCTTGCTGGTTGTACCTCCACCAGTGCCCTGAGAACCGCTTATTTTGGCCTCTTTCACTCTGTGTCCACATATGCTATTTTGGCATGGGGTCATGCCCCCCAAATGAAAAGATTGCATTACAGAGGAGGGCGATCAGAATACTGGGCAAGTTGAGCTACAGGGATGACTGCAAACACGTATTCTCAAATATGGGTATACTCACCTTACCATCAGTGTACATTCTTGAGAACCTGCTGTGGGGGTGGCGAAATAGGGATCACTATAGGGTGCACTGAGATACTCATAACTATGAAACCAGAAGTGTGAACAAATTGGTTCCCATATACCAGCGCTTGACAAGATGTCAGAGTGGTCCAGGGTTTCTGGCTGTTAAGATATATAACAAGCTACCTACCAGCTACATTCAATTACCCCTCTCAAGGTTTAAAAATGTAATAAAACAAATTTTGATTAAAAATGCATTTTATTCCATTGACTAGTTCTTAAATTTCACATTTGTATAGGAGCAGATATATGGGGCTATAAACTGTACTGTATTTTTAATAATTGTTTTAATCTATTGTAATGTTATTTTATTAAGTTTAGTATCACTTTTTTTTAAGGACCTATTGTAATGTTAATTTTTTTTCTTTTGTCCTAACTTTTTGACTTGTGTAAATACCTGTGGTACACTTGCACCAATAAATGAACTTGAACAAGTTCTATGATATTGTTAACAACGCCATTGAAAAATATGTACCCCAGAAGAAAATATCGGGTAACAAATATCCTAAGTGGTACAGCAAGGAACTAAAGAAACTAAATTACAAAAACAAACTTTATATAAATTTAGTATGCAATTTAGCGTATTCAAAAGTGAGACGAGAAACAAAATACCTAATAGAGTTATGCTATCTAATCTACGTATCAAATACAGAACAAATGATTCCTACGAATATCAAATACTTTTGGTCATATGTCAACACTTTACGTAAGAATAATGGTATTCCAAGGGTCCTTGAGTTCAATGGTATATCAGTTGAAACTCCTGAGGATATTGTTAATGCTTTTGCCAACCATTTCGAATCTTGTTTTTCATATTACGCCCCTTCTCATCAATTTGAAGACAATTCTGAGGTTCTGGACAACTTCTTTAACATGTTTTTACACCCATAGAAGTTGAAAATAAGGTAGCATACCTAGTTATAAATAAAACCACTGGACCTGATGGTATACCTCCAATATTCTATAAAAGGTGTTCCAATACTTTAAATGCTCCTTTGTATCAGATATTTCAACAGTTCTTTAATTCAGGAAAATTTCCGACTGTTTGGAAATGGTCAACATTATTTCCTGTTTTTAAATCTGGATCAAAAGGTGATATTAGGAACTATAGAGGGATATCTTTGATATCGATTGTTGCACAAGTATTTGAAGCAATAATAGCGGATCAATTGTTTCAAACTTACAGAAATTACATTGTACCAGAGCAACATGGTTTTTTCCAAGGCAGGTCCACAACAACAAATCGGGCAATCTACCATAAATTCTTGGGTGTCAACATAGAAAAGGGATACCAGGTTGATGTCATTTACACAGACATATCAAAGGCCTTTGACAGTATTCATCATGGTCTCCTACTCAAAAAGCTTTGTTCTATTGGTCTCTGTGCTACTTAGAGTCCGTTCCACAGGGCTCTCTTTTGGGACCTATACTATTTTTATTATTTGTAAATAGCGCCGTCTCTGTTTTTAAAAAATGAAGATGTTTTTTGTATGTAGATGACCTTAAATTCTTTAGTGTTGTCAATAGTTATGAAGACTGTGTTTCCGTTCAATTAGATCTTGACAATTTAGTTAACTGGTGTCAGGAAAACTTTTTGAATCTTAATATTACCAAATGTAAAATCATGCGCTTTTGTAGATGTAAGGATTCAATAATATTTGACTATTGTATCGGAGGCGATATTTTGGAATCAGTAGACACAATAAACGATTTAGGTGTAACATTTGACGAAGAGATAAACTTTAATAGACATATTGACAACATTGTGCTAAAAGCACATAGAATGTTGGGATTTTTGAAGCAGAACTGCAGGTATATCTGGGATACCAAAGCTATTATGTCCATATAATCCGGCATATTTATTTATTTATTTATTTACGTAGTATTATCTTACAGGCAGATAAACCACCCAATTGCAAGACAATTTAACTAATTAATTTAAATAGAGTATTGCAAAACTTACGACACTAAACTTAAAAGGACATAAAAAAAGTATAGTATTATAATAGTAAATTCTAATTATTCTAAATACAACACAACGAAACTTTTATAAATATCCAACCACTTAATATGGGAATAACAGACAAATACAGCAAATGCAAAAAACATCATCACAGAGTAAGATGTAATACTGTCTTTCTAAATTCCTTGTAACTAAAACTGAAAATATCCAGGTTAGTATTATGAGCGCTGATGTTGTAGTTGTTACAGATTTGGTATAAGGGAGCTTTTTTCCCGGTGTTAGTATATGAAGCATTTATGTAGAAAAAATTGGGATTTCTAGAGTTATATATTGGAACGTGGAAGTTTAATTGTTGAAGTAATTCCGGGCAGTTTATTAAGTTGTTTGTTAGTTTAAACAAAAATATAAGAGATAAGCATTTTCTGTGATTTTCCAGTGTGGCAACACTGAACTGGTTTAGTAACACATCATGGTTGAAGCCCCTTTCTGGGTAATGACCCTCGACCCTAAAGAACAAGAACTTAAGAAATCTCCTCTGCACATATTCTAGCCTGTCGATATGAATTTTATAAATTGGCGACCAAATTAGTGGTGCATAATTGAGTTTGGATTTTACAAGAGAATTAAAAAGTATTTTGAGACAGGAAATATTATTAAAAGATTGTGCAGAGCGTATAAGAAATCCCAGTGCTCTCAGCGCCGATTGTGTCGTCTCCTGAATATGTTGTGAGAAGGACATTTTTTTGTCCATGTATACACCCAAGTCCTTAACCCTCTCACATTTCTCAAGGGGCGCCTCATTTATCTTATAGGAAAAGTCAATATCAGATGGCTTTAGCGAGAAAGATACTTGTTTGCACTTACTGATATTTAAAGGTAATTTATTGTTAGCACACCACTTTACGATTATGTTTAAGTCGTTCTGGAGGGCAATGCAGTCTTCGGGTCCTGAAATTTCGCGAAAGATTTTGAAGTCGTCTGCGAAAAGCAATTTCCTGCTAGTAATACCTGTTGTGTTATCATTGACAAATATTGAAAAAACAAGTGGGGCAAGATTACTACCTTGGGGTGCTCCGCTTGTAGCGATGAATTTATCAGACCTATATCCAGAGTATTCAACAAATTGCTCATGATTTGACAAGTAAGATGTAAAAAACAAAATTAAGTTTTCATCAAAACCTATGGCTCGCATTTTTGTAAGTGTCATGCTGTGGTCCAACCTGTCGAAGGCTTTGGAGAAGTCTGTAAAGATTGTATCTACTTGGTTTTTATTTTGAAATGCTTGATATATAAATTGGGAAAAACAAGCCAAGTTTGTTACTGTAGATCTTTGTAAAAACTATGTTGTTCAGTTAGAATTACATTTTTTACTTGGTGGAAAATGCGTTCACATAAAGCCATCTCCAGAGCCTTCGCAAAGTTGGAAAGTATTGCAATAGGTCTGTAGTTTGTTACTATACTCGGTTTACCTGTTTTCAAAATGGGGCACACACGTGCCACTTTCCATAGTTCGGGAAACACGCATGTTTTAAGAGAAAGGTTGAAAATGAAGCAAAGAGGCGTTACCAAAGCATGGGCACAGTCCTTTATGATAAAAGAAGGTATCTGATCCGTGCCAGCGGTCATTTTGGGTTTTAGTTTTTTAAGAGCTAAAAGAACCTCATTCTCGTCAACTGCTTTGAGTGATATATTCTGACTCATATGACAAACAGTGGGATCTTGATAATTATTATTATTGTTGGGAGTTGAAAATGCGCTTTTGAAGAAATTTGCGAACGAATCTACAATTTGTTGTGGCGAATCCAATTCTTTTTCACCATCAAGCATGGAGCAGGGGATTCTGGTTTTCCTTTTTTTGTCTTGAATGTATTTCCAGAATTGTTTTGGTTCAGCTTTAATGGAGTTTTGTACCGAGCTTATGTAATTTTGATAAGTATTTCTAGTGAGACGTTTTGTAGTTAATCTAGCTGAGGTAAATTTGTCATGATAGTATTGGGTCTGAGTCGCCTTCCATGTTCTATGCCACATTGATTTATCTTTTATGCTTTTAATGAGATCTTTCGTATACCAAGAAGGATACGAATATTTAGACTTTTTTGATCTAAGTAACGGGGTAGTCTGATCAAATGCCTCGCGCAAACGCTCATAAAAATAGTTTACTGCTACATTAACATCATTTAACAAGAAAAGATTTTCCCAGTTGAAGTCATAAATCATGTTGTAGAGGAGTACAAAGTTTGTTTTACGAAAATTATACCTTTTGCTAGAATCATCAATAGGAAAATTTTTCTGAGGCGATTCTGTTTTTATATCTAGTGATATCAGGAGGGTTGGATGGTATGCATCCTCCGGAACAAGGGGCGGTGTCTCCCTGGAGACAATACAAGACAGATCAGATATTACAAGGTCAAGTATGTTATTGTAATTGTTTCCTATGAGATTGAGTTGAGTAAGGCTGAAAAGGGCTAGAAATTGATGTACTAAGTTTTGTATTCATGTCATAATTTGTACCCACAATTGTAGATAAGGTAGAGATTCGAAGCACTCAAAAATTTGAGTATACTGCTCCACAGCAATGTTGGGTTGTATATAGATTACAAATACATATATGAGTTTATTGTGAGTAAGTAATATTTTGCATCCAACAACATCAGCGCTTGGCACACACCTCTCAAAGTCTGACAAATCAAGTTTACTACACTTAAGCTCATCTCGTACTGCTAGCAGTACACCTCCTCCCCTTGATAGATTAAGTGCATCAAGATCCCTATAATTCTGAAAGACGGTGTAGCTGTCATGGAAGAGTTCACTGCTGAATATGCTTGGCTGCAACCAGGTTTCAGACACAGACACCACACTGTAGTCCGCTGCAGATAGTGAGGTATAAAACTCTTGAATTTTTGTATTTAAGCCCCTCACATTTTGATAGATTATGTTGATATCCAAATTTATGTTATATTAACAGAATTGAATCTGTTTAAAACAAATTTTGCAAGTTTCTATTGTACAAATATAACAACATACTTTATAATGACATTTCTTATAGTACTAGGCTTGAAAAGCCCAGACACATTGCGATGGCACTTTTTCTGTTTAAACTGTTAAATGGTTTTATAGATTGTAGTGACTTGCTGGCTAATATTTTATTTCGAGTTCCTAGTAGAGTAATAATTCTTTTATCGATAGAATAGTGAAAAATTACAATAACCGATTTTCAAATCACGATCTGTTTTGTAATAACTTTAGAAGTTTTAAATGTTTTATTTTAAATTGTGTGTGATGTTTTAGAATTATTATACTACGATATTTAATACTTACTATTAAGCTTGCTTGTGTATATCTTTATGTGCCTGGTTTTTTTACTTTGTTTGACTTTAACTTAGAACATTTAATTCTGACTAGTCTAAGCCAATTGGAGTTATTCTTTGTAGAGTTTGAATAAATAAATAATAAGTATCAGACACATTTGAATTAACGTAACTATAATACAGGAAATCAAAATTAATCTGGTGCTTCCTTACTGTCGACTGAAGAGGTGTTAGAGCAGAACTGGTTACTGGGAAATTAAATTGTTTAATGTTTTACCAAGTCAAATTCAAACGACAGATTTTTAGAAATTTTAAAATAAAATTAAAAGACTAATTTAAAGCATGTTATAGCATCGATAATTATTTTAAGTTGTTTTGATTTCATATTTTATGGTGGTTACTTGATATTTTTTAATGTAGTAGTTAAAAAAAAGTATGCCTATTGATTCTATTTTATTGTAATTCATTTTGTAGTAGCGTATGTAAACGATTTTATGTTCTTACATGAAATATATGATTTTAAAACTATTTTTTGGGTTTTTCCGCCTTAGAAAATTGAAAAAAATAAAAAATAAAATATAATTACCATAAATTGAATAGATAGTTTTTCTGGGTCCACTACGAAGTACCCGAGGAACGACACTGAAAAATGCCTGCTTTCTGGACGTTTCGAGGGAAAGTCTACCCCCGTCTTCAGCAAACCTACAAATAAAATACTAAAAGCAGAATATGTCTTATGTTTCGTATCAGAAATATAACCAGAATGGCTAATCTCCGACAAGATGTCAGTGAATGTCAATTTAAAGGTGTTATTTTTAATTGTTAGAATAAGGTGCGAACTAGGTGTACCTAGAGTATGTTCATTTTAATTTATTGTATTTTGAGGTGTTTCTTTTTTTTTACTTCAGTATTTAGCAAATTTAACCAAGTGTTATTAAAACTAACGGAACAAGATGCTACACAATTATCTTTATTTAATAATATTAAGGCACTTTCTTTTATTTTACGTTTTTTGGAACATGGTTCTTTTGCTAAAATACTAGAAGCATTCCAATTAATTTTATGATTGTTATCTAGTGCATGTTGGCAAATGTTTGATTTTTGAAATTCCCTATTTTTTATGTATGTTTGGTGTTCTTTAATTCTTTTGGCTAATGGCCTAGAGGTTTCACCTATGTAAAATTTATTCCATTGACACAGAATTTTATACATTTTTTGTATTTTCTTGTTCATTGCTAGGTTTTGTTTTTGTAAGTTTACTTTTAAGTGTATTTTGTGTTTTAAAGATCGTTCTGATGTTAAAACGTTTACCTATTCGTTTTATTTTATCTGATAAATTAGGTATGTATGGTATAAAGAGGTTTGTAATTGGTCTATTTTGGATTTTTTTGTCTTTTGGATTCTCAAATTCATAAAAACATTTTTCAACGAAATCGTTAGGATAATTATTTTGATATAAAACATCTTTTATAAATTTTTTTTCTTTAATAAAATTTTGATCTTTGCAAATTATTTTTGCTCTGTCATATAGACTTTTTACAACTCCCTTTTTAATCATGATTGGATGATTTGAGTAAAAATTTAAGTATCTGTTTGTGTGTGTAGGTTTTCTGTATACTTTTGTTTCAAAACTGTGTATGTCTTTTTCGATAAGTATGTCTAAAAATGGAAGTTGTTGATCTGTTTCCTTTTCAATAGTAAATTTAATTGTTGGCTCTTTGGTGTTAATATGATATAAAAAGTTATTTAAATGTTGATCGTCATGTTCATAGATACAAAAAATGTCATCAATGTATCTCCACCAAATAAGTGGTTTATGATCGTAATTTTGAATATAATTTAACTCAAAATTTTCCATAAAAATATTACTTAGTAAAGGAGATAAAGGAGACCCCATAGCCATGCCAAAATTTTGTTGGTAATATTCGTTTTTGTATTGAAAATAAGTGGTTTTTACACAAAAAGTTAGTAATTCTAGAATAGTATTAATGTTTAATGATGTACATTCACTAAGATTGTTATCATTTTCAAGTTTATTTCTTACTATGTTTAAAGTTTTATCTACAGGTACATTTGTAAAAAGACTAACGATATCAAAACTTACCAGTGTATTATTTATATTTATTTGAATATTAGATAATTTCTCAAGGAAGTGTTGTGAATTTTTTATATATGAATTAGTATTACCTACTAGCGGTTTTAATATATTTAAAAGAAACCTAGTTAAAGGATGTGTCGGTGAGTTTACGCTACTTACTATTGGTCTTAATGGCATGTTTGGTTTGTGAATTTTTGGTACCCCATAGAAATGTGGTGTTTTACAGGCATTTTTCAGTGTCGTTCCTTGGGTACCTTCGTAGTGGACCCAGAACTCAAGACTATCTATTCAATTTATAGGGTAATTATATTTTATTTTTTTCAATTTTCTAAGGCGGAAAAACCCAAAAAATAGTTTTAAACCATGAATCCGCCACTACAATTTCGTAATTATATATGATTTTGATAACTTTTTTTATCAAGGTATGTGAATTCTGAGATCCTTCAGGAATTTTTGAAGAGCACAAGAGTAGCACAATTTGTAGTTTAACTACTTTCTAATAAAAATAGCTGTTACTTAATTTTTTTTCTTTGGGCCCCTTTAAATATAACTCTATATAATCACAGTAGCCTGCTTATTATAACCTGATAAGCTTTTTTATTCCAAAACAATAAAAGTACCTGTAGGCAGAGTTTACCACTCTAAATATTTATCAAGAAATTGTTTAACAGCACCTAACATAAATGTAAAGTCATCAGGAATATGTTGCTTCTTAGAGCATGGGTTTTGCTAAGTTGCATGGTTGTCTTTAAAGATTTTTTGTAGTCAAAGGAAGCATTCCTATAACATGAAAGCATAATATACAAGACATTCCATTTATTTTTATCATTTCTCCAAGAAGTTTGTTTTTTCATGTCTGCTATAGCACCCCACGAACAGTTTTTCCTAATAATAAAACCTACAGATCAATTATTTCACTCTAAATATTATATATCAAATTGCTAGTTTTCATAGACATTGAACATTTTTATATCAAAAAACCAACATGTAGAAAAAAAGATACCCAGCATAGTGCAGATAAAATATGTTAAGAGATCTTACATAGGTTTTACTGACTGGAAACAAGAGACAGGAGCTGAATCAAGATTAAAAGTAGTTACTAAAAAAAATGATCGTGCAAGTTGACACCCAAAACTAAAAATTGGACATAAACATAAAACACAATAAAAATAATATTGACAACATGGATTTTATAATTATATTAATTTTTTTTAAATACAATTTTTTCATTATAAAAAATAAAAGTACTGAAACCGTCTTGACATAGATGCACAAGTGTCTTTCCTTCTCCCATATATGTTCCAATTTTTTTTCCTTCATGACATGCTAGAAAAAAGTTAAAAATTATGATTTAAGTGCACATATTTTACCTTAAAGTAGAAACACCAAGAGAGATAACTGGTATGGTTTTGACACTAGTTCTTTCAATAAATAACATACCCTTCAATAAGACTTGCACGCATTTCTTGAGTAATTTTGCTTGGTTCCGCTTCATTCAATCTAAAAACTGATTCCATAACTGCTAATTCTGTAGCTGTAGTGTCCATACCCGTGAAGGCACACCAATCGTTTACTACTACCCCAGCACCCAACACTGAACTACCACAGTTGACTGTTCCAGCCTAAAAAAATATTAACATAAATTAATTTAAATAGTAGATCTTTAAAAAAAAAAACTCCTTTACTTACAACTAAAGGAACCTGAAGTAATGAAGATAATTCTTCCTGATCAACTATACTGGTGTTAGGGTGAACTAATGCTCCTCTATTGTTTAACACACAATATGACCCAACAAGAACATTTCCTGCTATCGTGTGACGAAAGACTTCTACCCCTAATGTGTCGGCAATTATTTCTTCTGTTTCCTAAAAACAGTAAGTACATACTTTCTAAACAAAAAATAATACTAGTTTATTCAATAATATACTATACATTAATTATTATTATAGAGTTTAGACAGTAGGTTGACAGTTGAATTTGTCTTAACATTAGTTTTTTACAGTCTTTATATTAGTTAGTTAATTGTTTTCTAGAAAGCTGTCTAGCTGGTGTTTTCAAACATATCTTGCGAGGTTGTACGATATGGTTTTGTTCCTTTTGTTGCAGAAGACATACACCAACATACTGGAAAGTCAGAACGTCAATACATGCTGTGCAGCACTTTACCAAGTAATGGATACAATTTTTCAAGTCTGTTCTCCGCTAAAACGGCAACGCCGCCGTCGCTTTCCACCCTGGTTTTCGCATGATATAATAGAAAATATATATAAAAAAGGAAAAGCACACAAAGAATACAAAAAATATAAAACGCCAGTTCATTATCGGAGACTCTGCTCGCTCAGACGTCTTATTCATGCTCAGAGTGACAATATGCAAATTATCCTCAACAAAAATAGTATTTTTACATGAGACTGTTGTAAATTTGTTAAATAATTAAGAACCGTTATTGTGATTGTAATGGTAACAACATGGCAGGTGTTGAAAATTCGCCAAATATAGATAAAAAAAATTATGAAAATAAGTGCTTCCACTGTGGAAAAACGGTTGTAACAACTGCTATTTGTAAAAAGTGCACCAATGTGTTCCATCCAGCATGTTTAGCGCAGGCTGCAAAAGCAAAATCAGCCCCATGTCAGCACATTCAAAAGGAGGCCGACTCCAACCTCAAAAAATCGACGAGAAAAACAAGCATTTCGTCAACAGAAATCGACGACCTAAAGGATATTATTCAAAATATTCAGCAAAAATATAACCCTCTACAGGCTAAATATGTAGAGCTGCAAGAAAAGGTACATTTCCTAGAAGTAAAATTGGAAAAAAATTGCGAGAAAACAAAAACAAAACAGGTACGAAGTCCAATTACGAATGTTTTTACAAAAACAAACTCAGAAGTAGCACTGTTGCAAATATCAAATGAAGTTCACACTAACTTAACTTCAAAATCTTCTTCAAGCAGTGTGACTGACAGGATTTCAAAATCTTTATTGAATACTGAAAAACTGGGCGAAGTTAAAAATGTTGTTACAGCAACATGCAATACATTCGAGAACAAAATCCCAGTAGCAGAGGTCGTATGCGAAAAACAAATTGCTGTGGAAGAAAAGGAAAATCTCAATAAAAATGATTAGACGTTACTTCGGAACCATAAAAATAAACAAAAACAAAGGTTCAGGAAAATAGAAAATAGCAGTAGGCCGGAACCAATTATGGGCAAAAACAGAAATACAGCTATCTTACAAGCTGCTAAAAAGCTACACTGGGTGTTTGTGACAGGGTTCGATAGAAAGACGGAACCAAAACAGATCCTGGACTTTTTAAAAAGTCATGATATGAATAGTGACTGTATTTGTGAAAAAATGATGACAAAAACAAATCAGGTTAGCTCTTTTAAGCTTGGAATACCAATTGAACAAAAGGCAAAAGTAATGGATCTAGAAATTTGGCCAGAAGGAATCAGAATTAACCATTTTCGGAACCTGCAACGCCGGCACAAAATGAGCACCTCGCCTCAGTGATCAGGGTACCATCTAAGAACAATATTAATAATATTGACCATGTGACAACCATACTGCATACTAACATTCAAAGTATTAGAAATAAGTTCTGTGATATTGAAATGATTCTCAAAGATAATTATTTTAATTGTTTATGTATAAACGAGCATTGGCTGAATGCCGATGAATTTTCTGTTTTGACTCTGGAGGGTTACTGTACTGCTTCTGGGTTTTGCAGGTCTGCAAAGGGTCATGGAGGTGTGGCTATTTATTTGAGAAATGGTATTTTATATCATGATTTAAATGTAACAGAATATTCTGAGGAAGTGAATTGTGAGGTGACGGGTGTATTCCTTGAGAAATCTGAAACTCAGTTGATAACTATCTACAGATCTCCCAGTGGAGATCTGAATAGATTTTATGAAATTCTGTGCATGGTTTTAGATGGTTTAAACTTTGCTCTAAATGTTGTAGTCACAGGTGATTTCAATGTTCACTTTCATACAGAAGACGGTAGGGCATTGGAACTGTGTCATTTGTTTCAGACCTACGGCTTGCAAAGTACGGTTGATTTTCCTACTAGAGGTAATGCATGTCTGGACAATATCTTTACTAATATAGAATGTGATAGTTCATTTCCACAACCCTTTTCCTTGTGTGGTTTGTCGGATCACATTGGTATCGTTTTCGAATTCATAAGTATCTGTGAGAGCAAAAGCAAGACAAGAATAAACTATAGGCCAATTACGGATGAAGGATTATTTCTCTTATACAACCGTATCGAGGCGGTAAGTTGGGATTTTGTTGATGACCCAAGGGTAAGTGTGGAGGTAGGGTTCCAGAATTTTGTGGAGGTTATCACTGACACAGTTGAACAGTGCTTTCCTTTAAAATCAAAATTGGTTGGTGCTGGACAAGAACCACTTCAGGTAAATTGGTTCAACAAAGAGCTTAGGGCTATGAGAGAGAGACTGCATACCTTAGTCTCAATCAGTAAATGCCATCCTCATCTGATTACCACAGCGGACGTTAATGCTTACAAATATAAATACCGTGATGAAATTTGTAAAGCAAAAAAAATGGCATACGATGTTTACATAGGTGGCTCTGTAAATCGACCAGCTGCTATGTGGGACGTTATTCGAAGTAAACAATCTTCATCAACCTCTACAATGTCTCAAATGCTTAATGCTCAAACCCTTAACAACTTTTTTACTAGCACGGCTGAAAAAATCATAGGAGAGCTTCCAGCATCGGATAAGACCTTTCAAAATTATTTGTTGGGGCCCTCACCACCTGAGGAATTTCACTTTAAGCTGACAACTTACAACATTGTTAAACAAAAACTTTCAGATCTGAAAAATTCAAAGAGCAAGGACTGTTATAATCTTAATACAAAAATTATTAAAACTCTCAAAAATATTATAGTGTACCCATTGACCAAACTTATCAACTATTGTATTATCAATGGCATTTTTCCAGCTGTTCTAAAGAAGGCAAAAGTAATCCCAATTTTTAAGAACAAAGGCTCTACTGATGATCCTAACAACTACCGTCCAATATCACTATTGCCGATTTTCTCAAAGACCTTTGAATCTATTTTAAAAGATCAAATTAATAGTTTCTTTGAAAGGCTGAACCTTTTCTTGCAGAATCAGTTTGGCTTCCGAAACAGAAGATCTACAACCCTTGCCATAAACACTCTTACCGAATGGGTAGCAGAAGCAATGGAGGAAGAGTCATGTGTCTATGCTTCATTCTATGACTTGACCAAGGCCTTTGACTGTGTGTCACATGATATTCTACTACAAAAACTTGCCTTTTACCGCTTTACTGATGGTAGTATTTCCTTGGTACGGTCATATCTTTCTGGACGCACACAGTATGTCACATATGGACATGCCAATTCTCAGAGGCAGTTAGTTAGGCATGGCGTACCACAGGGGTCAGTTTTGGGACCTCTGCTGTTCCTAATATATATCAATGACCTTGCTAATTTTCAGAGTGATCCTAACCTGATATTATTTGCAGATGATACGACCAACACCATAAAATACATTTCCAATGATGACCTAAAGGACATGATCAATGACACACAGGAAAATTTGGCCAACTGGTTCTTGGCAAATCGGCTGAGTATGAACCAGTCAAAAACTCAAAATTTAAATTTCTCTCTTCGTCTGGGCAACCCGGATGTTCCCTGTGATCCTCATGTGAAATTTCTTGGGGTGTTTCTGGATCCCAAACTCACCTGGGAGGAACATATCAAACAGCTTTGCCAGGGATTGTCAAGGAAGGTTTATTTGGTTCGGATGTCCTATTCAATTTTAAATTGGGGGCACAGTTCTCATACTAACAAGGTTTTTAAACTTCAGCGTAGATGTATATGTGTCATGGCTGGTCTGAAGTGGTGTGACTGTTGCAGGCAGAATTTTAGAGATCTAAAAATACTTACTCTTCCCTCTATTTATATACTAAACTGCCTTAACTATATCAAGTTGAACACCAGTCATTTTGCAGCTCACTCTGATATTCATGGTTACAACACTCGCAATTGTCATAACATAATCACTAATTTTCATAGACTTGCCCACACCAGAAGAGGTACAGACTACTATTGTGTAAAGTTTTATAATGTGCTTCCTGAGCACATAAAGAGTCTAGACAACAAACAATTTAGCTGTAAAATTAAAAATTATCTTATCAAAAAAATCATTTTATTCTTATGAGGATTATTTCAACAATGATTTTGGTGACTTTATGTAGCAGTTTAAACATTTTAAAATTTAATTTTCTTGTAAAATGTATCTTATTTGTATGTTTGTAATTTTAAATATGTAATGGTTTTCTTTTTAAACTTATTTTTTATTGTGTATATTTGTAATTTTAAATATGTAATGGTTTTCCTTTTAAACTTATTTTTTTATTGTGACATGTAAAAGCACATTTGTGTAAATTTTACTAATAAAACTATCTATCTATATAAGAAACGCTGAGATTAAGATGATTTCTGATCCTTCCACCTTTTGGTCGTTTGTCCGAAGCAAAAAGGGGCATACCGGCATCCCTGGTACCCTAAAGGAGGGTGAGAACGAATACACAGATCCTCAAAGCATTGTTAATGCATTTGCAAATTATTTACAAAGTGTTTATACAATTTCTTCTCCCAATAACTATGGTAAGTCCCCTGTGTTAAACTCCGGTATAATAGGCATTCACACAATATCCTCTCAAGATATAATACTAGCTAGCAAAAAACTCAAAAACAAACTAACAGCTGGTGTTGACGAAATACCCAGTTTCATAGTAAAAGATGCGCGGGAGTCCTTTCTGTCCCACTTCTACACGTTTTTAACTTAATACTTGATAAGGGCATTTTTCCGGATACTTGGAAAACAGCAAAAGTCATACCTATTTTTAAGAAGGGTGATAAAACATTGATACAAAATTTTAGACCCATCTCGATACTCTGTAATTTTTCTAAACTATTTGAAATTATTCTGTATGATCAGTTATATTCAGGGGTTCGAAAGCTTCTCTCTCCCCATCATCACGGCTTTCCAGATTCACGTTCTTGCTCGACCAACCTCGCATCCTTGTCCCAGACTGACTGGGAGTCACTGGATTCCACGGGAAAATTAGATGTTATTTACACAGACTTCCAAAAAGCTTTTGATCAAATCGATCTCTACATCTTGATCCATAAACATCTCCTTGATATAACTGAATGTCATACACTGGCATATGCAGACGACTTAAAGCTGTTTACTAAAATTCAGGCTCTATCAGATTGTGATCACCTACAAAATCTATCATTGGTATATGAATGGTGTCTTAACAATAAACTTGTATTAAATTTATCAAAATGTTATGTAATGACCTTCAGTCACAGAAATAACCCATTGATGTATAATTATGCTCTGAATGGTACTGTGCTTGGCAGACCAGATAGTAGTATTCGAGATCTTGGCATTGAATTTGACCCTAAACTTACCTTCATTCCCCATATAAATTATCTAATTAAAACTTCCTTCAAAACACCAGGATTTCTTATGCGGAACTGTAAAAATTTTACTGAGACACAAACAATGATATTATTATATTGCTCTTTCATAAGATCAAAGCTGGAGTATGCCGCAGTGGTTTGGAACCCTATTTATAATTGCCATGTTCAGGCTTTAGAAACCTTGAAGCGACGTTTTCTAAAGTATTTAGCTTTTAGGGCAGATGGTGCTTACCCTCCAAGAGGTTGTGATCACGGTGAGCTTTTACAGAGATTTAATATGTCATCCTTAGCAACAATAAGAAAAATTCAAAGCTTAAAACTAATATATGGCCTCACTCATAATAAAGTCGACTGACCATTTCTTCTTGGGGAGTTGCATTTTCGCGTTCCCCGCCTCGAAACACGGCATACTTCGGTGTTCTATCTCAGCACAGCCAGATCAAATATTTTTAGATGGAGTCTGGTATACTTTATGTGTTCAGTCCCCAACTCGGTGCCTCATGCGTGCGATTTGCACTTTGACTTACTTACTTTTCTATTTTTTATTAAATGTTAGATCCACTAACTTAGGTACTGTAATACATATTTAGATTTAGATTTAAGTATTGTTGTATCTCACAAAACAGGCATTTTGTATTTTTTTTCTTGTGTTTTCACTTAATTTTGTTATTGAATTTCCTGTAAGTGGATTTTTTACCTGTTGGAAATAAAGGCTATTTGTTTATTTATTTACTTATATATTAATAGAATCTCTTTGAACCCTGTTCAAGAAGACTGCTTTCAAATGTATCTAAAATGTAGACCAAAAGGTTACTGAAGTTGTCAAAGTGTGTACGGTTAATGAGCAGTTCCCACTGAGACAGATATTGATTAATAGAATTGTAGTTAGTCTTCCAATAATTCTTGGGTTTACAGGTTGCGTTCCTCTATGGAGTTAAGGTTATCTGGGCTGTAGCAAAAATCACAATATGATCACTTTTTTCAATTGGGGCTGCTAATTCGACACTTGTTATAAGCCATTCATCTGATACTAGGCATATGTCCAGAAGTGAGGGTTGACTACCAATTCGAAATTAAGTAGGAAACTTGACCATCTGATGCACCGTTGACTCCTGGTATCTAAGAAACTCTTCAGCAGATGATTTCTCTTTGGTTCCAGTCAATCTCTGGAAAATTGAAATCACCAAACAATAGCAATATTTGTCTTGTTTGAGGTGTATGTAACTTAATTATTATGTCTGTTTGGTGTATAACTTCCTTTATGAGAAACGTCATCATTGTCATTTGCTAAGGCGACAGTCTTGTCTGTTCTTTTTAGGCAGGTATTGTGTGGTCCCACAATTTCTGTATTTTTGCAAGATTTTTAGTAACTGAATAAAACAATAATCAGTATATCAAATTGTATCTCTTTGTCTGATATACAACATTGTTGAGCAAATCAAGGATTTTTACATCTTCATTCTGACTGCAACTAGGTGGGCGATAAAAAATAAAATAATCTTTATTGTATAACACAAAATAGTATCTATACAAAGGTGGAAAGTACCGAAAAAAATCGTATTTTAATAACCACCCTACAAAACTTAGAAGGTAAATTAAGAATTGTACTAATGCGAAAACACAGTTTACAACAAAAGGTGACCAGTACAAACATGTTTCTTAACATTAAATTTAAACGAAGGTACACTTAATACTTCAAAATTACACGGAAGAGAGTTATAAATTGAAGCAGCCAAATACAGGAAGCAGTTCTTAAAAATTTGAGTTCTATGTCTTGGAACTGAAATTGCATCCCTGAAACGAACATCCACCTGATGAATATCTCCTCTAACAATTATAAGCTCAGTTAGATACTGAGGTTCTTTGATCTTAATTGCCTTACAAATGATACAACTTAGGTGAATGTATCGCCTCTGTGCCATATTACACTTAAATACCTCATTGACATGATGACTAACGTGATCCCTCATCGTAAGATTTGGCACAAACCTAACACAGGAATTCTGCAATTTCTGTATTCGATATTGATTGAAGGTAGTAAGAAAAGGGCCATAAACAACATCAAGGTAATTGGGTATTGAAAGAACCAGGCTCTCAGTTAATATTTTTTTAGCTTTAGAAGGAAAAATAGTACGATATTTATATAATGATTTGAGTCTGAAATAAGATTTTTGACAAGTAATATTTACATGTTTATTAAATGTAAGCTTGTTGTCCATAATTAACCCTAGATTTTTTACTTCGTTGGACCATTCTACCCTTCTATGACCCAATTTAATGTTCAGATTAGATTTGTCAATATCATTACGTGAATAAAGAATTGCCTGTGTTTTGTCTGGATTTATTAGTAAAGAATTTCTCTTAGCCCACTGCGATATACTCAGAAGATCTTTGTTAATTAAATCCACTGCACCAGACAGAGAGAATGGCGATGCAGGTAAGTAAATCTGCAAATCATCAGCATACATGTGATATCTAGAGTAATGTATGTGTTGTATCAGATCAGCTATAAATAAGGTGAAGAGAAGAGGCCCCAAGATAGACCCCTGTGGGACACCCCGCTCCACCATCCTCCAATCCGATATTATCTCCTCACCATCCTGCCTTAACCTAAAAGCCTGTTGCCTACTGTGAAGATAGCTATCAACCCATCCCTGTGCATTGATTTTATAATGTGTTAATTTAGCCAATAGTAAGTTTACATTGAGACTGTCAAAAGCCTTAGTCATACCAATCAATACAGATGGATAAGAACTACCCATATCAAATGTCACTGTGATGTCACTTGTTATTCTTAAAAATGCTGTGGTACAACTGTAATTTGACCTAAATCCAGATTGAAATTTTGGAATTACATTTTTATTTTGTGAAAATTCAATTATTTGATTTCTAACTATCTTTTCAAGAATCTTTGAAGCTGCAGGTAGTATACTTATAGGTCGTAAGTCGTTTACATTTGTTGGGTTATTCACTTTAGGCACAGGCATGACTAGCACCATTTTCCATAGGTCAGGTACTGAGTTGTTTAGTAATGATTCATTAATAATATGAACTAACGGTCTTAAACAATAAGACACGGTATACTTTAACATGTGTATAGAAATTGCATCAGTTCCTATTGCACCACTCTTAATACTATTTATATAATACAACAGCTCCTCTTCTGTTATAAGCTTAAAACTAAATGGCTCCCAGTCAACAGTGGAGCTGAGAAATCCAGAAATCATCCCTGGATCTACATGAATTTTAGGTACGTTATCTAAAAGATGAGCATTAATTAAGTTAGTGTCTTTCAAACTTTCTGGTAAATTAAGTTTAGTCTTGTTAACAATTTTCCAACTGGACAATTTGTCCCATAATTTTTTACTGTTACCAGAACAATTTTTAACTTGTAGTGAAAAATAAGCCTTTTTTTCTGATTTTACTGCTGTAGCTACATATTTTTTTAACTGAATATAGTAGTTTTTACTTTCAGGGGACTTTCAGGTTTGGAATTTAGGGAAAGCTCGATCATTTTTTTAAGATTGTGCATTAACCAGGGAGGTTTTGGACTTTTCAGCTTAGACTTTTTTAGAGAGCAGTATTGATCAAACAAAAAAAGAATTTCATTATTAAAAGTATATACCTTAGAGTTAATGTCTTTTGCAATAAAGAGGTTATGCCAATCAATACCCTGAAGTTGATTTTGAAATTCAGACGAATTTACCTATTTAAAACTTCTACTTGCTACTACAGTATCTGTCAATTTGGGCAATTCACATTTAACTTTACAGAACACCGCTTCATGATCAGTCGCTATAGGATCACATGGGACAACATTACTTTCTAAAATTAGATTTGTTTTATTAACTAGAATTAAGTCTATCAGTGATTCATTATTTGGTGTGGCACTCCAGAAACAGATACACCACTTTGACTTTTATTTTAATACATATGACCTTTTGTCCCATTCATAAATAAAGTAACAAGAGAATACTATGCCAGTTGCTATACCAAAACTTTCTGAATACTGTGCTGAGATTGTAAAACATCTTTAAAAGAAACACAAAGCGGTCAAAAATATGGATTTTATTTTTGTTATTCAGTCCTCAAAAGCCTTTTTCCTTTTTTATAGACTATATAAAAAAAGTAATTTTTATTCAACACCTTTACATGTAAACATGTGATACAGGTCCATAAAGCTGCTAATAGTAGCAAAAAAGAAAAGTTAAAATAAAAACAAACTTAGTTAAAAAAGACAAAGCTTAAAAAATACAAACCAACATATTTAAGTGTAAAATATAACAAGTAAGGAAAAGACAAACATACAATTAAAAACAATAAAATATTAATAAATCTGTGAAAATCATTGTGGAACCCATTTTATATTATACAGATTTTGGAAAACTTTTGACAGTCGAATAACACTGAATTAAAATATGAATTTAAGGAACTTGTCTAAGGTATGCATTTAGTATTGATTGAAGAGACCATGTAACACCACATTTTCAAGAAGATCTGACTCTAATAACCGAAATCTATCTTTGAGATCCCCAAACACAAGTTATACTTTCACTATGTGCGAGCAAAGTTCTCCTGAACAAATATGTGCTTCCACACATGAACTAACCATCAGTTCAAAATTTCAGAGACAAGCTTTTCAAAGTTTTCTCTGCTTATTAGAAGCTTATAGAAGCAATGAAATTCCTTAGGTTAGATAACCATTTTCTTCTTCTTGCTGTATTTTTGGAACCTGAAAAATTGATTTCTTCTTCAACTTTCACTAAAACTTTTTGACATCATGGCTTCGGTTTTTTAATCATACCACCATATTCTGTAATTTTGCTTGGCTAACAAAATGCTTTCCTGCTTAAATAGACTTCTGTTGCAATTTGTTTTATTTTTTTATTCATCCCGAAATCAAGTAAAGATTGATTTTGGTTCCTCCGTTAACTTGGGCATGATACGAAAAAATGGCCAAATTAGGTAGTTGCATTCCAATCAAAAGAAAAGACAGTGTCAAAATGAAAAAAAAAATGAACTTGGAATAATAGTCCAGGAAATCAAAATGAGTCATTTTTGTCCCAGTAACTTTTGGTGATGATGGTATATTCTCAGAAATATAATAGACTAAGTGCAATTGTCAATTGACAGTTAAAAGGCAATAGTTAATGTACAGGGTCTTTCCCCAAAATTTGCCTATCCAAGTATTGACTTAAATTAAAAAAAAAAAGAAAAACCCTTAAATGTAAAAGTTGCAGGGTTTATTATGTAGTTTATCTTATATACATTATTATTTAGAAATACAGGATCTCTCAAAAATGTGTAGCTGACCCAACATAATTTTTTTAAAATGGCACATCCTGTATATTTAATGTTTATAAAATGGGCATGTCTTTGATGATTATAAATATACTAGCTTTGATACCGGTTTGTTTGAAAACCCCTGAGAAATTTGACAAAAACTCTGCCATAAGAAGCAATGAATTCCAATTGAGTCCACCAAGTGGTAGATTGTTTTTTATCTCTGATACATTGGCCCTTATTGCAGAGCTTTTGTCCAATTTTTCAGATATCTTTGAAAGGTATCACATTCAGTAGGTATATTTATAAACGGCAAGAGGAGACCAATTTTATGAACATATAATAGGTATACAGCATTGTCCGTTTAAAAAAATGTATGTTGTATCTGATACAAATTTTTGGAATTTCTCACAAATCCTACAGTTTTTACACTTGATATTTTTTATATCTCCTAAAATTAAACCAATAGTGGGGGAAGGGAACAAATTATGAGAAAAGAACCTATACTTGTACACATTAATGTTAGGTAAATAAACAAAATACAAAGAATATACCTAAACTTTTAGCATAAAAATAAAGATTAAGATGATTTTTTAAAGTAAACCTAAGAAGACATACCCTATCTAAATCTGGATGAACTAAAGCAACATAATCATTGCATGTGACAACATTTCCTAAGGCTGATAATCTCTCTTCCACTCTTTGAACTTTTACAGAATCTGGTAAGGCGTTTCTTAAGTGTTGCAATTCTTGATCAAAAGTTGAGCTTGGAACTAAGAGACCCTTTTTGTTTCCAACACACATGCGGCCGACAATTCTACAGCCTGCCAGGGATGCGTGTACCACAGGAATAGTTTCTGCCAGTTCTGATTCAAATGTACTGGAAGAAAAAGCAACAGATATGAGAATAAGTATCAGCAATATTGCAGTTTATTGTGTCTACTATCATTTGTCACAATTAGGACTTTTTTGAGTACATACATAAAGCAAAAATACGCATTTGCGTGTAAAAATAACATTGCACAACATTTAAATATAAAATAAAAACCGGTAAAAAGTAAACAATACGTACCTGTAAAATATCTCTGAACCTCCTATACTTGCTAAACAATAGGCATTGGTTAGTTTGGAGAAAACTCCGATTTCATTTTTACTTTCGAAATGCGTACGAACAGCCATTCTTCAAATTTAGTACCGTCCTAAGCAAATAATCACTAAAAATATGTATTCAATTTCCAAAACAAATGCAAAACACGTTGTACTTAACCTAATATAATATATGTCTCACTTTCTCTTCTAGTCTTTTCCGCCTTAGTACGCACTCTCTCTTCTAATTTTTAAAACTCTACTCAAAGATACTTTGCCATCTTAGGATCGGCTGCTTAGATGTCGCTAAGCTAAAAACTCTATGAATAAATAAATATTTTCAGTTCCAATTCTGTTGATTTGAAGAACGTGAGGCACCTACTATTGAATGTCTCGCGCATAACTATTTTCCAATTTTTTTTAATTTCCCCGAAACGACCATTGTGTCTCTAACGCTATGTGATACTGTAACGTGATAATTTCGGACTTATAGCATGCTAATAATAATATTAAACTATTTAAATAATTATATAATAAACAAATTTTTAGATAATAATACTACTAAATATTAATCATTTTTGAATTTACAATTTTGCTTTCCTATCACGTTTGTCTTTTAAAACTACGAAAACTTCTTTTAATGCACTATGGATTTAATATGTTAATGATTATTCTTGTGCGATTCTGCCGTTTCGATTTTTAGAGAACAGAATTTTGGATTCAGTTAGTGCGAACTGAAATAAAACAAGTATATTAGAATTACACTGTATAGGTCCGCGCAACTGATCGATGTGTCACGACATCTCCAGGTCTCGTTTATCAATAGCCTGGCTTACGGTTCGATTATCGATTTTTCTGTCGTTAATTTTGGAAAGGTACCGCGGTGGAAGTGGACGGTCGGGGCAGTTTCCTCGGTCTCCTGCACACATCGCAGTATTCTATCAGGCGCATTTGGTAGTATCGTAGGTTCCTACAAAAGAGGGCGCTACATTGTCAATTTTGGGAAAGATTGGCCGCGTTCACCCGCCTGATCGCTCAGTGATCGCTCTGAGATCGGTACCATGAACGAGCTGTTTAATCATGCTACTTTGATAGCGGGTCGTTGAGCGGACGCCATGTTTTGTATCGTATTTTATTTTCTCTACTTAACTGAGCAACGGTCAGTTGACATAACAAACGAGATGGCGGCATGTAATGTAAACATTATGAGCAATAATTATACAATATAATAATACACCAGAGCAACAATAGATTTTTTTAATCTTTTTTTTAATACAAAAAACAGAATATATTATACAAACAAATTTACTATCATATGTCTTTTAATTTCAGCCCTTCTTTGTTTGTTCCCGTTGTCTCATATTCTCATTCTCATCAAGGTTAAGGTCAAGAAATATTTGCTGCGTTCGAAATCTCTAAAAACCGTTCAAACCATTGCTATTATTTGAGCGCTACTTTGATGATCGATAGACAACGAGCGATCAGGCGGGTGAACGCGGCCAATTATTCAGATGAGTCGGATGCATTATGGCAGGTCTAGATTTTGTTATTATTTTCGAGGGCTTACAATGGTGTAATTTGGGGTTCTTTTGGAATGCCCAAGTATAGTTTTGTGAGGATTTTTTATGATAAGTTTTCCGGTAATATTGCCCTCCGTGATGCCGACGTATTTCTAGTCATTTCTAGTTTTATCGACCGGTTCCTGTGGTTACAACAGCAATCTGTGACCGTAGTTGCCGGATCATGAATAAGTTTCCGATCCCGTGACTGCAGAATTTTTATATCGGATGTGACATTTTACCTGACTGTGGCTCTGAAACAATGAATTTTATATATTGTTTCTATTTCTCGGATTTGACCTTTGGATATTTAATTGACGGATATTTGCTGTGCCTTTGGTGTTAAGTATGACTGGTTGCTTATTGATAAAGAATTGAAGTCTTAACTAGGATTTTATGAGTGGAATCGTGGCAACATGGCGAGACATTTTGGACCTGTTGCTCCAAAAATTTGTTCCTGCTTGGAGAGTCTCAAGTCAGCAGTGTGGTGCGCGGTCCATTTTCTGATGCCTTCATCATAATTTTCAAGTAGAGCCTGGCTTGATCGTATTTACGAGATTTATTGATGAGCATCTTTTGCGAAATAGTTCCTGTTTGGATTTGAAAGTTCTAAAGTTGTTATTCGGGCACTTTGGGGTTTTTTTTGGACAGAGGAAGTTCGCACCCACGAGGGAGAATTGTGAAAATGGCCGCCACACTCTAAAATCCTCGTTCCACCATCTTTAGAGGATATCCTCCTGCTGACTTGCCATATTGGCACCTGGAATAGCAGATTCCGAGTCAAGACTTCGTAAGAAGCCCACTGCACTTGTCCAGACCATCGACAACCACTCGTTGATTCCGTTTTTAGCATTAGGCAACTGCTAGACCCAGACTCCATTTTGGTTAGAAAACCCTCAGAAGGAGGTTTGGATATTATTCCAAGGGATTTCCGTCACGACGACGATCAAGTCCTGGAATTTGGATTTTTCTTTGGGTCAGTTATTGGGATTGCCAACTTGCCTGACCAGGCAAGAGACTCACTTTCAGCATCGGAGCTGGTGCTGCTCCCACCTGTATACGCCTGAGTCCAGGTGACATTTCTTCGCCTGAAGGTCTGAACAGCTAACGGCCACAGCTATTGGAGGACGTCCAGATAAGTAACCGTAGCAAATAATTAAAATTTAAACTATTATATCTTTTGCAAGCTAAATTCCTCGATACAGTCAATTAGCCAATTTATTAATTTGTTCTTCATATTTACAAATTCAAATTTAAATTAATTTTTCTCACTAAAAATCAAAATCTATTTACTAATTTTAAACTAAACTTTTTACCTTATTATTGAGCTGACTGGCTTATCGAGTGGCCTTTAATAACTTGTTTTGATTCTATTTATAATTTTTGATGTATTTCACTGACTTGTATTTGATTTTGCACTCACGATTTATGGCGTCATAATATCGACCGTGGTACTATATTTTTATATATTCCTGCATACTGTTGACCATTGTCATATTTATATTTTTTTTATTATTCATTTTCTTGTGTACAATATCGATTTCTCTTAAGCTGCAGGTAATTTTAATAATTAAGATTAGAAGCTTAGTACATATTATAGCTGTATCGCTGTTGGCCCGCGTTTGGACCATACCTACATATACTATTATTGTACTTGAAATAACTTTTGAAAAAAAAAACAAAAAGAACAACTTATTTGATATTAGTATATGATTTCAAACAAAATTTTGCGTTTTACTGCTGCTACCTACCTACAAGTGAGACCCTCATATCTTAATTAATTATTTGGTATTCTGTGAAGGTAAGCTCATTGGTATAAGATAATATTTTGGTTTTTCGTTGCTTGGAATCGCTAGAGTTGTGCAACACTGGGCGATAATTCGTAATTATTATCGGCCTAGTACTTCATTAATTTATTTGATAAAGTAGAGTAATAATTAATTACGTGGCGCAAAATATTTAGATCTTAACCCAGCCCTTCTCCACTGTTGCTGTCGGCCTCTACTATTATTCTCCCCAGCTTGTTCCAACTCTTAGGGTCTCCAACGCCTTGATGAATTCGAAATTCAGTATACTTTATTGATCATTAAATAAATATCCGGTAAGTGAAAATTTTTGTGCCATAATACTACTAGCAATAAATTCCGAAAAACATTAAGCAATTGCGTTCACGCGTGAATCCCGCGATTTCAGTTTCTGGTACAATTGTTTTTATATTGTCATTGTCTCAGAATTGTGTCGACGCGCGATTGTTGGCGCGTTTTCACGCGCTTTACTTAAAGTAAACCTAACCAGTTTTAATCTAACCTAATCTGCATCTTTATTAATTATAAGTTTTGTTAAAAAGAAAACTTTAAAAAAGTCGCCGACCTGAACGGGGATTCCAACACAAATGCGCCGTATCCAAAACCAAATATCCTATTGACGAGCTAGCAAACTCATGCTGAACGTTTAACAAAAATTATTTATACTCCAAATTCTGCCTCTTGCCAAAGCCAACCATTTTCCCAGATTAAACTTGCGTTTACAACTGTATCAAAACCTGAAATTTATCGTCTAGACCGTCTGTCGGTAATAAGTGTAATTATATATAACAAGGTATCTACGCACGCGCCTCATAAACCCTTTTGGGAATTTGTACTGTTCTGATTATTTATTTATATTTTGCAATATCTGGATATAAATTTAAATTGAATGAATACTCACATACAGGTAAGAAAGTATTCTTTCACGATGTAAAATACACTTTAGACGAACAAAGGACCGACTAGCTAAAAAAAAATAGTGGCAATTCTGCCTAAAATATGATATGTCATTAGCTGTCATTTGTGTTTAGTATACTCCTGGAAACCATCATTGTAAAATAGCAAAATATGAAAAGCTAGTTAATCCAGGTCCCAGAATTAAACCTGTGTATTATAAACAAAGTTCATTTAAGTTTTGGTGTGAGAACGGTTGGCTCAACGGTAGTGTTTCGATCTTGTCATGCTAAGGTCTTCGTATTCCACTCAGGGTTTGAGCGGTTAGTTTTTTTTGTTTTCTTTTTAACAAAATTTATAACAATTAATAAAAATGTGTTGTTGTTTGTTTATTCGTTTGATATGGCCTTTACCCTTGGGTATTCGTCCAGGCCTAGTTATGAATCGTGGATGTTCAAGACTGGCCAGATAACGTGACCCTGCTCGATCATCCGAGTGGTACACTTTTTCTTCAGATGTAACATAGAGGGGAGATAAAAGGGTGCGCGGAAAGAGGAACCAGAATCACCCTTCAAGAAAATAACCCTTCAAGGATGGAGGAAGGAATTTATGTCTGGGGATTGTCAGCCAGACGGGCCCTGCAGTTTATCGAGGAGTCCGAACCTCGGCTATTCCCTCCACCTGTGATGGCGGGGTAGTGTAAATTTACACTCAAACTACCACAGGAACATCCGGTTCCCCCCGGCCTGGTTACCGGCGCAAATGACCGCGTATTTATTTTACACTCTTCCCTGTTGGATTTTTAAACGACTAATATTAGCTGCAGACTTGAAAAACCGTGCACCCACCTAGGATTCGAACCCAGGACCTGCGAGACCAACTTCGGTATAAACCTAAAGCTTTACGCTCTCTAAAAATGTGCATTAGGTTAGGTTAGGATTGTTTTGGTTTGCTTTAAAGAAAGCTGGTGGTAGTGCGCCAATCAACAAAATTCCGAGTCTAATAATAAACAAATAAACAAGCCAAAGCCAGATGCCAATTTCACATCGTCATCATTCTAGGTTGACCAGCTTCTCAATTCAGTGTCGCCAACTGTAGTATCATTGTAGTATTAGTACTTTTTGGCGCTATAATTGTCTCTTCATGTATTATGTACTTACATACTTGATATATTACGCATATTATAATATAATTTGAAATTTAACACATTTTTTTATATCTATAAACTCTAGATTAGGCTACGAATATAATGCAAAATAGTAACGATATAAAAAAGAATTGGAATTTGGTCAACATCGTGGTAAGCTACAACCGGCAATCATGTTTGTACATATTATCATCTGTCAAATATGAACTCGGGAAGCCTCCGATAGTTTTTCCTGATTTTATTTTATTTCTTACATTTGGCGGTAAAGTTAACCATTATTATTATGTGAATAATTATTATATCCTATTTGTAGTACTACAACAACGTCAACATACAGATACAGATAAGTCAAAATACGCTGATTGCAACTCCACCAAAAAAAAAAAAAAAAAAATAATAAATATGACTATAAGGAGACGAGTCAATTTTCAACGCGTGAGAAAGAATAACTCATTTTATATTACATATGAACCATCCAAAAAAAATTAACTATTATGCGGTGACACCCGTGCAACTAACTCATGTTTGATCACAAAAAAAAAACGAAAAGTACTAGAGCTGAAGATGCACTGATTCTGATGATAAAAACAATATTCTAGAATTAGATCGACGTACATTTTAGTTAACTAATTAATAAAACGGTTCAGTGGTTTGGATAATATATTTGTTAGCTTTGTCATTTCAGGTCCAGGACTCACCCTGGACTTAGGTATGTCAGACCATCTGGCTCAACTTGTGCAGCTTAACTTTGATCATCCGGATGACTCTGCATGCAGTGATATTGTTTATAGAAGGGTTTACAGTGCAAGCAGTGTAGTTGCCTTCAATGCTTCACTTAGTAGTGAACAGTGGAGGGATGTTTATACTGCTGACTCTGCTGTAAAAAAACTAGATTGTTTCTTGACTACCTTCACCTATTATTATAATTTACACTTCTTCCCCAAGCAGGTTAAAAATCAAAACCCTGATGCGTCTGCCTGGGTCACTCCGGAAATTAAAAGATCCAAAGACTTAAAGTTATTTTTCTATGAATATTATAAACAATATCCTACCGAAATTAATAAAAATGTATATACAGAATATAGTAAAATATATCGTAAGCAACTTCTGAAAGCTAAAGAAACATTTTACAGTAGTAAAATACATCAATCTGAAAATAAAAGTAAGTGCATATGGGGTATAATTAACTATGAGACTGGTCATACAAAATCAAAAATATTACCTGACAATGTAAGCCCTGATCAGTTTAACTCTTTTTTGTTAACAATGCTGAAAACATTCTACAATCCTTAACAGTGACTCCTGCTGATCCCATTGTGGTATTGAACAGTAAAAATCATAAGCAACAACACTCTGTTTTTATAAGGCCAGTAACCCCAGATGATATTAAGATCATAATACAAAAATTAAAGAACAAAAAAACCGAGGATATCTATTCAGTTAACTCCCTTGTTGTTAGGGCATGCAGTCGGTATATCACTGAACCCCTTGCTGACACAATAAATGCCTGCTTGCTTGAAGGGCGTTTCCCAGATGCATTGAAGGTGGCTAGGGTCGTCCCTATATACAAAAAAGGGGATTACAATGATATGAGTAACTATAGGCAAATATCAATTCTACCCATTTTCTCTAAAATTTTCGAAGTCATTATGTGTGAGAGTGTATTTTCTTTCTTTGATCAACATAGCATTTTTTCAGATGGTCAATATGGTTTCCGTGGGGGCCTGTCTACACCTGATGCAATGTGTAGGCTGTCAGATTATATGTGGGAATCTTTTGAAGCGGGTCTTGATAGTGAATGCTTGTTGACAGACCTCACCTCTGCCTTCGACTGTGTCGACCACAGCATTCTGCTCAGTAAAATGGAGCACTATGGTGTTAGAGGGATAACTCTGGACCTATTTAAGTCTTACCTTAGTAATCGACACCAGCAAGTTTTCATCAACGGTAAGCTGAGCTCATCCTTACAAATAAAGAGAGGTGTACCTCAGGGGTCTATACTAGGACCCCTACTTTTTCTTATCTTCATTAATGACCTCCCAGGTTCAATAACATACAGTCAGTGTTTGACCTTGCTCTACGCAGATGATGCCAGTTTTATTATAAGATGTAATAGAGATCATATTCTGTCTGATGTATCTCGGAGGATGTTTGATGAGGCTAGATTGTGGTTTGCTACAAATAAGCTCCTATTAAATGAGTCTAAAACATTAGACATGAAGTTCAGATTAACCGGTGGTAGAGCTGATGTGTCTCTGAAGTTTTTGGGTTTGCAGCTGGATCCTGCTTTATCTTGGAATGAACATATTAATACTCTCTGTAATAGACTCTCTTCTTGCCTATATGCACTGCGTAGGGTACGTTTTACAGCTGGTCAACATGCTGCTTTGATAGCTTACCATGGCTTATTCCACGCAAGAATGAGGTATGGAATACTGGCTTGGGGTGATGCAGCGCACACTAACCTGCTGAGAGTATTTATGAAGCAAAAACAAGCCATCAGAATAATTTTTAACATGAAATCCACAGAGAGTTGTAAACCTCTTTTTCTTCGACACTCTATACTGACTCTCTTTGATCAGATAGTTCTTGAGAATATATGTTACCTAAAAAAGTACATTCATCAACACACCACTCATTCAGACATTCATGACCATGATACCCGACACAAGGGAAATATTTTAAATATTTTAAAACCACAGAACAGGCTTCATAGGAATAACACTGTTGGCATAGATCTATACAATCTATTGCCTCTTGCTTTCAGGCAACTGAATTCATTACGGTTCAGAACTCAATTAAAAAAATATTTAACAGCCATTGCTCTTTATTCAGTGACTGATTTTCAAAGTGCCATAAGAGAGAATAAGGAGACTTACTATTAGTGTAGATTTAATGGTATTTTAATTCAATGTTTTGTAGTTGATACTTGTATGTTTTAAGTCTAATATGTATTATTATGTTAAGTATTTCTTCTATGTAACGTATTTTATTTTATTGAATTCCTTTTTGACCTATCTATGAAAATGTATTTTTTCTTCAGACTAATAAACTTAAATAAAAAAAAATAAAAAAATAAGTTTTAAAATTTTTTTATCAAGTCAAAATAACCATTTTTAATTCATAGAATTACTTTTTTACTTAAATTTATCATTTTGAACAATACGTCCTATTTTTTGTAGTTAATAATAAAAATGAACCTACTTCAACCTACTCCTTTTATTATAAAAATGATTTTACAGGTATGGTCATATGCTACAATATTAAATGTATTATTACACTTTACACCAGGTTGGCAACCTGCATCAAGACAAATGTGAAGCTATGTGGTTCACTATGGGCCCGCGTAAAACAAGACCTCCTAACATGAAAATAGATAATCACATAATCCCATATAAAAATCAAGTAAAATATCTTGGTATCATTATTAATAAACATTTAAAATGGGATGCCCATATTCTGCACATCATAAACAAAGTTAAAAAAGGTATAAATATTTTAAAGACCTTTAGCAGGGTATGGTGGGGAAGTGACCCTCGAATTCTTCAAACTGCTTTCAATGCACTAACAAAAAGTCACCTGGATTATAAATCATTCTTCATTAAACCGACTTCGAAGGAGAACCTTAGCAAACTAGATAGGATCTTTTATGAGGGACTAAGGATTTGTTTGGGGTGTATGAAATCTACACCTACCCTTGCACTTATGGCTGAAGCAACTGAAATGACATTAGAATTTAGAAGAATATGGCTAGCAGTCAAATTCCTATCAAAACCTATTACCATTGATAACCATCCACTAATAAACATCTTAAAAAAACTGCTTGCGTTGCAAAATAATAATATCGGAGAATGGAGAAATAACAATAGGACATACCTTACACAAGCCCTAGAAAAATATGATCCATTCTATAAGAAGATATATAAAAATAGTACATTTCCATGTTACAAAACAGAATTTGAAAACTAAATCATGCCAATAAAAATAACTTAATCTAAAAAAAATTAACAGGACACTAGAGAACAGTTTTTGAAAAAAACAGGAAACTATCGACAACAATTTACCTTTGTATTCACAGATACTTCCAATATTAAGGACAAGGTGGGTTTTGGGATATATATACCAGAAATAAATTATAAATTTTCATCAAAAATCCCTGGGGAACTATATATATACACAGCTGAAATTGTTGCAATAAATGAAGGTGTCACAACTATTTTAAAGAAAAATATAAATAATGCAATTATATTTACAGATTCTCTTAGCGCAATTTTTAAACTAAAAAACTCTTGTATTGACACTACAATAGATTACATCACTTTACTGACTAGAAGACTTATTATAGAAGCAAATTCAAATAACAATATCTATATAGCCTGGATCCCAGGTCACTCTGGAATTGCAGGTAATAACACTGTAGACTTATTAAAAAAAATATAAGAGAAGAATTTGAAAATAAATGGAAACTGTATATACAAACAAAAGGTAAACAATATTCTAAAATACAAACTACTTTCCCTCCTAGAAAATGGTTTCTATGTTGCACATACAAAAATAGGAGACGTCACCTCCATAATTAGAATGCGTACAGGTCATTGTCTAACTGGAGAACACTTGCACAGGATGAGGCTCAGAAATGACCCTTACTGTGAATGTGGACAGGTTGAAACCCTGGATCACATTTTCTTTGAATGCCCTATAAATAAAATTCCTAATATAGATCTATATCAAATATTCAGAAACAAAGGAGTAAAAAGTCCATTCAATATTTATATTATATTATCCACGATTAATAATGAGATTAGTGATATAATTAACACTTTTTTAAACTATAATAAAATAAAACTTTAATAAATAGTATTATATGTACAAATTTTTTAGACTCAGAAAAAGGAAAAAAACATACCCAATTTCCTCCAACCGACTCAGGTCCTGTGTGAAATGCTCCTCCCCTGAGCGGGAGCGTGAAGATTCTTCTACCTCTGTGATGTTTACATGTTTACTAACATATCCCATAAAAAATATTAGTTAATATCTTATACTGCAGCCTTATGTGTGCATACCCATAGGGAACATACAACAGTATATAATAATACTCCTATGAGTACACACTCACAGGAAGGGAAATGAAGTTCCAGAGTTTCCAGGGGTAACAGTTCCCGACGATCTGAGAGCTCTATCGTAAAGTGCTGGCAAGTTGCGAAGTGCAGTGCCAAAAACATAGATTGGAATTGGAACCTGCATTAATACCTGACATTAACCTAATTTTTGTGTTTGACTCCGAGCAAAAGTAAACAAATTCAAATTTTGCCAAAATGGTAAGATATCAATTATTTAATTTCAGACTTATAAATAATAAAATGCTGTTCTTATTTTCAGCTTTTTTACTCTTTTTTCAAGTCCCTAGTTGGCAAAGACGTTGTTGTGGAACTCAAGAACGATCTGAGGTTAGTTTGGATTTTTACGGTGTAAAAAATGCATTTTTTTCATTATTGTTTACTTTGTTTCAGCATTTGCGGTACTCTCCATTCAGTAGATCAATATCTTAACATTAAACTTACCGACATAAGCGTCACAGATACTGACAAGTACCCCCACATGGTGAGTTTTGCATTTCAATATTTAAGTAAGGTTTTGTTTTATGCTTCTCTTAATTCGAATGCAATTTTGTTCTAGTTGTCAGTCAAAAATTGCTTTATTCGAGGGTCTGTTGTGAGGTATGTACAACTGCCAGCAGACGAAGTGGATACTCAGTTGCTACAAGACGCAGCAAGGAAGGAAGCAACGGCACCAACCCGATAGCTCCAGGTATTTAAGTGTCAAAATGCTTAAGAGAAGTCTTAACCTTACTATGACTCTTTTTATATAAAGATGTCTGTGGGTAAACATTGGTTAAAAAATACCCTCAGCAATTCGTATGAATAATTTTCTTAGTATTTAAAATCCAGAATACTTGACTTTGCTATTTATTTTTTTATTGTATTTGAAGTACCTTTCTGTCAAAAATTATCATTAGTTTGATTATATAAGTTGTTGATATAATTTCTTGTATTTTTTTTCAACTATTTACCAGAATTTTTGATATCATTAAAGAGTGATATTAAAATAGTCTTTTTCTTGTTACAAAAAATTAGTAGAAATTAAAAATTTTAGGAAGTAACACTCAACATAAAATTTTTTTGTGTTTTTAATTAAATATTGTTATATATTCCTATATATTGTAAAGTAAATCAGCTTTGATTGAAAAGTTTTAATTATGGCATTATGATCATTTTGTCTCGAAAGAGTGAACAGGATGGCACAGCACAATCAAAGTTTACAGAATTAACATACAAGTTCCATCAGCCGGCAAAACTACAATCAGATTTGGAGGTCAAAACCGTGCTGCTCACGCAAGCAATCGCAGGCGTTTCTCACAAAAAAGAATGTGGGAGTTGTGTACTGAGACTAATATCTACAAACTGGCTGTAATAGAAAAAAAATATCTACAGAGTGTTGTTTTTGGGAGCCATCTCCAGGTAAAGAGTTTAACAAGGTTAAAGGGATTGTGGCTTCGAAAAAATAACACTTTGTAGATCTGCCTAAAAATTATGATACCCATTTGATAGACATTGGTCCCAGTACACTGTATGCAAATTTCAAACAAGGCATCTCTAGAAATGTACGAGGTATATCAAAAAAAGTAAATATATAAAGTAACTGTAAAACTTTGTATATTGGAAACCATCAACTACAGAACTAAGGTTAAAATTTTTCCTTTAACTGATATATCAACCTGTATATTCCATTTAAAAAAAAAACACACAAGTTGGGTTTGATACCTCGCGTTGTTGTGAACTACCTTGTCAGTCACTTATTTTGTTTTTTGATTTTTTAAACTGAGATAACTTGGTTTGATTTTTATGAGACCATGTATGTTTCTCTAAAACTAGAAAAAACTTAGATGTAAACCTGATGGCCTTAACAAAAATGGTTGCTTACCTTAGATTTCAATACTTATAATTTAAAATAAAATCAGTGATAATTCTGACACGTGAACAAGGAAAAATAAATAAGTAACGAAATTATAAATTTCTTAAAATAGTTAATTTTTGAACTGTTTGATTTTTATTACTCTCTTTGCTACATTTTATTTCTTGATTGAAAAATTTCAGTGTAAAATAAATACGAACTCTTGTATAAAAAGAGATAAAATAATCGTTAGGAAAGTCCTTGCAAGGATGATAGAAATTAACAGTAGAGAATTTGTTTTTATATTGTGCCCCTATTTTGACCAGCCATATTATTAAAATCTTTAATAAAAATATGTTCCATGTCTAAAATAGCATCTACTATGTCTTTATTAGGTATAGTTAACCCACCAAATGGTTTTTTTTCAGTGTTATATGCCTTAAGCCTACAAAATATAGTTTCGTCATTAAGTAAACCATTTGAGTTTAAAAAATTACTACCTTTGACAAGTATACTGTACCAAACATTTTTTTAAAATATACCCGGCTACATATACAAGACCATTTCCTTCAGGATTTTTTAGGTTTGCATAGTCATTGGTAAATACCTTAAGAGGCGTGTGAGGAAGTGGAGGTATAAATAAATTTTCTTTGTTTTGAATATTAGTTAAGTCTTCTCCTAAATGTAGAAGAACTTCACTGATATCAACGATGCAGTTGGCATCTTCAGTTTGGTCCAAATGTCTCAACACAAATAATTTTTTAAAAGCTCTACAAAACTGCACCGGAGTTGGATTTTTACCATTCCCGCAACAGTTTCGATGCAATCTTGGTTTAAATTACGAGTGAAAAGATATTTATACCCCCTTTCCTTTAGCATGTCCCATAAAACAAAAATAGAATTAATTGTTAATCTCCATCCAAATATAAATTTCATTTGCTTTGTTATATTTTTTCCTTCCCTATTTACAACATGTAAATCCGTAAAATAATTTTCCATTTCTTTCAAAATTTTTTTTTGAGATTCAGTTGCCATAAATGCTTGACAACTTTCGAGATTATTTGAATTTAGCAAATCAAAAAGATTATTCATTTTCAGAATAAAATTAGCAGTGCTTGTAGCATCTTTTGGTAGAATTTGAAAATTAATGTAAGTGTGCATAGCTGCTGCCACTGAATGGCTAAAGACCTGCGTTGTCCATTTAGCTTTCATTTTCTGAAAGTTATTTGGGTATATATAAGTATTGCTTAATCTTGGAGCGAGTTTAAATTGTTTTATTTTATCCATATTGAACATTGTTTCTAGATAACATTTGGTTATTGTTCCTAGTCGACTTAAGCAAATGAGGTATGTCAAATATACAGTGTGTATCAGCCAAATGGAATAAATTCGATAATAAATAAATGGGGGCGTGTTCGGAAAAACGCTTGGACCCGTCGATTGGTATTTTTAGTTGCTCATTTTCTCCAATAAAAACTTTTTATACAGGGTGTGTCCTGTAACAGTGGTCAATGCCAACTTTCTTATTTCAAATGCAACACCCCGGATATTATTTAATTTTTGGATTCTTTAGGAGATTCTAAACATATTTTATGTTCAATGTCCTATACCTATCTTCAACTATTTCGGCAATATTAAGTGTTTTCAAATTTATTGCAAAAATTAAGATTAAAGAAATAAAATTATTTATTTCTTCATAATTATTTAGCATCTCAGGCGTGACCGATCTAATCGCAACCGTTATTCGTCTTCTTAAGTCAGCTAAGTCGAGGGGTTTAGTTTTGTATACAACATTTTTAATATGTCCCCATAAGAAAAAGTCTAATGGCGTCAGATCAGGGGATCGCGCTGGCCATTCTATCGATCCTCGTCTCCCTATCCACCGATCTGGAAATATTCCGTTGAGGTACTGCCGGACATTAATTTGGTAATGGGGCGGTGCTCCATCTTGCTGAAACCATACCATATTCGCTGGAACTTGTGGGTTTGCTGGATCCGGATACAAATTTGTCAAATTGCGCGCCGTCAATGAAAAAGGGGCCTATGATATGATCCCTAACAATTCCTGCCCAAACATTAACCTTTTCAGGATATTGAGTATGTTCTTCGCTGATCCAGTGAGGATTTTCCCTAGACCAATAGCGGCAATTTTGACGATTTACATGACCGTGAAGTGTAAAGGTGCACTCATCCGAAAACAAAACATGTTCTAATTGAATAACATTGTTATCTAACATAGCCATCATTTGTTCACAAAAATAAGTTCTCCTATCATAATCGTCTTCCATGAACTCCTGAGTTGGTATCACTTTATAGGGATGCATTTTATTTTCTTTTAATGTTCGAATAATTGACGAATGGCTAATATCGAACATTGCGGCGGCTTGTCGACTAGAAATATGTGGGTTTTCCTCAAACTCAAGCATAATATCCAATTTAGTATCATCATTTATTGAATTGGCAGCTGCTTTTTTTATCTGCCTCACATGTCCAAGCTCGCGAAACTGCTTTTCTATTTTACTAATTGTCCCTTGGGATATATGCGGTAAATTTGGAAATTTTTCATGAAATAAGCGAGCAACTTCCACTTGTGTTCGTGTGTTATCTCCATAACCAATCATTTGTAGAATTGTTATTTTATGCATTTCTGTTAAATGAACCATTTTTCTGATATTAGGTATTATGCAGTTAACGAAATTCAAAAGACTATGACACTGACACTGACAACTACTGTCTTGCAAAGAGAAAGGCCAGGCATTTTACACAAAAGTAAACAAAACTTAAAAGTAAACAAAACTGGCTCTTTTTGTTCCATATCAATAAAAAGGAACGCTAAAATGGTTTTTGCTTACATTCTTAATATGAAGACCTAAATGGTAAATAAGTATTGAGTGTGTTGTAGCGAATTTTTGTAATCAAATAAATAGTTCAGTAACCAGAGCCACTTTCATGAATAATAATAAATTCGAATTAAATAAAATAAAAATAAATTTGAAAACACTTAATATTGCCGAAATAGTTGAAGATAGGTATAGGACATTGAACATAAAATATATTTAGAATCTCCTAAAGAATCCAAAAATTAAATAATATCCGGGGTGTTGCATTTGAAATAAGAAAGTTGGCATTGACCACTGTTACAGGACACACCCTGTATAAAAAGTTTTTATTGGGGAAAATGAGCAACTAAAAATAACAATCGACGAGTCCAAGCGTTTTTCCGAACACGCCCCCATTTATTTATTATCGAATTTATTCCATTTGGCTGATACACACTGTATATACAAGTTTAATATTGTCTACAAAAAAAAAATGGCACGTTCTCTGTTAATTTTAAGTCACTTTTTACCAATTTTAAAAAATTTGATCCTTGATCTGAAGTGATTCCAAAGACATTTAAGCCTATTGTCGTTAACTTTCGTACAGCCTCAAAAATGATCATTTTACTTAAACAACCGTCTACAGAACAATAATTCACCGACATATCATAACAACGCGAAGAACGATTTGCATACGCACACGAGACCACTCTATATCTAACACTGAAGGTAAAGTAGTATATTGATGTTTTTTATTTATGATAATAAAGCATGTTTTGAATTAAAAAAGAAATTAAAAAAAAATGTTAAAATTAAAATTGTTATTTGTTAGGAATACCTTTGCAACATTTTAGTAGATTTTCTACCAAATTTTCTATTTCACTACTATATAGAGACTTGATGTAAGAATACAATATATGTTTATAAAAGTTTATAAGATAATAATACTTAAAGCTCAAAATAGTCTATATTGTGATACAATTTTAAAATATTTTTAAATTTAAAATTCAGAAATACAAAATTTTCTGCTATATTATTCATTAGTAAGAAGTCACCTAGAGTACTGGTGTATCATCTGGTCATGGTCTCCATTTTACACAACACATGTCAAAAGAATCGAAAGCATTCAGACAAAATTTATAATTTTCTACTCTATAAACTAAATATAGATAAACACCTCTTTTTGCACCAGCAAAGATTGCACTTATTGGATATAGACAGTCTGGAAACCTGAAGAATTTACCTAACTTTGATCTTTGGACATAAAATTCTTACTAATAAAATTAATTTTCTTGCATCATCGCGTGTTCATCAATATGTTCTTAATTAATAGGAGCCGCACTGATATCGGGAGGAACAATGTCATGAATAGAAGTGTGGATTGTTTTAACATTTGTATTCCTACTAACTTTAATCTGAATTGTACGGGGTGTTCGGTTATATACGCTTTAATTCTCAAGATATCAAAAAATTTCAACACACAAAAGTTTTAGGATTTAGTCTGAATCGTCAGAATTTGTTATAAAAAAAAAACATATGAACATCGGAAATTGGGAAAATGAGCGTCAGCTTTGTTATTTTAAATGGAACACCCTGTATATTTTTAGTTTATTAAGAAGTCACTGTAACCATTATCCCATAATTTTGAAAAAAACGTGGAAAAATTATCCGCTCTGGCTTAAGTATAGTAGAAATAATAGAAAGCTTTGGTTTCAATTGTTTTTACTTCAAAATGGCCGTTCTGTCATTCACTTATCAACTTGTTTTAAAATGTTATGTGCTTTGCCTTGGAAAAGTAATGGACAGCTTTTAATTCCAGTATATCCATCTAGTGACATCTCACAAATGCATTAATGATTTTAGTATCATCGAAATATTACACTTCGTAAAGTTAGCTTTCAGTTTTTTCTAAGGAGGCCGTGATTTAGAGTAATGTTAGCTCTCAATGCTTTTCTAAGGAGGCCATGATTTATCTGTAACAAAATTGGATTTTGACTTTGACGTGAAGTTAAATAGTTGAAAGTATCAAAGCTGTGTTTTAATAAGTAGTAGGTACGCTTTTATCCCAATAAAATCATAAATCTGACACATAAATTGTCAAAACCTATAGAAAATGGCCGGCATTCCGTATTCAAATGAAGAAAAGGTTGACATGTTAGCTCTGTACTTTCAATCATACAGAAACGCCGACGTTACCTCAGCAAGGTATTTGGAGATGTAGTTAATTTAATTAACCATGGTGCCTTCGAACAATCCAGAAGCAATACAATAATAACAATAATAACAACGAAAATAGAGACAGAAACATTTTACAAGATATCAACGAAAACCCTAGTGCATCGGTAAGAACTGTAGAACAGGAAACTAATGTGCCAAAATCAACAGTACAGAGAGTTTTAAAAAAGAATAAGTACCATCCATACAAACCCATAATAGTACAAGGACTTAAGGAAACTGATTTTCCAAGAGGACTACAGTTCTGTGAGTGGTATACTAGGAGATGTAATGAAAATCCTGATTTTGTAAATCATGTCTTGTGGTCCGATGAGAGCAGGTTCACGAATTGTGGAGTCTTTAATAGCCACAACCGTCATCATTGGGCTGTGCAAAATCCTCACGAAGTGGCAGAGAGACGTCTACAGATCAGATTTGGAAGTAATGTTTGGTGTGGGATCATTGGTAATCTTTTTTAAATAGGCACCAAATGATGATCAAATAATAATCTTTTTTTTTTTTTGTTTAGTTCTTTAATAATACTAAAAGTCAGTGAAATTACTTCTTTGATATTGTATTACATTTTTTTTAAAAATCATTTTGTATTGTAGTTTCGAAGGACCTATAAAAATAGAATTGGGTTCTATAAATTTATTAACACTTTATCTAAATTTTCTGCAGATTTAGCTAATTCTCTAAAATTATCTTGTTTGAATTTAATGATTTATTATTACCCGGGAAGCCTAGTTCTTGCATTATGAAAAAAATACCATATTAGTCAAATATCGAATTATTTTTCGATTGTCATTATGATTTATAGAAAGGCGTTCAGCTGTATTTCCGACTAATTTAGATTTTAAAGTGCAAGGGGTTTGTTCTTTTGATATTTTATGTTTTATTAAGGCACGGTGTACTTCTTTAAGATTATTATATCACTGAAATAAACTGATTTAGTATTTCCGAAATTAATATGCAATACCAACAAAATAATTTATTACGGCTATTACTTCCCGCTAACCAAATATGTTTTTCTTTTTCATAATAATGCTGAATAGGTTTCAATTGTATACAAGCTCATTCATAACGGGATGTTTCGATAATTATTTTTTGGAAAAAAAAATCTACTTCTTAATAAAGATAATTTTCTCTTTATAATTTATGGTTTCTAGTACCACCCGGCCGACCCTGCCGCCATTGACTGTTGGGCACCTATTTATACATTATTAGTCATTTCAGGAAATCGACTTATTGGACCATTTTTGTTTGACTACAGCCTAAATGGGTAGAGGTACCTAGAGCTTTTGCGAAACCAGGTTGTACCAGCCTTACGAGCTATTCTAACGGAAGATGAATTAAGAACTTGGTTTCAACAAGACGGATGTCCGGCTCACAATACCATTCAAGTCAGGAACTTCTTAAGAGGGCAGTTTGACGAAAGAATAATTTCTTTAAATGGTCCAATATCTTGGCTTCCTAGATCCCCTGACCTGTCGTCCTTGGATTTCTACCTCTGGAGTCACACGAAGAATGAAATCTATGAATTTGATCCCCCCGTGACCATAGAAATCCTGAGACAAAGAGTTCTAGACACATTTAGAAATATTAACCGAAATACACTTACCAGGGTTGTACAAAAAACAGTCACCAATTGTCAAAAATGTCTCGATGCAAATGGACGTCATTTTGCAGATTTGTAAATTAATGTTACCCACTGTTCGTGTTTCGTATATTAAAATAAGCACATTATATTTATTTGGATATGGTTTTAATTCTCAGTACGACCAAGTTAAACTACATCTTGATAAAGCCATGATCAGTCTGTCAAGACAATTGACAGTTCTCGCTATAAGTCATACGTGTCTACAGAATAGACAGTCGTAACTATAACTAAACTCATTCTACATCCCCCTTTCTTAAGAGAATAACTACTTGCTAGTCTACTTCGAAAGATTCAGTTTTGGAGGAGGTTTTGAAATTCGTCCCGATATAATGTATGTTTTTCTTATTTTGTCTCCAAATCTGAATCTGATGAATCAGTGTCTCTTGTATCACTTTTGTTGACAATAATAGTGATACATTCTTCATAATTACTACTGTCACTTTCTGAGCTATTTTCACTAACACTTTCTTCACTTTTCATTTCCTGCAGCCTATTTCTTGCACTTATATTTTCTACGAACTCTAAACTATTATTAACATTTTCCTCTAACTCTAAATTATTATTAACATTTTCCTCTAACTCTAAATAATATCTGACTTCCTCATTATTCTTATTCTGACTTTCGGCCAATGAATATTGGTTTGGCTTACTTCAGGGTTTTCTAAAAACAGATTATTTCCTAAAGGCTTAATAAATCTACGATTCCTTGTAAGCAACGAACCATTATTCATTTGCATTTTGTATGTCCTATCTCTAATTTTTGCAACAATATATCCGGGAAACCAATTACCTTTTGGTTCCCTTTGGACATAAACTTTCTGATTAACCTTTAGTTCGGGTAAGTTTTTAGCTGAAGATCTGTTATAATATTTTTGTTGTGAATTTTGTTTATCTAAAACAACTCTCTTATTATACTCATAAGGTATTTTAGGTTTTGACTGATTTTTTGTTACCAATAAATTTGTTCTAATCTTTCTAGACATTAATATCTCGGCTGGAGATATGTTTTCAAAAATAGGTGTTGATCTGTAATGAAGAAGAGCCATGAATACATCCTTTTTATCATCGCAAATTTTTTTAAACATTTTTTTAACAGTTTGGATGTGCCTTTCAGCCATACCGTTAGATTGAGCATATGTTGGAGATGATACAATGTGTTCAAATTCCCATTCCCTACTAAATTGACTAAACACTTGTGATGTAAATTGTGGACCTCCATCTGTTACTAATTTAACTGGAATTCCATGTCTAGCAAAGATAGATTTTAAGTTATTTATGACACAATGAGTTGTTAAATTATTGTTAAGATCAGCTATTTCAATATACTTAGAGAAATAATCTATAATTAAGAGATATTTCTTACCTTTTATTTCAAATATATCACAACCCAATTTATTCCACGGTAAGTCAGGGATTTCATGTGGATGTAAAGGTTCCCTATTTTGCGAATTCGCATATGTTAAACAAAGATGACAATTTGAAATTCTCTGTCTGATTTGATCAACCATTCCTGGCCAAAATAAAGAATCTTGAGCCAGTACACATTTGTTCAATCCTAAATGACTATAATGTATACGATCCAACATTTCATTCTGCATAGATTTAGGAACTACTAAAGAATGATTTTTAAAAATAAGTCCATCTACAACAGTTAAAGTAGTTTTATAAGGACAAAATATTTTAAGATGATTTTTTAATTTTTTGTTTGAATTGGGCCAACCATTTAGAATAACCTCTTTTAAATCTTTCAAAATTGGATCTTTTTCTGTTTCAGTCATGAACTCATTAATTTTACTTGGAGTAGCATTTAATTCTAACTTAATAAGACATACTTGACACTCTATATCATCATCAAGTTCCTTAAATTCATTTTCAGAAAGATATGCCCGAGACAAGGCATCAGCTAAAAGTAAATCTTTACCTCTTTTATATTGCACTTCAAAATCAAATTTTTGCAGCTGTAATAGCATTCTTTGAAGTCTTGCCGGACAGCTATTTAAGGGTTTTTTGAAAATGGAAATTAAAGGTTGATGATCTCTCTCTACTTTTTTTACCAAAAACATATTGGTAAAACTTATTTAAACCAAAACAGATAGCATAAAGCTCCTTTTCTATTTGTGCATACCTTTGTTGTGTTTCCGTTAATGCTTTTGAAGCATAAGCACATGGAAGACTATCCTGTAAAAGACAAGCTCCTACTCCTGAGTTTGAAGAGTCAACAGAAATCACTGAAATTTTATTAATATCAAAGAATTGCAACACAGGTTTAGTTGTAAGAACTTCTTTTAAATTCTCAAACGCTTGCTCCTTATTTTCATCCCAAATAAACTCTACATCATTTTTCAATAAACTTCTCAACGGCTCAGTATTATCCGAGAAGTTTTTTATAAACCTACTTACGTATGTGAGCATACCTAAAAGTCTTTGAATGTCCTGTTTGTTTTTTGGGTGTGGAATTTCAGAAATTGCTTTAATCTTTCCATTATCTAATCCCCTTATTATTTATTAAATGACCCATGTATTTAATTTGTTTTTCACCAAACCTACACTTATCTAAATTAAATCGAACATTATTTTTTCTTGCTGTTTCCAGGACTTTGAGCCTTCTGTCGTGTTCTTCTTTATTTTTTCCCCAAATAATTAGATCATCAATATATATATCTGAACCCTCAATGTTATCAAAAATATTTCTGAAACGTTCTTGGAATATTTCTGGAGCACATTTAATGCCATAAGGTAGACTTAAACCTACCATAAGGAGTCCCAAAAGTGCAGATTTTTGAGCTCTCCTCATCTAGTGGTATTTGATAAAAACCATTGGTGGCATCTAATGTACTAAAAACAGTAGCACCATTTAATTTACTAGAAATTTCCTCAAAAGTTGGAATTTTACACAATTCTCTTTTAATTACTAGGTTTAAATCCCTTGGATCTAGACAGATCCTCAATTTCCCATTTGGTTTACGTACTAAAACAAGAGCATTAACCCAATCAGATGGACCTTCTACCTTTTCAATAATTTTCTCCTTCGTCAATTCCTCTATGTTTTAAAGGAACCATCAAAGGAAAAGCTACCCTTCTTTAGGATTGACAACAGGCTTATGGTTGGGCTCCAATTTAATGTTACACTTTTCTTTTATACAACCTATTCTTTTCTGCATAGGAATTTATGGTACTGAATACTCATTCTGAAAATTTACTGAATCTATTCTTTTAATCAAATTTAGACGTTGACAAGCAGTCAAACCCAAAATTGAAGCAGTATTACTTTTTACAATGAAAAACTCTAAGTCATATGACTCATTATTCTTAATACAAGTTAATGTACATTTTCCTAGTACATTCAATTCAGCACCAGTGTATGATTTTAATTTACAATCAGATTTCTTAATAATTTTTGAAGTGAAACCTAGCTTTTTAAACAAATCAAATGACAAAATATTGGCCATTGCACCAGTATCAATTTTTAATTTAACATTTGTATTATTTATTGCTAAAATTGTGATCCACTCACGCATACACTCATTCGTATCACTTGAATTATTTATACTACCTATAAATAGCGAATTTTCTGAGTTACTCTGACTAATCACATTAATTTCTTCCACAACTTCATGCACTTTCCTATTGTTTTTCTTTTTCATACACTTACTTTCCAAATGATTCTTAACTTTACAGAAATTACATTCCTTACCGAATGCTGGACATTTATTTATACCATGACTCATGCCACACCTAGAACAGTCATTTATTTTCTTGTTCTCAGTTCTCTTAATTTTCTTCTTGTATTTGCTGAAACTTTCTTTGTGGATATTATCTATTGTAACTCCAGGCTGGACACTATTCATTGCTTCGCTTCTTTCCTTCGACATTTCTAAAATTACACATTTTTCAATAACCCTGTCGAGGCTCACTGTATCCTCTTCTTGCAGTAATTTTTCTCTTATTGATACATTATGGACACCACAAATTATCACAGTTTTTGCCAGATCTTCTTGCAAATTACCTAATTTGCATTTCATTGCCATTTTCTTCACTTCTGTGACAAATTGATCTAATGTTTGACCTTGAGCTTGCTTATATGAAAATAATTTATAACGCTCATAACTTAGATTTTCTTTTGGCAAGAAATGTGTCTCAAATTTGTCCAGAAGAATTTTCAATTTATTTCTTTCTTCATTTGCAAATTGGAAGGTTGTATAGATCTTAAATCCTTCTTCCCCAATGAAATGAAGAACCTGGGCGCACTGAATCGCTTCCTCTTTTTTATTTATTTCACTGGTAACCAAGTAGTTTTCAAACCTTGATCTCCAAACTTTCCAGTTTTCCGAGACGTTTCCCGCCATATGCATAGGAGCGACGCCACAGCTGTCCCCCATTTTTGCACGTTTATACTAATTTGGACTTGTAATAATTTTGCTTACCAGTCTTTTGGTTCCACTACACTACTGCGCCATGTTCGTGTTTCGTATATTAAAATAAGCACATTATATTTATTTGGATATGGTTTTAATTCTCAGTACGACCAAGTTAAACTACATCTTGATAAAGCCATGATGAGTGTGTCAAGACAATTGACAGTTCTCGCTATAAGTCATATGTGTCTACAGAATAGACAGTCGTAACTATAACTAAACTCATTCTACACCCACTTACAAAGTAGTTAAAGCTCATTTAGATTTTTTAAGTCGTTATTTACGTTCATGTTGTATTGAAAATTCAATGCGTTCAATACAATACTTACTTATTGATGTAATATTGTGACAAATAAATCATGGCCTCCTTTAAAAACATTGAAACCTAATTTACGAAGTGTGATATTTTGATGACACTAAAATCTTTAATGTACTTGTGAGATATCACTAGACTGGAAATTTTAGGCTCTTTCCAAAAATCGAAAAATCCAATATGGCGGTCATAAGAAAAATGAAAGTTGAGGCGGGTTGCGGGTTAACAAAAAACAATGAAAACCTCGTAAGTCGTTAAAGGATTCATAACTATTTTTGCTACATATACTACTAGTTGAGTGTATTGCACGTCTATTACATTTTTTTATATATTCTTTATGTTTGTAATGTCTTTGTAATTTTAGCAATTCCATGGGTATGGTGTATGTCCATATTTCTAGTATGATTTGTAATGTATCTGTTATCACATTTTTATACTAACTTTGTACCTAATTTATAATTTGTATTTAAGACCATTTATTTTATATCACTTTGAATGATGAATTCTGTGAAGTATATAAGTGAATAAATAAATAAATAAATAAAAACATGTTACAGTTTTTAAAATATTTTATTTAAAATATACATAATAAAATCTAGACAATATTAAACACTATATTTGGCATAATTCATAGTCCATCACAATTAATAATTCGACCAGATTTTTCTCCTAGGGGATACTCAAAGAAAAAACAATATACAATACATACAATATACAATAAACTTTTTTCAAAATAAAACGTTCAAACAAATGATTGATTTGTATCCTAGACGGCTTTATTCAAATGTTATTTACAAAAATAAATTAATATAAATACGTTAAACAAAAATACATACAAAGATAACGAAATAATTATGCAACAATTGATGACTAGAAATCGAGGAAGTAATATTGAATTATAAAATATTGTGTATCTGATTGGTACTTAATTTTATTTGTTGTAACAATTTTTTTGTAAAATATAAAAAATTTAACCACAGATGATGTAGAATCTGATGTGCAAGTATTACTAATTATCGTTGTATTCATAATTTCAGTCAGTTAGTAGGGCAAATGGACATGACAAAAATTGGATGCAATTTAATACCATGCTGAGAAATCATAGCTCTTGGGAATCGGCCTTTTCAAAATGGAACTACTATCCGACGTTTCGTCTTTGATTGCACGGCGTCTTCAGGGATCTTTACTCCACGAGATCTGAGCACTGAATGAGTTTGGAGAGATTCGACTTCTGCTCGCTGAATCGTGTCCCTGTGTTATGATCGGTTTCCACGTATTTCTATTGAAATTTTTTGTATGTTTAAATATTTCAATAGATTCTAATTTTTCGTTTATAAAATCCTGGATAACTTTGGTTTCTTTTATATGTACGGAGTGGCCAACTAAGAATGGACGCCGGCCATAACTCGCTAACCGTTAATCATATAACTTGGGGGAAAAAAAATTATTAGCTAAATCGACTAAGAGAAATCGCTGGAAAATATTTTGAAGTTCCGCATATGGCCGCTAGGGGGCGCAACTGTTATGGTCAATCAGAAAAAGGGCTGTTTCTTAAAAAATATTCATGTAAAGGTATATTATAAATACTGCCATCGTAAAGAGTAGAAAAATTGTGATTTTTTTGTTAAGGATATTTTGCTCTATCTCGTAAAATGTAGTGGTGGGGGAAGGTCAAACATGTTTTTATTTAAATGTCAATAACTCCGTTATAAGTCAACGGAATTGAACAAACTAGGTCTCGTTTAAAAGAGCCCATCTTAACTAATAATCTGATGTAAAAAAAAATCCGATTTGATTTCGCCGTGGTAACTAGAGGGCGCTGATTGACATCACAACAATTATTACGCATTATTTTGAAAATTTTAAATAGCACGCTATATCTCTTTTAACACAATTTAATAGAGGAGGAAATTCTCAATAAGTCAGTGCAAATTTCAGCTTCTTAACTTTTTTCAAACCGGAAATATAAATAAAACAAATATTAGGGCGCTGGGTACGCCACATCTCCCTAATCTGTATGGACATAGCCTACATCACAATAATTCAGTAATAATACCACAGATAATATTCAACGCAAATCGCTAAAAATTATACTAATGTTCTGAAATAACCACCAGGTGGCGCAGTAGACGTTAATAAGCATAGTTTTACTCGCAATTTTACTTTTTTCTATATTTTTTTGTAGTTTACTCTATTTTCAGTAAGTTAGATATTATAAGGTAATAAATAAGAAAAATCCTAATATATTCGACCGTTGCAAATCTCCGTCTTTCTTAAAATCGACAATTTATGCACAAGAATAACAATAAACTAAAAACATAGATAAATAATAATTCCTTAGCAATTTTCTGCTACATCAAGCAAAAAAAATAGTAGGCTGTGAAAACAAAATTGAAAGTAATACGTCAAAAAATAAACAATAGTTTCTTGTCAGTGCCTTTTAGTTGCTATTTATCGTTCTTGAATTTCCTAATAGTATTGCTATCATTTCGCGTTTTTGTCCGAGATTTTCGTGTTTTTTGAGTTTTTCTAGTTGCTGTTGTTCATGTTATTGTTGTAGTTCGTATTTTTCTTGTTCAAGATTTGTTATTGTTCGTGTTGCGTTGTGTTAAGAACAAAATGATTTATACAAATCAAGAACTATTCGACATGATAGGTGTTTATTTTGAATGTTTGAGAAATGCTACGGTTGCTGCAAGAGTATATGCGCAGGAATATCCGCAGAGACGCCACCCAAGTAAAAAGGTTTTTCTTCGAGTGATCCAACGTTTGCGAACCACTGGAAACGTGCATATTCCCGTATACCGCAGACAACGCAGAGGACGCACCGAAGAGAATGTAATTAATGTGCTAGCGTATATCGAGTTTATCAACTAAGTACTCGAATTATTGCGCTAGACCTAGGAGTAACGCGAACCACTGTTCAAATTATACTCATAGAGCACAGGTAAGCAACGACATTGCAAATATAAACTGGACATATTTTTTAACAAAAGTCACGTGATTCTGATGTCACATAGGTCTTTAAGCCTAGAAAACCAATAATTTCCTGGAACATCAATTAAATATCTTCATCTTGTTTTAGGTTACATCCATATCACTTAGTGCTGCATCAGGAATTGACTGCTGCAGATTTTGATCACAGACTAAACCATTGTCACTGGCTTTTGGGTGTAATGAGGGAAGATCGGCAATTTCTGAGGCGAATATTGTGGACCGATGAGGCTGCCTTCCAGAGCGATGGACGTGTCAATCTTCACAATACACATTATTGGTCCAGAACAAATCCACATTGGATGCGCGAAGTCCAGCACCAAGGCCGTTGGTCTGTAAATTGTTGGGCAGGGATTTTAGGCGGACGAATTATCGGATCATTTTTTTTCGATAATCCATTGAATGGTGAGAGATATCTAAGATTTTTAAGGGAGGAATTGCCGATTTTGTTGGAGGACGTACCTCTGAACGTCCGACAACGATTGGTATACCAGCACGATGGTTGTCCAGCGCACTTCGCCGTCAATGTTCGGGAATTTTTAGATGCCCACTATCCTGGCCGATGGATAGGGCGAGGCGGCACCCTTCCATGGTCAGCTAGGTCACACCTAACGTGTTTAGATTTTTATTTATGGGGTCGAGTGAAAGATTTAGTTTTTGCCACCAGACCCACTACACGGGAAAATATGATTCAGCGAATAAGAGACTGTATAAATACTATTTCAGTTGCTGAACTGGAGGCTGCAGTTTTATCCACGCGAGATAGGATGCATAAGTGCATCGAAAACGATGGCCGACAATTTGAACATTTAGGGCGGCATTAATTGAATTATATTTTTATTATCGTTTCTTTCACACGTTCCATTTAAATGGCTTTCATTTCCCATTATAATGAAAATTTAATATTGCACTTATTGACTCCTACTGCGCCACCTGGTGGTTATTTCAGAACATTAGTATAATTTTTAGCGATTTGCGTTGAATATTATCTGTGGTTTTATTACTGAATTATTGTGATGTAGGCTATGTCCATACAGATTAGGGAGATGTTGCGTACCCAGCGCCCTAATATTTGTTTTATTTATATTTCCGGTTTGAAAAAAGTTAGGAAGCTGAAATTTGCACTGACTTATTGAGAATTTCCTCCTCTATTAAATTGTGTTAAAAGAGATATAGCGTGCTATTTAAAATTTTCAAAATAATGCGTAATAATTGTTGTGATGTCAATCAGCGCCCTCTAGTTACCACGGCGAAATCAAATCGGATTTTTTTTTACATCAGATTATTAGTTAAGATGGGCTCTTTTAAACGAGACCTAGTTTGTTCAATTCCGTTGACTTATAACGGAGTTATTGACATTTAAATAAAAACATGTTTGACCTTCCCCCACCACTACATTTTACGAGATAGAGCAAAATATCCTTAACAAAAAAATCACAATTTTTCTACTCTTTACGATGGCAGTATTTATAATATACCTTTACATGAATATTTTTTAAGAAACAGCCCTTTTTCTGATTGACCATAACAGAAACATGTTTCGACTCCCATTTAGGGCTTCGTGTCGTCACTTTTTGCTTCTTTGAGAATATTAACTGTAATAAACCTTTACATTCTCCAATGCGCTTGTATCGTCTTTAAGAACCGTTTTAACTTCGATATTAATACTTATAGAACGCGAAGTGCAGATAAGCTTTATGTACCTGCTGCAAGATTGACTCAGGTGCGGGAAGGATCTGAGATAAGTTCCTTGAATACATAAGAAAAATATACCTGTTGCAGTGCATTTTTAAAAGACGACTAAAGGCCATACTGGCTGAAAAGCCGTTTTACTTTCTGGAAGAGTTTTTTTATGTTTGAGTTTTAATATGTCTAAATATATTGTAGTCTAGCTCTTTCGGAACATTTATTCTCTGGAAGAGTTTTATGTGTTTTAAAATGTGTCAATATATTGTAACGTAGGTCTTTTGGAACATTTAATGTAAGGCATACTATTTTATTTTATTTTTATTATATTTTTACTTTAAATTTGACCTTAAACTACAAATGACAATTCCGATATATGTGAACATGTCTATGGAAATAAACGATTTGATTTGATTTTCCTTCATTTGCACAAGTACTTCTAGAAAGGGAATTGTTCCCTTAATATTATGATGTTATTGATTAAGGTGGTCCAGAAATATGAGGCGATTATCCTGTCCATGAAACCAAACAACAAAAGTATCATCTACATATGGTGTTTTGGTTTTAGCGGAGCAGATGTTAGAGCAAAGCCTCAAAGGCTTCCATAAAAATATTCGCTACCACATGTGATAGAGGAGGTCCTATAGCTGCCCCTGAAGTTTGTTCATAAAAAGTTCCTTGAAAAATGAAATAAGTGGATGTAACACAAGCCTAATCTAGGTCTATGAAGTTCTTATCAAGATTATTATGATCCAATATGTCTGATACAATGGAAATTGAGTCGTTGACCGAAACATTTGTGTATAGTGATTCTACATCGAAACTGACCAAAATATCTTCGGGATCCAATTGGATTGCCTTAAGTTTTTCCACTGAATGTGCAGAGTTTTTTATAAAGGAATCTCTTTTTCCAATAAATGGATTAAGAAAATGTGAAAGATATTTACTTAGTTTGTATGTGGGTGGGACTATTGCACTGACCATCGGTGGAAGTGGTACATTGTCCTTGTGTATCGTCGGAAGACCGTAGAACCTGGGAATCTTGGAGCTGCTTGGTTTTAATGATTTTTTCTCCGCTGGTGGTAGACTCGATGCGTTAATCAGATTGGTGATGCGTCTCTCCATTTTACTTGTTATTGTCCAAAAGTTGAGTTATGTTTTCAATGTATTCCGTTGTCCATGACGACTATGGTGTTGCTTTTATCTGCTGGAAGGACCAGAATGTTTGCATTTTTATTTAAGGTCTTTAGGTCTTAAGGTCACTAAACGTCGGATAATAATTTCAATTTGACATGGTCTAAATGCTGAATGCTGATCTAATGAAAGCTTCCTTTCTATAATATCATTCTGATTTTAATATGTCAATTAATGTCAAAACTTTGGGTTAACCTTGGCTAGCCCTTTTTTTTGTCGATGCAAAAAATGTAACTATTCGGATTTATTCCTATGTCATCTGTGGTTGAAGTCTATATAACAGATTATTTGAATAAAAGTATATATATATAACTAAAATTATATGACATTTTGTACTAGTAACTTGTGGTAAATTATTGTTAAGTTTTTGTTAATATATTTCTTTAGATTTCCTTAGTTTGGTAAAGCATAAAGTATTAATAATGAGATATTTTTGTGAGGGATTCAGGCGCTATCGTAGACCCACAATAACCCTAACTTTTGTCCTGTTTTCATTTCGAATTCCCAGTACCTTTCTTCAATACGATTAGATTTTTTTTATAATATAAATTAGAATTAGTACAAAAAAGTCAGACTTTGTGTACGAATGTATGTATGATCCTTGAAATTGTTGGATTTGAGTGATTTGGAAACACAAAGAATGATTCTGACATGTGCTTTGGTCACAAATTGTTAAGCAACAAAATTGACTGTAATGAGTTACTGACAGTTCTATTAACCTCAGAGCACCATCGCGCATTATAAGCAACAATGACCGTTCTCCAATAAATAGGCAAATGAGGCTTTCCAATCCACTGCCCGTCGATTTTAATTTTGATGTTAATACGTCTCAGTTTAAGAATAAAGTTCTAAAATTTGTTTCGAACATGAATATTTTGTATGCTTTATTGCATTTTTATTCTTGTTTAGCAAATTTTATAAAGAGCGACTGTAATTATTACGATTAACAAAAAATGACGATGTCTTATTATTTGTAGGTTTCTGTTTTAACTTTGATATTTTGAATTTTAGGGATATTGATACTATTAGTTATAGTTTTATTTTAATTAGATTCAGACGTAACAAAAATTATGCCTCATTTAGACTTTGCCTGTTAGTGCAGTGGCTTATTTAGGATTCTGTTTGGGGGGAGGGGGGGGTTCAGAGGTCAAAATTTTTGTTGTTGATTAAAAAAAAGTCTTGACTTACATGTATGAATGACTATAAGAAAAGAGCCCAAGGGGGTTGAGATTTCGGAACATTGAAAATATCTGTGTTATATATTTCCCTATTATATCATATGTCAAGTGCTCCCCCCCCCTAAGTACTCCATTGATTGTGTATGTTGTTGATAAATAAATAAAAATAAAATATTTTTGTTTAGACAAAATTCTGTTAGGGACAACACATAGTCTTTAGAGATAAAGGTATTGGGCCTAGTATACAGGGTGTTTCATAAAACATGGGCTATCTCCTAATGAAAGATTTCTTGGCATAAAATAAGACAAAAAATGTTCGGCCACAGATTTTTGTGTTATTATTTTTGACAATTTGATGGGTGATACTTGTTTTCTGGTTAATTTATCATAAAAAGGCTATTTTTGTTCAATTCCATAAATGCATCCATTTCAATTTCAATTAATATATTTTGTACTAAAAGAGAAATATTTAAAATCAAAAGTAACCTTAATTATTACCAAATCTCAAAAATAATAATCACTTGGCGTGAGTAATTTGGCTTTGGTACTTGTTTTTAATATGCAAACGCACTGTTTAATACTTAGTACAAAATATATGCTTCAATTTTGAATTGATTTTAATAATATTGTTATTTAATATTAAAATATCTTCAACATACTTGGAATTATGAACTGAATCTAAAAATACTTTTTTTATTGAATAGTTAATCAGAGAATAAGCGTCAAAAATGTGAATGTGAAAGAGGTATGCTCTTTTGTACACCTGGTTGGTAATACTAATCACAGGAAATGTATATCTGGCCATGTTTTTACTACCCTAGCTTCATTTAGAAATCTACTAGTCGGTGTGAATATACAGGGAAAAACCAATTCTGTATTTTGAAAAGTGAAGCGTTGTTTTATTTTATTTCAAATAATCTTTTATTAAGCGCGATTGTACATGTATTTTAGAACATCCTGTATTTATAATCAGCGGGAAAAGACCCATGTTAGGGATATATAATATACAAGGTATCGCACGAGGTTTTTGGACAGGGAATATCTCGGACAATGTGCGAAATCCGTGGAAATATACAGGGTATTCTATTTTAAAAAACAAGAAGTTTGGTTTACTACGACTGTGAAGCACCCTGTAGAATTGAACATGTGTTTAAGTTAAGCATCTTGAGTACTCAAAAATATTTTCTTAAAATATTTTTTTTTGAGTCTCGTATAATAATCAAAATATTCGCTGTCCAGAAGCTCGCTTGATCTACCCTGTATGCAAAAAATGTTTTTAAATTTTTTGTCGTCTTTATGGTGACAAAAATAAGAAGCTTAGTTGAAGGGGGTGGTCATTAGAGCACCGCATGGATATTAGGTGAGGTATAGACAAAAGTAGTGTTATCGTGCGGGTCATACGATTTATCAACGACAAACTTTTTAAGTTTGGTTTTCTTTTATTACGTGTAATCGTATCCTCCGCATAAAATCCGGAAGATGAATTAGATAGACCTATGATATTTTCATATGATAAAAGAAGATAAACATATAAATACCAGCAGTTGCAAAAATCTTTGAGCAATGTCACTTCAAAGTCAGATTGACAAGTCAGTGACAAACTGAGTAATAGAAAACAATTTTCGGGTTTTTTGCATCCACAAGCGAAAAAAAATGTATTAAATCTAATAAAATATTACGAAAATGAAAATTCACCGGCCAATATCCAGGAGACAGTAGCAAAAGTTCTGGGAATCGGTATAAGGAATGTGCAGAAAATTGTGCATGAGAAAAAAAAGCATAATTTACTACCGAAGAAGATTAAGAAATGTACACGAAAAAAGCCAAAGACAGAAGACTTAAGTGACAATGTAAAAATGGATGTTCGTAATGCAATTTACGATTTATACACACTAAAAACTAATATAACCCTTCAAGTTTTAAAAGAAGCTTTGAAAAATCGAGGCATATTGGAAATTGGACTAAAATCGTTGTCAAAATTAATAAAAATGTTGGGTTTTCGATATAAAAAGGACTGTAATCGAAGATTTTTATGCGAGTTGCCAGTTTTTAAAGAAATTCACGGATAATGTTAATTCAAAATTTAGAAAAGTGGTATTTTTAGACGAGACTTGGATATTTTCTAATGGAAGTGGTTCGAAATCTTGGCAGGACGAGTCTGTAAAAAGTGTCAAGAGAAAAAAGGGATGTGGAACGGGAAAACGGTTCATCATTTTGCATGCGGGTTCTTCAACAGGATTTCTCCCAGTTGCAAGTTTACTGTTTTCTTCAACATCCAAAAGTATGGACTACCATGATAATATGAACTGTGAACTGTTTGAAAAGTGGTTAAAAGAACAACTGATTCCAAATTTAGATGCACCATCTTTAATCATTCTGGACAATGCATCTTATCATTCAAGAATCTTAAATAAACAACCTACTTCATTCTGGAAGAAAAGTGATATTTATCACTGGCTAATAAAACAAAAACAAAATCCTTTACCCAATATGTTGAAACTAGAACTTCTTTTAATGGCAAAATCTATTCAAAAACTAACAATATATGCCGTAGATGAAATATTACGGGAAAATGGACATGAGGTATTACGACTGCGGCCATATCATTGTCAGTTTAACGTAATAGAATTAATCTGGGCTGGGGAAAAATCATATTACGAAAAACACGTGAACAATGGTCTTACATCAGATGAAGTGCAAATTGTTTATCAAGATACATTAAATTATATTACGCCGGAGTACTGGAAGAAATCTGTGGAACATACGGAGAAATTAATATGGGATTGGTGGAATCGAGAACGAGTTCTAGATGTCGAAATAGCACCAATGTTCATTGCGTCATTTGAGGACGACTCAGAAGATGAGGACTTTTTAAGTGATGATGATATTTTTTAGTCTATAATATTAAAAAGTTTCTGAAGGATTATATTAGTCTTTGACGTGTATAAATCATAAATTGCGTTATGAATATTAATTTTTGCATTGTAACTTAAGTCTTTTGCCTTCGGATTTTTTCGTGTACATTTCTTAATCTTCTTCGGAAGTAAATTATGTTTTTTTTTCATGCACAAGTTTCTGTACATTCCTTACACCGATTCTCAGAGCTTTTGCCACTGGCTCCTGGATATTAGCCAGTGAATTTTAATTTAAAATTTTTTTATTAGATTGGACACCATTTTTTTGCTTACTTTTTTAGTATATTTGTAATTTTGTAGGCAATAAATAAATAATTATAAAATACTTGTTCCAATTTTAAAGCGTGTTTAAATTAAGTAAATTTTTTTTTTAATTATAAGACAAAATTTGATATATAAAAATCGGTAAAATCGCTTTACCAGAAACTCGAAGCTAACGAAAAATACAGGCTTTATATATATATATATATATATATATATATATATATATATATATATATATATATATATATATATATATATATATATATATATATATATATATATATATATATATATATATATATATATATATATATATATATATATATATATACAGTATTGTGCGAATTAATGTGAACACTGGGAATTTCTTTATTATTTCAACTTGGCAACATTGCGGTGACAATTCTGACAGGTGTTTGTTGACATATCCCATAGCTTGTCATTCTGCATTATGTTATTGCTAATGTCATTCGTTTTGGAGGTTATTGTAACTAAGTTACACTTGTTTTGTGGTTTGGGAGAAATATCACGTTTTAGTTAGTGTTTTCGTGTTTGCGGCATCATGGACATCACGCCAAGGAAAAGAGAAAGGATAATTACACTTAGTCAGCACACATCCATGACGCAAAGGGACATTGCTCGTGAGTGTTCCGTAAGCTTGGGAGCTGTAAATAAGTTAATTAAACAAAAAAAGGAGACTGGATCAGTTGAAGTTCAACGGCAGGGGAAATGTGGGAGAAAAAGAAAGACAACTTCCCGAGATGAGATGTTTCTTTTGAGAAACAGCAAGCTAAACCCTAGAAAGACAAGCTATGACCTTCAGCAGGACTTGGAAAAGGCTGGAGTGAAAATTCACGACTCTACAATTCGCAGACGTCTTTTGGAGGGTGGAAGAAAAGCTGTAAGACCTCAGAAGAAACAGCTTCTAACAGAGGCTATGATGAAAAAAAGGCTAATTTGGGCAAAAAAATATGCTTACTGGACAGAAGAACACTGGAGAAATGTCTTGTTCTCAGATGAGACACACTTTTTAGTGCAGGGGTACCGATCAAAGTTCGTAAGGAAAGGTGTGGATGAAAAGTTTACTACAGCTCACTTGGTTCAAACAGTGAAACATCCAGTCAAGAAGATGTTTTGGGGCTGTTTTTCATATAAGGGAACAGGAAAACTTATACCCATTGAAGGCATGATGAACAGTGAAAAATATAAAGCAATGTTAGAAACATGTTTGTCTAGAGAACTGGAAAAAGTTCAAGCAGTTGGCAAACCAATCTTTCAGCAGGATTCAGCACCATGCCATGTTTCGAAGAAGATGGTGAAATATTTCAAGGACAAAAAGGTTACCCTACTAGAGTGGCCTGGAAACTCACCAGACATTAACCCAATTGAGAATTTGTGGGCTATATACAAGGCTAGATTGCTAAAAATGGATTGTACAACCAAAACTAAGATGATTGAGGCTGTCATTCAGGTGTGATTTCGAGATGACAAAATTAAAGATAATTGCCAAAAATTAATTGATTCGATGCCAAAACGAGTTGAAGCTTTATTAAAAGCCAAAGGAGGACATATCCATTACATATAATATTAAATAATATTAAAATATGTATTTATAAACTTGTATTTTGTATTTTTTCTTTTAATAAACAATATTTAATGTAAATCTTTCTGTGTTCACATTAATTCGCACAATACTGTAATATGTATATATAGATAATATAATTTAATAGCTCGATAAAAGAATCACACAACATTTTGGTATTCACTGTGTTTTCTGATTTGATTCATAATGTTGGTGACCTTTGGACCCGCACGATAAGACCGCATTCGACTATAGGTGGAAATCTAACAGTGGATGAACCCGGACGATGAATTATTGAAAAAAAAAAGTTTGGTCTCTACTCCACTCCAATCTCCACCCCCTTATTCTATGTGGGAAAAAAAAGGTAATGTACCCTTGTATTTTTGATAATGCACATGCACATGTCATACGAAATGTTGCCTGAATCTTCACAAAAACTGAATTAAAGTTCGTAATTAAACGCGGTCAACAACAAAAAAATAACAAAAAATAAACAAATTTATACATAATAAACCTTCTAATGTTCCGTACTGAAATACGAGTTTTGCATGAGGTAGAGTTTGTCGATTGGGTTCGTCACGCTGCTCCCCGTGGACGTTGCGTTATCGTTATGGTGCACCTGCGACTGCAGCTCGAGATTCTGAAGGGACATCGTGTCCGAGGTGGCTTCGTCGAGGTGGTCGAAATTTGTACTGTCGTCCAGCGATATGTCCGAGCTGCAGAATGACTCGCCCGAGTGGGCTGGGTAATTATCTGTAAATAAACATTTAAGAGTTAGGGATTAAGCTAGTTTAAAAATACGTTCGAGAATAATTTGGAAATATTTAAGAATTAATGAAGAATTTCGAACACTAGACCGGAAAAGTGTGATGTAATTCTTTAGGTTGGTACATATGAGTTCAGTGTCGTGGCAAGTTTTTTGGGGGGGCCCCTACAAGACTTTCCTTGGGGGCCTCCCTGCATAATTTCTCCAAAAAAAGGTGAGTAAACAAAAAATATCATACATTTATTAACAAAAACAATAACATAATTAATTTCTATTTTATTTTTTAATTTAATTATATTAATCTCCAAAAGAAAGTTATTTCCTTCCTTGCAGGTAGCACTGAAGAAGGTGAGAACCGTAAGCGCTTTGCTTGCACGAAATGTAAAGTTTTCATTGTCAATTTCATAGACATAATGGCAGGGAGATCCAACGTCTTGTGTTGTTTCATTAATAAAATCATATATGTAATGATTAAAGTAAATAAAGGTGTACTGCAAGTGAGTGTAACAAAAAAAACAAAATATCTCTCCTCCTTATCGGGCGTCACAAAAGGCAATGTTGTAAATTTATAATGATAGACTTCTTCTTTTTGCACCCGTATCACTAAAGAGGTTTAAATTTAGACCAGGACTAACTTGACAGGTTATTATAGGTTTAAGATGTCATTTTTAACAATTGAGCAAATATTTTTTCTAAGTATCACAATTACCAAATGACAGTGACATAAGGGAAACATCAAATCAAAATTAAAATCTATTATTAGATATAATTTATTTTTTTACATGTGCTTAAAAAAATATAGCTAAGCCCGTTTATCTTTGTTTACTTTGTTGTATAAAGCCCTGTAACTCCGTTAAAAATAGAGCTATCAAAGCGAATAAAAAAAAACAGTATCTTGAAAAATATTACTTTTTCAGTAAGTGCTCTTTGATCAATCAAATCTACTGTAAAGGGTGTTGTAAACTTTCATAATAAAAACATGTATTTCTTCTAAGCCACAATTTAATAAAAAAAAAAAAAAATATATCAAATAAATTATTCGTAAGAAAAATGGAATCAAAGTGATAGGTAATTTTATGTATTGCGTTAATTAATTGGTGCAGTGTACAGGGTCTTTCCTCATATATTGACCCCCCCCTAGAAGAGTTATTTTAAGAGATACAAAAAAATTTCAAATACAAAAGTTTTAGGGATTTCCTTGAAATTTTTGAATCTGATGTCAAAAATTTTTTTTTTCATCCGTAAATGTCAAATTTTGACAGATGGTCATTTTTTTCTTACGGAACACCCTGTATACGAGTTGACAGTTAAAAAGAGCGAACTTTTCTGATTTCAAATATATATATGTTTAATATGTTTAAATAAGGCGTTATTGAAATATCGGGCTCTAAACATCAAAATAATAACACATTCAAAATATCATGGTAGGCGCTGCATTGTGAATATTTGACATTTATTAAAAAACAATTGAACCAGACGCCATTATTATTTACTGTTAGTGGGTCTTACTTGTCAAAAAATGCCGTACAGCGAGGAAGAAATTATATATTTTATAACAAATTAATATAAACAACAAACAAATACAATAACAATAACAACAAAAAAGTTTCCTGTTAATTAACTTCAAATTTAATAATTATACTTTATAGGTTCTCAACATGACCTCCATTATTATTAATGCAATTTGTATAGTCTTGTTCAATTTTTTGTATAGTATTAACTATAAACTGTATATTATTAAAATTGAGATCATTTATAGCGGCGATGATTTTTCTGCGGAGCATCTCGACGTTTTCATTTCCCCGCTCATAAACCTTGTTTTGAAGGTAACCCCACAGAAACGAATCCAGAGGCGTCAGGTCTGGGCTGTTCGGTGGCTAACGAATTGGCCCAGTACGTCCAATCCATAAATTATATTTTTGATTTAAAAATCTTATAACTGGCAATACATCATGTGGTGGGGCGCCATCTTGATGCCACACTATTTGATTATACTGCCTTAGGGGTAGATCGTCCAGCCTCTCTTCAATTTCGTTGGTGAGCATCTCCAAATATTTTTGCCCGGACAGGTTTTCATCGTAAAAAATAGGGCCAATAATTTGGTCACTTAAAATATCACACCATACATGAAGGGACTGCCGTCCTTGAAATTTAATTTCCCTGGTTATTCGGGGTTTAGTTGTAGCCCAATACCTAACATTTTTGCGGTTATATACCCCTGCCGTTGTAAAAGTGTACTCATCGGACCACAGAACTTTCTTAAAAAAATTTCTATCTTCTCCCTTCAACACTAGCATCTCTTGACAAAATGCCACTCTTTTATTTTTTTGCTCTTCACTTAAATATTGAACAGGCAATGTTCTATAAGCATAATTCTTATAGGTTTTTTTAAAGTTGAGTAAATTTTTTGGCAGACCGACCAAAGAAATTTTTGTCATTTATCATTTGAATTATTAGGGTTTTCTAGAAAGAAATAATTTTTTTTTTTTATATGAAATTTGAGAAAGAAAAATATCTAACCTTCGAAATATAATAAAATGTTTAGTTCTTCGTCTTGATTGGCCACAACTGTTTGACGTTTTCTTACTAAAGTCTTTCTTGTGCGCAATGCTTGTTCCACGTTTTTAAAAGTATTCTTTGCTGGAGTGGGGCGTAAAGGAAACGTGCGATGATATTCCGCCCTTGCGGCATTGGCATTATTATTATTTTTATAATATAAACGAATTATATCGCACTTTTCTTCCTCGCTGTACGGCATTTTTTGACAAGTAAGACCCACTAACAGTAAATAATAATGGCGTCTGATTCAATTGCTTTTTAATAAATGTCAAATATTCACAATGCAGCGCCTACCATGATATTTTGAATGTGTTATTATTTTGATGTTTAGAGGCCGATATTTCAATAACGCCTTATTTAAACATATTAAACATATATATATTTGAAATCAGAAAATTTCGCTCTTTTTAACTGTCAATTCGTATACAGGGTGTTCCATAATAAAACAATGACCATCTGTCAAAATTTGACATTTACGGATGAAAAAAAAATTTTTTGACATCAGATTCAAAAATTTCAAGGAAATCCCTAAAACTTTTGTATTTGATATTTTTTTGTATCTCTTAAAATAACTCTTCTAGGGGGGGGTCAATATATGAGGAAAGACCCTGTACATTCGATACAAATTTGGAAGTATTATGGATGATTAAAAGTGAACAGGAAAAAATAGAAACCGACAGTAATGGTGATATATGTAAAAATTTATAATATATCGTTCTAAAATTGTCGTATTCTCTTTGATTTCATGTGGAGCTGGGGCAATTAAAATTTGCACATCAATATTTTATCATTAATATAAACACCCGATAGGAATGTTAAGCTTTCTATGAATCATTGTGGGAAGCTAAAATTTAGCAAATAGTGGCGCGGACAAACATTAAAGCAGGGTTCATAGAGAGGACTTTGGGAATTTTCTGTTGGTTTAGCGTAGATATTCCAAATATATAGAAGGCATTTTGGCTTATAATTATTTTTCGAAAAATCGCGGTTTAGTAGCTTTATAATTAGTAGTATACAAAATAAACACGTTTAGTTTATTAATTTCCACTTATTTATTTCTGCTTGACAGCTGTTTCGACACACTGTGTCTTTGTCAAAAGCTAACTTAAAACTGACACTAAAATCTGTACCAAATATAAAAAAATATATATATAAAAATCTTAATGGTGTCAATAAAACAATATCGGTGTTTACCCACTTCGTCTATTCTTTAGGTATAAAGATTTAACAGAGGGGAACCATTTAAGTCCAACTGGTCATTCAATAAATGATTTCGGGTTTTCCTCTTGTTAATTTCTAAACTTTCCAAATGGTTCAATTTGTAGCTTTTATTAGCCCTATGCAAAATTTTATATTCGTTTTTAAATGTATGATTGCTTCTTCAAATGTTTAGCGTAATTGGAGTAATTGTTTTTTCTTTATTATATGAGGATTTGTGTTCTTTTATACGTTTATTGAAAGATCTACCCGTTTGGCCAATGTAAACTTTATCACAGGAACCACATTCTAATTTGTATACCCCTGATTTTTTAGATTTATCAGACTTGGATTTATTATTTTTAATATATTTCCCTATTGTATTACTTGTACAGAAGGCAACTTTATAATCTGCTCTCATGAGATGTTTACTGATTTTAGAGCTTATTTTTGCCCGTATATGTTATTGTATTAAATTTGGCTATATCTTTTAAATTATTATTTGAATAGATTAAATTGATTGCTTTTTTATATTGTTTTTAATTTACTATTTTGTCGACTATATTAGGACTATAGCCATTGTTAATAGCAATTTGCTTTATAATATTCAATTTTTTATTATAGTTATCTGATGACATAGGTATACTAATTAAACGATGTACAAAACTGTTGAAAGGTGCCATCTTATGTGCAAAAGGATGATTTGATGTTTTATGTATTGTTATATCTGTGTAAGATGGTTTATGATAAATTTGAAAATCGTGTTTATTGTTATTGCTCATAATTGTTAAATCCAAAAAATTTATTGTTTTATTTTGTTCCACTTCTAACGTAAATTTAATATTTTTATGTAAATTATTAATAAAATATAAAAATAACTTTAGTTGTCTCTCTGTTCCCGTGAAACACGCTAGTATGTCGTCTACATATCTATACAAATATGATGTGATTATACATTAATTGTTCAATATTATCTAGAAATATTTCTGCTAGTATAGGACTCAAAGGATTACCCATTATTAAACCTTCTTTAATTACATACACGGAGCCATTGAATTCAAAGTAATTTTGATCTACACACACTGTTAACAAATCCAATATATCATTCTTAATAATATGGTTAACTTTATTTATGAGTAATAAATTATCGACTAAGTTAATAGCTTCAATAGGGGGGACACTAGGAAATAAGTTTTGTACATCTAAAGAGATTAATATGGCATTATTTGGAATTGTGACATTTTTATATTGTTAATTAACTCTAAACTATTTTTAATACTAAATTTTGGTTTAAAATTACTAAATGTACTAATAATGTCAATTAATTTATTAGAAATCGTGTGACCTGGAGCTGTCACATAGGACACTACCGGTCTAATGGGCATATTGCTTTTATGCAGTTTAATAAATGAATATAGCTTAGGTACTTGTGGATTCATTATCGTTAATTTATATTTAGTTTTATCATCAAATAAGCTACTATCTTTAATTACATTTTTTATAATTTTTTGATACATTTCTGTCGGATCTTTATCGATCTTTTGAAATTTATCCGGATTCAGAAATTCTGAAGTTTTTTGAATATAATTTTCTTTTTTTTTTGAATATATTTTTCTTTTTGAGCTAATATATGTTTATAGTTATCATTACCTATTTTATTTACTGCTATTTCACATTCAACTCCTAACATCTCTCTAGATTTAATGTTATCTTTAACCTGAAGGTTGAAATTAAACCCCTTTTCTAATAGTTTAATTTCTGAGCCTGTAAAATCTGTATCTGTGAGATTATAAAAGCGTTTAAAAAATACATGATCTGAAAGTGGATTATGACAATTGTTAATTTTATTTGTAGTTTTATTGTAAATTAATCTATCTAATTTATCCTTTTGACTTACGTATTTCTTATGGACTATATTTTCAACTTGGCATCTAGTTTCACTATCAAAACAATCAAATTCTATATTATTTAATCTAAATAAGAGTTCACTGTGAATAAACTTAAGATAAACACTGTAACTGTCTCTTTTGCTGTATTGGATTTTGCGATCTTCTATAATCCATTTCTTCAATCCTTGTCGCTGTGCTACCATTGCGGACCTGCTTATGTTGTTTGTCTTAGTTTCATATATTTCGGAATCACTTCTTCCTTAACGCACTGATTGAAAAACCAAATATTTTGAGAGCACACTTTAGATTTTAGTAAAAGTTTGAAGTACCATGTGGCTAAAAAACTCGTATGAGTTTCTGATAGATTTCTTATCGATGTAGCCTTTACTTGATGTAATAATAACTAAATTCCAAGTAACGGCTACATCGATAAGAAATTTATAATTAGCATTTAGTTTAAAGTTAAAAACGTTGGGATAGTTACCATCCGAAACGTTTGTATTAAATGTTTAATATAAAAAAATCATAACCTGCCGTTCTATGATTGTCATTTTATTCTCGTTAACTTGATGTACATACAGTTGCACCAATTTAACATTTTATGTCATCTATGTAAGATTTGGTAAATCATGCTTTTGCTTTTTATTGAAGGTAAGAGGGATAATACCTGATGGGATTGTCAAGGTTTTTATGGATTTTTATTTAATTTTAGGTTGTTTTACGCATATCGAATGTAAATGTGCAAAAAATACCAAACGTTTCATATGAATGATAGGGTTTAAAATATTCTATTTTTCAGATGCAAGGGATAATAATAGGTCCAAACATTGTATCTCGGAATCTTCAGTGCAATAAAGTAAAAACATGTCAGTATTATAAGTAGCTTTTTCATAATAATCTGAATACCATTTAATTTTAAATAATATATAACCTTAGTACAAAAAAGAATTAAGAAAAATCATGAAATAATATTTTAAATGAGAAAATTGATGAACTACCAATATCATTATTTTGTAGTTTTTTTCATTTTTATCGACTATTTAATAAAATTCTCGGCAGTACGCACACTACTCAGATGCGTATTATATATTCTGATATATTTCAGATATATCTTTCGTTAAACCGACTATCTGGAATACAGGAGACCTATGCGCACATCATCTAATAAAGTATGACAGCAAAACTATCTCTTTCATCTTTGTTAATTTCGACTAAAAGATTTTTTAAGACTAGATTGTTACCGCCCATCTGATATAAACTAAAAAAATCGTTGCATCTCTTGCCGATACTGAAGGTACAGTTGTTTTTTAACATCCAATGTAAATATAACGTTAGCGAATGCATTTTGAACTTACAAAAAAAATTCAGGTGAGAGTCATACTCAAAAAAGTTATGAAGTTATTTAATAATAGCTTTAGAGCAAATGCGGTAGAATAAAAAGTGAGGAAAAAAGCAACAGATAGATTGGGGATGTTAGAAATTAAATAAGTTTAGGGTAAAGACAGTAAATAGTTGTGTATACCATGTATACACGTGGATATATTTGGTCATTAACGCTGTATAAAAATAGTGAAGCCATTTTACAAAAAAGATACCTGAATAAGTCTAACAGAACATACTCAAGAACAGAAATGAAACTTATATTCTTGATAAATTATTATGCAATTGACAACGATCGAAGAAATGTAAACTAAGCATTTTTTACTATTCCATATTATTTTAAAAACGAAACTGTTTTTTTCTGTGGTGTTGATTCTAAATTTCGGTAGAAGTATTTAGTGAAGCTGTTTGTGATAGATTCACTTTTGCTATGAAGAGATTATGGACTTAGTTTCACGCAGAAATTTTGGAAGCCAGAGTTCGAAATAGAAAATGAGAGGTATTTATAAATCATCCATTTTAGTTTTTTTTTAATATATTATGTTGGACTCAAAGAGGAATTTAAGGACAATGACCCCTTACATAAATTATAAAGAATTTGTTATCCAGTGAATAATAATTTAAAATCTGGACATTCATTCATTATGTATATTATCATTTGTGTTCTAGCTCGGTATCAATACGTTGGGAAATACCCTTTTATGGGGTGGATCGTAGAGGATAAATGGGCCGACAGTAGAGTTAGATATGGGCACTCTTGGAAACCCAGATGATTCAAAATGCAGGTCGCTATGGTTATATTTTCGAGTTGAACATTTTTTTTCGGGTTTCTTGTCCAAAAATCTCGGACAAATTCGTTAACGGGCAATATCGGAGTTCGGGATGTCGCTTAAAAATAATTAAAAAAAAGGTAATTTTGAAGGCATTTTGGAGGGTCGAAATTCTGACTACTTTGTCAAGGTAAAAAGGGTGTTCGATGGGGAATGTAAAGAATTTTAAATCAATATAGGATGCCTATACCTCAAATGAGAAAGCGGTCGAAATGCTAACAAACTAAAAATTGTACAATTGTAATGTTTTGTCTATATATTTCGCTATGGTTTCATGTTTGGCCTTTTAGCAGATGAATGGTTGATCCTAGGTAAATCAAGTAAAGACACAAAGAAACGTATATATCTTCTCTAGAGACTGGTATAAAAATCAACCGATCAGTGTTTAGGGTGAGAAATTTTTGAATTGTAATGTGCACGAATTCTGGTTCTCATTCCTGGCTCCTCGTAAAGTCGAATCGGTACCTCCTGGGATAAAAACGATTAAATATATCAAAAATTCTATCTTTGCTCTGCCAGATATAGGTTTACATTTTTTTTTAGTCGAAAAATTGGGTAAAATTGAATTACCAATAAAAATGCACATAATTTCCATTTGATAGAAAACTGAGACAATTTTCAAAATAGCCTGGGATTGCCAGCTGCACTTTTGACGGCCATGTCAGAATAAACAGTTTGACAGGGACTCGATATGCTTTCAGAGTGAGAATTGATATACATATCGAAATGGAAAAAAATAGCAAGTTTTTAATGACTTATTTTGTATACGAAATGAAGATAAAGGTATGCCTCAGAAGTAATTTTTTGCTTTATATGCGGTATTTAAAGTGTTGCAGAGTTTAGTATGTGTGATTTCGTGTTATATATTAATATAAGAGATTGTGAAGCAAAGTAATTCGGTCCGGAGTAGTAGATTTTTCAGTAATCGGAGGATTCAACAGCATCTTTAATTTAATTTTTTACACTAAGCACTGGGTATATCTAAAACTATTGCCGGCTGTTATGCTTCTACTAAGCTATGATCATGATCATAAGTGATCATCTCGGTGATCTTTAAGGGTTTCAGATGTTTTAAATAAGGAGTATAATAGCATTTGATATGGATTTTAGTTATACTATTTAAAATCGACTTAAAAATGTAAATACAAACAAAGCCAGGTCACTGTCAGATTATCGGATATATAACGGTTGCGAAATATTGTAATTAACTATATTACGCTTCGTTATAAATAAATATTGATTGCTAACGAATATTAGTTATAAATTTCAGTATTCCAGATATTAACTGTTATGAATAGTATTTCTTTTCAGGTCTTAATTTGTAACAGTTGCCTAAATATCAGGATAAAACTTTAACTTTTGACAACATGGTCTGCGCATGTGCACATTCTACGATTCCGGTAACATATTTTATAGATGTGTCACTCTTCGGCCATATTTATTTTTACCCGCACTTATAATTACATGAACTCACCGTCAAAATATATCATACAAAATACGGAGAGAATAAACTTACCATCAGGCGAATAAGGCATGTTTGGATTGAGTGGTTGCCCAGAACCTCCATAGCCCAAACCCATGCCGAACTCGCTACTCGCAGGACTCGATTCCTGTTTGATAACCTTGTCGTCCTTATCGCTTTTGTCTTTGTCGCTGGGCGATTTGCCGTCTTCCTGTTTCTGTTTCCGTTGGATCTTCTTCATTTTGGCCCGCTGGTTCTGAAACCAGACTTGCACCACTCGTACGCTCAGCCCCGTTTCTTTAGCCAGGGCTTCTCTCACTTTCCTACATGGTTTCGGGCTTACCTGTAAAGGAAATATAATACTATTATTGTATTTTGGTATTGGTAAAAAATGAATGAAATAGTGCGGCCTGTATCGAAGAAGTACATAAAAAGGGAGATGAGCAAGTCCTGATTGAATGATAGATATCGCTAAGAAAATCCACATATAAACCTTACCTCAAAAGAAGCTTTGAACTGTCTTCTCTGCGCTGAGGTCAGTATAGTCCTAGGTCGTTTGGGACCTCTTCTGCCGTCTCTCGGTCTGCTGTTTTCGTCCAGGAGGTCTTCGTCGCCGCTATGAGCTTGCTGCATGAGGTATAGTTCCTTTTCAAAGTCTTGTCTGCAGAAAAGTTGACCAGCGCGCAGGACAAACTGTTCACCTTTCGTTGAAAAAAAAAATTCGTCAAATATTTGGAGTTTAGAGGTTATTTATATTATGTTTTTTTGAACTTTTACATTAATATTTCTATATCAGATAATGAGTATTATAACTTCTTTTATTAACATGAACCGAAAGCTTTCGAGTCGTAATTATTATACATGTTGAAAGGAAAATGACTACAAATATTTTAAGATGTATACGGGTTAGATTAAGTGAAAAAGTGTTATGTAACCGGAGGTCAAAACTCACCATTTCTGAGAAAAAAAAATTAATGTTGAAATAATTTTGTTGCCATATAAGAAATTTTTAAATATTTTATTCATGTAATTATTTAAGACTTTTGTCTATGTATCGAACAAAGACATTAAACCAAAACAAAGTTCAGTGCATGTGCATGTTGCTCTCTGGGGGGAGGGCGGTTGTCTTATGCCATTTCTCCTTAAACATCAGATAATATCCTCGGACCAGTTCGGATTTTTATCCAACAAGTGCACCAGTGACGCCATGTTCTCATTGCTTAGTGACGCCTACTTATCTCTCAATAACAACCACCCCACAGCCTCAGTTTTTTGTGACTATGCAAAAGCCTTTGACTGTGTTAGTCATAAAATTTTGATAAGCAAGCTGAATTTTTTTGGAATCGCTAGTATTTCTTTAAATTGGTTTAAATCTTATCTCGGGAATAGGCAACAATTTGCAAGGGCAAATGGTTCTGATTCTGATTGTAAATTGATTACAAATGGAGTCCCTCAAGGTTCGGTCTTGGGACCTATTCTATTTTTGTTATACGGTGTATTAGGGCTCTTCCACTCCAGCTTGCTCCTTATTGGTGGTGTAATATGTGCTGGCCGATTCGGACCAATAACGGTGGTGCTCCCTGCTTCTTGCAAGATGTTCACGTGTTGATAATGCACTGAACATTGTTTTGGCTTAATGTCTTTCTGCGATAAACAGACTTCAGTAGTTAGATTATTATCAATTCATTAATTAAAATTTTTGTTTAAAATTTGTATAATTACAAGATTTTTCAGCAGTGAAGTGCTTTCAAAAAACTGGCGTAAAATGAATGTATAATACTCTAAAGATAAAAATATGCGGTTTGATCCTTTTTTGTAATAACATTATTGTTATTCATATCTTTGCACTTTCGTTGTATAAGCTTATAAAATAAAATTTTGTAATAAACAACAAAATCTTTAATAGGTAATTTTGGCTTATTTGTGTCTAGTTGAATTAAAAAAAAAAATTTATTGGGAATACCAAAAAAAACTTTTTTTTTGTAGGCCACAGTGAGAAAAATGCATTTTTCAGTTATCTTTCATACTTTAATAATATTATTTTGCTTTTCTTGATGTTAGTTTATTTAAATTAAAAAGGAAAATATATTTGTCAAATAAATACATAAAAATATTAGACATGCTGAATTTGATTACCTTTCTGCAGCGGTTGGCAACATACGACGCATACAAAACAAGGTAAGTGATACACGTGTTGTTGGGCTCTCATCACCATTTCTTGAGGTAATAATCGGTCGCCACATCTCGAACATTTTACACCAAATATCCTACAAAGAGAAACAAATAAATATTATTAATATAATAACTGTTAATAATTTTTTTCTGCAATTATTTCTGTCAAAAAAATGTTGATATTTGTTAACCCAATTCAGAGTATGAAAATGTATTTTGCGAACTAGTGATTGATATTTTTTCGTACTCCTAATTTGTAGATGTATTATAATTAATAATTCGAATACGGTAAATGCCTCTTTACCGCATCCGTATGATAGCAAAACAGGCCGAAGCTGAAACAGCTCAAAATTCTTCTTGGGTAGTCCTTGGGAAATAAAGCAGCCCAAAAAAAGGAAAATATTTATTTATTTTAAAGTGGTTACTTAAAAAAAGGAAAAACAGGTCAAATTTCTTTTATCTTTTTGTAAATAAAACATTTTTTTCTAATATACAGGGTAGCGCTAAAGCCTAGAGGATAAACGAGTAAAACCACAATTTTGTTTTAATTTCCATAACGCTTATCTTTTACTTCCCTTTTAAGATGGAAGTATTGTAATCGTGAAAAAATCATCCTCCGAGATTTTTGCAGATCTTGGCGTTTTAGGGTTCCTTGATTCCGAAAAATATATTCTCTAATTTCTGTCGGTCTGTAGTTTAGGTTAGGTTAGGTCTGATTAAGAAACTACTTATTGGATGGACCGTGCAATGTGATATAAAGATAAACTAGATTGTTTTTTATGTAAATCCATTATGGCGGGTTAATGAAATATTTAAAAATAATAATAAATAATAAGTTTTTGTCTCATGTGATCAGCAGTTAGATCATGTTCCGGTAAAAATTTATATGGATGATATTTATGTAAAAACTTGAGAATCTTTGAGCAGGTTTAAGAAAATGACGGGCACATCTACTGGTGACCGTTCAGGATTTTCTGTAAAATAAAAATGTAATAATTGTTTGTATGATATCGCTTTTATTGATAATTCCTTTTACCTCCAAAAAATAGCAGAACATCTGAATCTTTTTCGTCGTCAACAGCTAGTCTTTTTTCTATAAGGTATTTCAACTTGTCAATGCCTCCATTTTAAAATCTGGTTTTCCCCTCGTAAACATTGATCCCTACCATCCAGCAATTGAGATAAATTTTAAAATTAAATATGTTTCTCCAATGAAAAATTCTAATGAAGTTAGCGTTTATCAGTTTCATCAAGCGAATTTCCACAATCTAAACCTTTTTTACAATCAATCCGACTGGTCTTTTTTATCCGTAGAATCTGATATAAACAAAATGGTTGAACTCTTTTATGAGGTCTTGTTTGAAGGTATCAATAATTGTGTCCCCAAGAAAACGGTAGTCCACTGTAAATATCCGAAATGGTTCGACCTTCCTCTAAGAAAACTTATTGGACAAAAGAATCGTCTATACAAAAAATATAAAAAGTCCAATAAAGATGTTGACTATTTTGATTACTGCACGACATACACGTGAGGTTAAGCTTCGGACTGATATGTGCTATCTTGCATATGTCACACAAACTGAATTGCTTATCCCAGAGAATATCAGGCATTTTTGGTCTTTTGTACGTAATTTGAGAAGAGACTCTGGGCTGCCCAGTGTCATGAATTATGACGGAGAGGAAATTACCGGTTCGAATAACATCGCTAATGCCTTCGCCACTCACTTTGAGTCTTGCTATTCACGTCACCGTAGTTTAGATTTTAGCAAGATTGGCCCTATAAGCTGTTCGGGAAAATTACTATCAACCTATTGTATTACAGAGGCGGAAATCTGCAATAAAATAAAAACCCTTGATCTTTCTAAAAAGGCTGGTCCAGATGGAGTTCCCACTATTTTATTGGAACGTTGCTGCGAGTCGTTGTTTCGGCCCCTTTGTAAAATTTTTCAGAAATCTTTTAATCTGGGTTCCTTTCCCGAAATTTGGAAGTTTTCCACTCTCATGCCGATCTTTAAATCTGGGGATAAGAGCGATATTAAAAACTACAGAGGTATTTCCTTGCTTTCGCATATACCAAAGCTGTTTGAGGCAATTATCACGGATCATATGTTTGAGTCTCTGAAGCACTACATCACTAGTATTCAACACGGTTTTTTTAGTGGTCGTTCAACAACTACAAATCTTGCAATTTTCCAGAATTACTTAACAACATCGGTTGAGGCTGGTCAACAGATCGATGTTATATATACTGACATATCGAAGGCTTTTGACAGGGCTTGCCATCAGCTTCTGTTATTCAAATTGCAGCGAATTGGTTTTTCTGGAACCTACCTGCAATGGATAGAATCGTACTTATTCAATCGTCGTCAGCGAGTTAGCGTATGTGGTTCAATTTCTAGAGAGGTTGTTGTGACATCTGGTGTCCCACAGGGCTCTCATATTGGTCCAATTCTCTTTCTACTATTTATAAATGATATAGTATCATACTTTAAAGTGTCTAAGTGTCTCTTATACGCAGACGATTTAAAATTCCTTTCACCAGTTTCCTCTGAATCTAATCCACTGCAATCGGACTTGGAAAAGCTTATCAAATGGTGCAACATTAACCATCTTCTTCTTAATGTCTCTAAATGTAAAGTGCTCCGTTTTCATAAACGCATTAAACCCATACTCTCCTCCTATTTCATAGATAACGTGAGTCTTGAAGTTGTTAGTTCCTTTACAGACCTGGGCGTTATTTTTGATGAGAATTTAACTTTTAGTCTGCACATTGATAGTATTGTGCTGAAGTGTTTCAGGCTGTTGGGCTTTATAAAGCGGCAAACAAAACATGTCACAGATACTAAAGCAATTGGATGTCTTTATAACTCACTTGTTCGCAGCGTTCTGCAGTATTGTTCTACAGTTTGGAGTCCATCGTATCAGTGCCATATCGATAAAATCGAAAAAGTCCAAAATAGATTTGCCAAATACCTTTTGTATAAGTTTAATTTTCCGTACCAGGGTTTATCATATAATACCAGGCCTCTTCTGTGTGGCCTTCAAACACTTGAGTTTCGAAGAAAGAAGGCACTTCTAGTTTTTCTTCACAAACTGCTCAGTGGAGATATTGACTGTCCGATGTTGCTTGAGTCGGTCGCATTTCTGGTTCCTATTAGGAGAACTTATGTCTTTTTTTTGTTACATATCCTGATAGTTCGCATAAAATATAACAACTTTTTAATTTAAACTTACACCCTAACTGCTAGAGGAAAGAAAATACCGGTGGGTCGAAATATAGGAGTAAACCCTGTACAAGGAAGTTATTGGTAAAGGCGAATTTATGGATTTTGTTTTCAGTGTAATGTACAAGTTTTATTTTTCATTTAAATCAGCTTCTAGGAAAACTACTCGAGCGAATACAGTCGCACAAAGAAACCAGCTTATTGCCGTTCTATCATCGTTTTTTTTTCGCCGAACAAAAATGGCAATTTCGTCCCATCTGGAGCGTAAAAATCCACCTGAACGCGACTCGACGCCCGAATATATAGACATACTTTTCCAACAGAGAGCACCCAAAAGGAATAAAAATTCTTTAATAAAATAGGCCTGGAACGCCTGCACATCTCTTCTGTTAAATATTCGTTTGGGGGCTTTGAGAAGAGCCGCGACGCTTCTAATATAAGCGGCGTCGCGAGGCGTCCGGGCGCGCGTTTAATAACAGCCGATCCTTTGTTGCCCGGGAGCAACGTCGGGGCTTATTCTTTTCCATCTATTATGAGGCCCCCCCAGCGACTGCTGGCTCCATTGCAAAATGGTTTTTGAAGATTGACGAAAATGTTATACAGTGTGTCCCAGATTCGCTTCTCTATATAGGGATTTCGGCTCCTATTATACCTACAGCAAAGGTTAAATGGGGAAAGTTTTAGAGGAAACTTATTGCATTCGATATCTGGCTTTAGATTTACGATTGATCAATAAATTTGGGAAATATCGGAGAAAAACCAAAAATGGCGGATTTCGTTTTCCGCCAGTATATCCAAACCGATAAATTTGACAGCTGTCAAAATGTGACATTATTCGGACACATTTTTAAGACAAATAAGATGGCGTATACGACACGTCTTCATTGTTTTTTGTTAACCCGCAACCCGCCTCAACTTTCATTTTTCTTATGGTCGCCATATTGGATTTTTCGATTTTTGGAAAAAGCCTAAAATTTCCAGTCTAGTGATATCTCACAAGTGCATTAAAGATTTTAGTGTCATCAAAATATCACACTTCGTAAATTAGGTTTCAATGATTTTAAAGGAGGCCATGATTTATTTGTCACAAGATTACATTAATAAGTAAGTAATGTATTAAACGCATTGAATTTTCAATACAATATGAACGTAAATAACGACTTAAGAAATCTAAATGAGTTTTAACTACTTTGTAAGTGGGTAACATTAATTTATAAATCTGCAAAATGATGTCCATTTGCATCGAGACATTTTTGACAATTGGTGTCTGTTTTTCGTACATCCCTGGTAAGTGTATTTCGGTTAATATTTCTAAATGTGTCCAGAACTCTTTGTCTCAGGATTTCTATGATCACGGGGGGATCAAATTGATAGTTTTCGTTCTTCGTGTGACTCCAGTGGTAGAAATCCAAGGGCGAAAGGTCAGGAGATCTGGGAGGTCAAGATATTGGACCATTTAAAGAAATTATTCTTTCGTCAAACTGATCTCTTAAGAAGTTCGTGACTTGAATGGTATTGTGAGCCGGACATCCGTCTTGTTGAAAGTTCTTCTTAATTCATCTTCCGTTAGAATAGCTCGTAAGGCTGGTACAACCTGGTTTCGCAAAAGCTCTAGGTACCTCTGCCGGATAGGTTGTAGTCAAACAAAAATGGTCCAATAAGTCGATTTCCTGAAATGATTAATAATTTATAAATGGGTGCCCAACAGTCAAGGGCGGCAGGGTCGGCCGGGTGGTACTAGAAACGATAAATTATAAAGGGAAAATTATCTTTATTAAAAAGTAAATATGAATCGGTCATTTGAGAAACCCCGTAAGTCCATATTTTAGCCAAAATGACGTTTAAGCATTTTTGGAATTTTAGATTGTAGACGCATCGATCCACAAAGAAACCCCGCTTGTTGTCATAGCACTAACGGTCCAAATAAATATGAGCGTACGCGATTCCTTTGAGAAACCCCATAAGTCCAGGAGTTACGGTGTTTCTCAAATGAAAGCGCGCGCGATGTCCCCACCAGGTACGCTGTTGCTTATGTCTGTCGAAACCGTCAAACGTCAGTCAGTATTGAGTAAAATAATCGTAAACAAGGCGGCTTGCTTTTATTATTATTTAGGAATAATTTATACTGGTTTTAATCACTTAATGCTAAAATAATTTGGTGAATAAGATGTCTAGTGATAGTGGTACCGACGAAAGTGTTGAAAGGAGTCCAAGAAAAAGAAGAAGGGGTGTGAAAACAGTAGAGTACCAGTGCGAGAAAATAAAGAAATCCAGAGTGAAAAATGAGGAATACAAAAACTGGAGGGGCAATGTTGTTCAACCAACTCCCCATTTATATCCGTGCAAGTAAGTTTTAATATGCGTTATTAGTTTTATGTTCTATAGAAATAATTAATGTTTTTTTTCTAGCTGCAAAAAACAATGTATACCAAACTTGCTTACAATACAAGATGCTGAAATCGCTTATAATGGAATAACTTCATTGCAAACCAAGGACGAGCAAGATATTTTACTGCAAAACAACATAGATTTGACTGATATACAAAGGCACGTTGCAGAAGAAACGAAGAAGCACCTCAGAGGAACACTTCATTCAGGTACCTATTTAGATAATACTAGAAGAAAATATAGGTAAGCTGACAAACGTTTTTTCTTTTTTAGATATTTTGTGAAAGTTCCAGGAAAGTCCCGAATTAATGTTTGTAAAAAAGCATTCCTTAGTGCCTATGGTGTTACCGATGATAGAACTCGAAGAATATGTAAACTTTCAGCCGCTGGCAGTACTCCCAAAGATAAGAGAGGTAAAAACACTCCCGGAAATGTAATGCCTGGACAAATTGTCCGAAAAATCGTGGATCATATTTCCTCATTTCCTACAAAAATTGCGCATTACACCACTCATGAAGTGCATTACCTTAACCCTCGTTTAAATGTTAAAATCATGTGGAATCTTTTTCTAGAAAAATACCCTGATTTAAAAAATATAGTCAAATACAAGTTTTACATGAAAATATTCAAGGAAAACTTTGATCTAGAGTTTCAGCAACCACAAGTCGAAATCAGTTAAAATCAAAAATCCCACTTTAAACGAAAATGCTAAGCGGGTAGCAATAGCTGAAAAGATGGTGCATAATCGCCGAGCAAAGAAATTTTATTCCAAACTTAAAGAGATTCAGAAAAAATGTTCAGAAGATCAAACTGTTCTGGGTATTTACATGGACTTTATGCAAAATTTGCATCTTCCTGTCATTCCTGTAGTGGAATCATTTTATTTACGACAGCTAACAGTCGATGTTTTTAATATTCATGAGCTGCGAAATAATACTTCTAGATTTTGCATATATCATGAAGGAGAGGCAAAAAAAGGTCCCGATGAAGTATGTTCCATGTTGCTGGATTATATTAATACAGAAATTGACTCATCTGTTAAAGAATTGCATGTATTCTCAGACGGAGCCTGGGGCCAGAACAAAAACCATGCTGTTGTTCGTATGATGATGGCTTTGCAATCGACTGGTAGGTTTGAACAAATTTTCCAATATTTTCCCGTGAGGGGTCACTCTTTCCTACCATGTGACAGAGACTTCAGTGTCGTAAAACGGAAAATTAAAGGAAGAGATAGAATTTACACAATGAAGGAATATATTGCTTTGGTTGCAAATTCCTGTTCAACCCGTGGAAAATTCACTGTTAAACATCTACACACTCATGAGGTCCTAAGTTTTCAAAAATGGTGGCCAAAGTTTTTCAAGAAGAATGTACTATCTGACGAGTCTTATCAAAGAAAATTACCCAAAGAGCTAAAGCAGCCGTTCACTATCTCTAAATTCAATCAGTTTGACTATTGTGAAGACGGAGTGGTTGTAGCTCGAGACTTCATTGATGGATTGAAATTTCACACATTCTCATTGAGATTATTGGCGTCAACAAGGATTGTATTGCCCCAAGAGACACTGTATGTTGGTCGTGTTCCTATCAATGTGAACAAACTGAATGACGTTAAGAACCTGATGCAGTACATACCTCAAGACGAAGAAGTACAACACTTCTATGCCGAATTGGCTCGCTGGCCTACTTTGTAGATTACCTTATAATAAATAAATGATATATTCAACAAAAATTTCAATATTATTTTATTTATTTTAACCTCGATATTCTGAAAATTCTCGTTCATTTGAGAAATCCCGTATGTGTCCAAATTTCAAAAATTTTTTTGGAGTAAATTTTTGTTTTTTTTGGTATGCAATATGTTGCAACGAATTTTTAATTACAAATTCTTCAATAAACTACTTTTTAAAAAAAAATCTATTTATTATAACTTTTTGCAGAAAGTTATTTCCAGTTTTCCAAAAATTGTATTTTTTGGACTTACGGGGTTTCGCGAATGACCGATTCATATTTTCTTTCCAAAAATAATTATCGAAACATCCGGTAATGAATGAGCTTGTATACAGTTGAAACCTATTCAGCTTTATTATGAAAAAGAAAAACATATTTGGTTAGCGGGAAGTAATAGACGTAATAAATTATTTTGTTGGTATTGCATATTAATTTCGGAAATACTAAATCAATTTATTTCAGTGATATTATAATCTTAAAGAAGTACACCGTGCCTTAATAAAACATAAAATATCAAAAGAACAAACCCCTTGCGCTTTAAAATTTAAATTATTCGGAAATACAGCTGATCGCCTTTATAAATCATAATGAAAATCGAAGAATAATTCGACATTTGATTAATATGGTATTTTTTCCATAACGCGAGAACTAGGCTTCCCGGGTAATAATAAATCATTAAATTCAGACAATCAAAATAATTTTAGAGAATTAGCTAAATCTGCAGGAAATTTAGATAAAGTGTTAATAAATTTATAGAACCCTATTCTATTTTTATACGTTCTTCGAAACTACAATACAAAATGATTGAAAAAAAAATGTAATACAATATCAAAAAAGTAAGTTGACTGACTAGAGAAGAACGTTTTACTTTTTTTTTATTAGATTATACTCTTTTAGTATCGTTAAAGGACTAAACGAAAAAAAAAAAAGATTATTATTTGACCATCATTTGGCCAATGATCCCACACCAAACGTTACTTCCAAATCTGATCTGTAGACGTCTCTCTGCCACTTCGTGAGGATTTTGCACAACCCAATGATGACGGTTGTGGCTATTAAAGACTCCACAATTCATGAACCTGCTCTCATCGGACCACAAGATATGATTTACAAAATCAGGATTTTCATTACATCTCCTAGTATACCACTCACAGAACTGTAGTCGTTTTGGAAAATCAGTTTCTTTAAGTCCTTGTACTATTATGGGTTTGTATGGATGGTACTTATTCTTTTTTAAAACTCTCTGTACTGTTGATTTTGGCACATTAGTTTCCTGTTCTACAGTTCTTACCGATGCACTAGGGTTTTCGTTGATAGCTTGTAAAATGTTTCTGTCTCGATTTTCATTGTTATTATTGTATCCGCTTCTAGGTTGTTCGAAGGCACCATGGTTAATTAAATTAACTACGAGTTTCCTGAATTGGATTTTATGAGGCTGCCGTCGTTCTGGGTACATCTCCAAATACCTTGCTGAGGTAACGTCGGCGTTTCTGTATGATTGAAAGTACAGAGCTAATATGTCAATCTTTTCTTCATTTGAATACGGAATGCCGGCCATTTTCTATAGGTTTTGACAATTTATGTGTCAGATTTATGATTTTATTGAGATAAAAGCGTACCTACTACTTATTAAAATACAGCTTTGAGACTTTCAACTATTTAACTTAAGGTCAAAGTCAAAATCCAATTTTGTTACAGATAAATCATGGCCTCCTTAGAAAAGCATTGGGAGCTAACATTACTTTAAATCATGGCCTCCTTAGAAAAAACTGAAACCTAACTTTACGTTAATATTTCGATGATACTAAAATCTTTAATGCACTTGTGAGATATCACTAGACTGGAAATTTTAGGCTGTTTCCAAAAATCGAAAAATCCAAAATAGTGGCCATAAGAAAGATGAAAGTTGAGGCGGGTTGCGGGTGAAGAATGAATGAAGACGTGTCGTATACGCCATCTTATTTGTCTTAAAAATGTGGCCGAATAATGTCACATTTTGGCAGCTGTCAAATTTACCGTTCTGGATATACTGGCCAAAAACGAAATCCGCCATTTTCGGTTTTTCCCCGATATTTCCAAAAACAATTGATCGATCGTAAATCTGAAGCCGGATATCGAATGCAATAAAAGCCGAGATCCCTGTATAGAGAAGCGAATCTGGGACACACTGTATAACTGCTTTTTTTTTTCCTATAAATATGGACGTTTTGGCCCATATGAAACGTGAAAACAGAATATTACCCGTTCCAAATGGTACAAATCCACAATATACAAAATAAATCGGTAAATTTCCTTTACCCGGAACTTCCCTGGTTATGAACCTTTCTTTTTATTACGGATAATCAAGTGTGACCCAATGTAATTCAGTAAATAGTCATTTATTAATACTTATATACTACTTTTTCAAATATTCTTTTGGGCGTCATTTTGTTCCATCATCTTGGATTCCTGCCAATATTTTACCGGTTTCTATTTATTCCACACTTTATTTTTTGGGCATAATTTAAAATAAAACTAATTATGCCGTAAACGGTTTTCTGCGAATATTTCACTTTTTCAAAAAAGTTTTGCATGAATTTTTTCTATTCGTTGATTTGATGATCACCTCAGTTGCGATTTTGTAATAATTTTATTGATTTTCCAAATTATAAACAATTTTTCATTTTGTTGTCAAATAATCGCCACCAAAATGTAAATCGGGCAACATTGCAACTACAATAAAAAGCGATAGCGATATTAAACTGAAAAGAATAGATATTATTCTTTGACCTATGTCAAAGTTCGAGAAAAATATTGACATTTCTGGAATATTATATAGAATAGGTAGGTAAATAAACTAAAAATAATGATTTAGACAAAGTTGCAAATATAACTTCGGAATCTCGACAATGGTAAACTGCCCTGAATATGTTCTTGTAAATTCCCGAATTTTCATATAGAATATAAAAGAAATTGCGATGTTCATCAGACATGGTGTGCAATTAATTGTGATATAATAAATAAATTAGTGCAGTAAAAAAATGTTTCGTGTGCATAGTTCTGAAAGTGATGGCGTGCAATAATTGTGAATACTCTTTAAAAGATTTTATATTACTTTTATCAGACAGAAGACAATTAGTTGATTTTTTTTGTTAATCATGGACTTTTGATGAGATACACTATTGGCAATACTTGTAATAGTAGAATAGAAAAAATCTGAGACCCATCAGCATTCTACCAGCTGTGTCTAAGATAATTGAAAAGCACATTTCGATTCAACTCTCTCATTTTGCAGAAAACCAAAAAAATATAATTCCTGAGTGCCAATCGGGCTTTAGAAAAAGTTTTAGCACTTGTACAAGCTTAGTAAACATACTTAATAATATTCGTACCTGTATGGCTCTCTTAGACTTTAGCAAAGCATTTGATACCATAAATCATAGTATGTTATTGGCTAAGCTACGCTACTGTGGTCTATCATAATTAGTAAAGAATCGCGTAACCTAAGTTCAGATTTTCAACCAGTCGCTCGGGGAGTGCCTCAAGGTTCCGTCTTATCTTCATTGTTATTCTCAATATATGTGGCAGACAGGGACAAAGCCGTGAAACACTCGAGACTTCAACAATATGCGGATGATTCTCAAATATATTTACCAATTAACAACAATAACATCGACATAGTGCATGAACTCCTAATTTCCGACCTAAAAAACATTGACAGCTATGGAAAGGATCACAACTTAAAACTAAATGCTTCAAAATCACAAATTCTTATTTTTAACGCTAACAACAGTATCAGAAAAAATATTGAAAATAATCTAAACATACATTTAAATAACAGCATAATTCCAATTGTCGATCATGCAAAAAATTTAGGCGTAACTTTTGACAGTGCAATTTCATTCGATTTACATGGAAAAATCAAAATAAAGGCAGCATGTCTCCGTCTTAGGAAATTATATAAATTTAAAAGAGTACTTCCTTCCAAACAAAAATATTTTTTGTGTGAAACTCTGGTATTATCATTGTTTGACTACAGAGATGTTGTTTACGGTGATTCCTTATCATCTCGTACTAAACAAATGATACAGAGAGTTCAAAACTCCTGTATGAGATTTTCCTACAATATTCCTTATAGACACCATATTACCCCTTACTTAACTAATGAGAAGATATTAAACATGAACAATCGCAGGAAGTATCATATGTATTCTTTTATTTATCGCGTAATTAAGACAGGCATCCCAGTTATTTTTCAGCAAATTTTTCAACTTTTACACACACGCATAGTACTAGATACTCAAATGTGGAATAAGTTATCGGAAGATGCAAAAAATCTTTGCCTTAAAGACTTTTCAACATGTTAAAACTAACTTATTATATGAACAACACTCACTATAGATTAGTTATCCAATATCCTATAATAATTAAGTTCTATATTAACTATGTATATACTCAATGTACCGTCTAAATTGTTGTTGCTGTTGTGATTTATCATTCTTAGTAGTAGTCTGCCCGATTGTTCCATCCAACAAGACTTTTTAACTCTATCTCCCACACCCCACCGCGCTACGTCGGCCGACTTTCGCCTTCTCAACCTCTCGTTTGTCTCACTCCATAAAGACATATTTTTAAAGAATAAATAATTTACCAATATTTTAATTTTTGCTTGCACGCTTGCACAATCATATACCTATATTTATATTAATTGATTAATTATATATACTAATTATTAATATTGTTCATAAAAGTTTTTCTTTAGGGTAGCCTCACATTGTGCACCTTGCTTAGGGGCGCCATATAACCAGTTTTGTAATCGAGAGGCTGTCCAATTTGTGGAATAGGTTAAACAATTTTTTTATACCAATACCATGTTAAAGATTGGTGTATCTATTTGACAAATAAATGTTTTTTGAATTTGAATTTGAATTTGAATTTGAAATTAATATAAATTCGTTGTTCTATACTTGCAGGAGAAGCTATGAAATAAATCGAAGAAAAAAAAAGCATACATTTAGGAAAAATGGCAAAGTGGGAACTTGGTTTTATAAGTCGAAGTTGCCATTGGAAAGTGTAGTTTACTTTAGGGTTTTGTGGTTTTCCTAGACAACGTTTCATTATGAAAGAAGTTAAATGTAATAGTCATGTTGTAGTTGATTGGTCTTGATTCTGCAGGGAGGTATGCATTCAAAAATTGTAGAGATAGATGAAGCCAAATTTGGAAAGAGAAAATATAATCGGGTACGTAGAATCGAAGGCAAGTGGGTGTTTGCAGGATTTGAAAGAGACTCTAAAAGAGTTTTTTTAGTTCCTGCTGAAAATAGAACTACATAATCTTTTCTGGCAGTTATCAAACAGTGGGTACTTCCAGGCTCCATTATCGTGTCAACACTTATATCCACATGGTTTAGGTTAAGTATTTTTAAAACATGTTAATTTTTGTTTTAAATAAATAAATATAAAATTACTTACTTTATTTTAAACCTTATAACTAATTAGAGAAAATAAACTATGGATTTTTAAGGTTAGTTTGGTTAGAAAAGGTTAGGTTAGGTTTGGTTAGGATGGATTATAGGTTAGGATAGGTTTGGTTAGGATAAGTTAGGTTTGGTTAAGATAAGTTAGGTTTGATTGGGATAGGTTAGGTTTGGTTAGGATAGGTTAGGATGGATTATAGGTTAGGATAGGTTAGGTTAGGTTTGGTTAGGATATGTTAGGTTAGGTTTGGTTAGGATAGGTTAGATTTGGTTAGGATAGGTTAGATTTTGTTTGTTTAGCGTAAAATATTAGTATATTACATCCAGGAGATAAATGCTATAGCATCTATGATTCTAATTTCAAGATTATAATCTCGAAAACGAGAAAATATTCTAACCAGCAATTTACTACTTCAAAAACATTTTTTCACATGTACCCGACAAAAACTGGGGAAAATTTACTCTTACCCGTTTACCCTTCTTTTTTAATCTTGCGATGTTGCCACATTTTCCAACTTCTTTGCTGACGTGAGTATTGTGCAAGATTTAATATTTTTATACATTTGAGGTTATGTTGTTGCAAAAATCTAATTTTTCACGTTTTTATTAAAAAAAAGCATTTTAAATTCAATTTTTTGTGTAGAACTGCTTTCTTACTTAGTGTAGTATGTACAGAGATACTTCCTTATATATTATACCTACCCCACCCAGTAAAATTTGAAGCAAAGTGGCTTGTTAGTTTTTTAGAAATAATTTTTTAAACGTTTGGATTTTTACTCTCGTCCCTATATGACACTTGTACAGTTGGCGTCACGTAAATCCGTACGGTGTCAAATGAGTATAACCTCATTTTATGATATTTTGGAAATACGGACTTTTATTTTTACCTGTTACCTAGATTACAACCTACAACCATATGGAGTGAGTGATTTTAAAGGTTTAATATTAAGGTTTTTTACCTAGGATTTGTTTTATATTAGGTTACTTTCAAAGATATATATTAAATTCAATAACGGAAAAACATTAGTATACATTTTTGAGTTTTGAATCCCCTTTTGGGAACAGGCTGTACACGAGCAGATTTCCAGCGTTTAGGAAAAATGCCCTTGTCATGGGAATTGGAATAACCCGACGAGGATAGGGGCCAATACAGAAGCGCAATGGGTAAATACGTGTTTCTTACCTATCGTAATCAGCCTTGCAGTAAAGTTTCATATTCCTAGTGTAGCAGGAATGCGCCAGTAGGACGCCGCAGACGCTGCAGCAGAGGCAGTGCTCGTGCCAACTCGCGTCCGCCACTCGCATCAAGTAACGGTCGTGGATTTTGCGTCCGCAACCTTCGCATGTTTCTTGGGTCTGCTCGCGTTTGATCAGGGCGGCTGGATTCGGTATTTCTGAAACAAAAATTGAATTTAGAAAATTGAGGAGGGATTAATTTTCAACACTAATTCTAAATTTAAAATTTTTAACTAATGGTTAAAACCAGTAAAATACATAAATTATATAATTATAAAAAAATATAGGCAGGAACTGAAAAAATTATTAAATAAAAGAGTCGCTATGCTTGCAGTGATCGACATTGATAGGATGGTTTTCATATGTTTTCTTCAATGATAATTTTAATGAATTCTTTTACAACTTTTGCTGAAGCTTTTAAAATTAAATATACACAAAAAATGACCTTTCCGGGGGATTATCCAATTATATTACGAGTAACGAATTAATTACAAAGAATAAGTTTTTAAATAAGAATTCTGCGGGTTTTGACGATATCTCCATGTCATTTATAAAGAAGCTTATCTGTCTAATATTCTTACAATTCTATTTAATGCTTCAATTTAGTCCGGAGTGTTTTCCGAATGTCTACGAAAAGCACTTGAGCAAATTTTGTTCAACATATAACCGATAAGAGAGAGAAACTGTAATCCCCTTTTCTTTTGATCTTACTCGCGGATTTGACACTGTCGATAGAGATTTTGTACCAATAAAATAAAAACAGTTCTGTGATAACCAACAGAAAAATTTCGGTTAGCGTTGACTATAGTTTGATCTCTTCGATTCTAAGGTTAAGTTGGTTGTTTTGTTTTTGCCTCATAAAAATTTCCTAAATTTGTATATAATTAAGTAAGTTTACTGCATGAAATCGAGTTGCTAACGAACTAAAGTCGCCCGAATATTGAAAACTCAAAAATGTATCCAAAATCTTCATGCAAAATTCTGAAATTAAAAAATACTGTAAACACTGAAAAAAAACAGTAAAAAGTGCTTTAGATTGTGAAAAGTGCAACTCTAGTTTCGACCCCAGTTGTGCGTCTTAAGCAAAAGTTGCAGATAATAATAATAAAGTAATCTGTTGTGACCCAAACAAACAAAGTGAGGTTACACCTGAAAGAGGTCGTATTTTTAGCAGTTCCAGCACTAATACTGCGCAACAAACGACAGAATAGGATGAATAACAACTAAAATCCGTTATTAGGAAGGCAATGGACGAAATGATGAACCCATTTAATGAAAATGATGGAAAAAAAATATGGGCGAGATCAGAAATTCTGTTCAATACATGTCTGACTCTTTTGAAGCGCAAAAAAGAGCCTCGAATATATATTAAGAAGGAGCAGAGTGAACGAAAGCAAAAGTTTCAGTTACTAGAGACAAGATTGGACATGATGCAACAGAGAAAGAAAAAAATAACATGATTATTGTTGGAGTACCAAGTGGTTCTAACAAACAATGTGGTGAAGAACATATGTGGTGCAGTTCAGGTAACAATTAATGAAGAGGACATAAAAGAATGTTTCAGGTTGGAAAAGAATGACAACGGAAGAATTCTGGGATTTGGCGAAGGCATTTGACACTGTGGCGTATTATATTTTCTTGAGAAACTTGACTAAATGGGTATCAGAGGAATTGAGAACCAATTAATTAAATCCAAAAGAATGCAAACATTAAACATTTGAAATAATATAAGTCAGTCTCTTTGGGTGAAGTATGTGGTGTAATGTCAATGGAACCTTATCTATCCTGGATGATGATGATGATAGCGTCTTCTGTTTTGCACATGATACTGTGTTTATCTCTGTTCGTGATACTTGGAAATCAACTATTAAAAAGGCTGAAATCTCTCTTTCTAAAGTAAAGACTTGGTTGGATTGCAGCCTACTTTCAATGAATATTAACAAAACCAAGTTTGTTTCTTTTTCCTGGCCAAAAAAGCCTTGCCAGATTGCAAAATCTTAAAAATAAATTGTGAAAATATTGAAGGAACTGGAAACTGTGATTGTTGTAAGATAGAGAGAATACAAAATATAAAATATAAACAATTAGACTAAAAAAAAACACTTAGAATATACTATAAAAGAATTAGGAAAGTAATCTACTATGTTTCTAAATGTCAGTATTGAATCATGTTATTATTGTGTGGGAGAGTGCATAGAAAACTATTCTATCAAGCCTTAATGTGGCTCAAAAACATATAATTAAAATAATGTTGTTTAAAAATAAAAGATATACTAGCAATCTACTTTTTAATGAAAGCAAACTACTAAACCTTCACCAACTATATGTCAAAAATGTAATAAGATTTATGTTAACTAATGAAAATTATAAATATAATTTGCATACCAGAACTGTAACAAATTTAAATATAGGCTCAAATTCTGTGAGACATGTTTCTGCCAAGAGACATATTAGTTTTATAGGTTCTAGAGCAGCCATGTCAAACTCAAAGTCACTGGTGACCATCGACTAGGTGGGCCGCAAAACTTTATCTTAAAGAAGACAAACTACTGAAAATCTTAAGAAAAAGTACTATTATAGGACAAGTCTGTTTATTAAATTTCCAATAAGGAGGACATTACAAAAAACTACAAACATTAAATTCTTTTGCCAGATATTTGACATATTTTGTCTTTAATAAAGTTGTCTATTTGTGGCGCAAATTTATCGGCGGAAATAACTGCGTCCAAGTGTGCGTCCGTCAATCGCAATCTTGCGGGAGATTTGTTTCCTTTCATCAAAGAAAATAGTTGTACACACTTATAGGTACTTCCAAACATTGACAGGATCTTACAGGCAAATTTTCTCATTTCTTGGTATTGAACAGGCAAGTATTTATAAATTTCGAATGTACCAACACTATCAAATTTTTGTTTTAAATGGGTCTGACACTGAATCTCAATTACTTCCATTTACAAGTGAGGGGGAACTTTATCAATATCGATAGTGAAAAGACCAGTAATTAGAGAAAAATTGTTTTCTTGGGGTCTTAAAATCCTGAAAACGCTTCTCAAATTCTGCCAGAAGGCTTTCGGTGGTGGTGCTTTCCTGATATGCCTTACAAGTCAGAAAATGTAACAGATTGTCCTCTGCTAACTGTTTTTCCCACAATAGCATCTTACACTTGAAAGCTTTCACATGATCATGCATATCTGTAATAACTTGACGTGGTCCTTGCAATTTCGTATTTAAGTCCGACGAGTGTTTTGTGATATCTACCATAAGTGAAAGATCTTGTAAAAAAGGTACATCGCATAATAAGCTGACATCTTATCCTTTTGTTTCCATGAAAAAGCGTATTTCTTCTTTGAGTTTCTAAAACCGGTCGAGTACCATAGAACACGAAATCCATCGCACCTCTGCATAATATGGTAAACCACTTTCTAAATCACGTAAAAATGCAGAAAATTGTCGCTGATTAAGGCCTCGTGACCTTATGAAGTTTACAATTTTTTTCACTGACTTTAAAACACTTTCCAACTTGATCACTTTTGAACATAAAACCTGATTATACAATGAATATGATGAAAATCTGGTTTGTCACTGCCCGTTTCTCTGATCTTTGTCTGTAATATTTTAACGAAGCTATTTTTTACACTTCAGTCATCGAAGGAGCTCCGTCTGTTACAACCAACGACATGGAAATAACATAGACCCAGTTGTTTACATTTTGGAGGAATCCAACATTAACCCTGGTTTGCCAAACCGTTACTGTGGCCAGATTATAACGGATATCATCCTTTATACTATTACCTAAATAAACAAGGAATTCCAGAAATTCCCAGTATAAATTTCCATATAGAATATTTTAAAACTGATAATTAAATCGCTTATTATAGATAACTCAAACCGAATCTGTTTTAAATGTAATTTAAATCTTCTGTAATTATTATTCCTTATTTCAAGAAATAAAGCTCAGAATAATCGGCAACGTCGGAATTCTACCTTTTTCGAGTATACTACAGATTTCTTTCGGGATCATTCGGAAGACTCCGAAGACTGTCGTAGTCATTCATGATTTCGACCTATTTGATGCGCGGCGTTGCAATTGTTCTAGTTGGTGAAATAAGTGTTTTTCAGAAATCCAAGTGTTTTGTGTGGCTAATTTCAAGAATCTGTTTAAAAAACTTTAAGAAAATGGTGCGAACTTGCTTTATTTGCAGAAAAACAAACGATTTAAACCCAGAAGTTTGTTTTCGAAGGTAAGTAAGGTTATGTCATACCAGTGCTGTAGTTGCAGGGTAAAATCACCGTCTAATAGTGTTCTTATATTTGCAAATGAAGTATTGTTTTTGTATTACACATTTCCGTTGGGCTTAAATTAATTTTTTTATAACTTCAACTTATCTATAAAGTCGAAGACACTGATGATAAACGGAGTACAGCGTTTTGCTAATGTATATATTTGTGAAAAGTCTCAAATATTCCTCTAAAATTTATCAAATCACCTTTTTTGAGGGGTTAATAAACAACATAAATATACTATTTGGTAAAGCATAGGTACTAAATTTTAATTGAGTAAGCTGTAAGACCCACTATTTTATGTTGTCATTAATTAATCCAGGATGGTTTGCATTTTGGATGAAATTTTCAAGGAATATTTAGGGTAGTGTCGGAGTTCTCATATAGCAAGCATATACAAAAAATGAAAATAACGCAATAGCGCTACTTTTCAATTTTTCATTTGCTATAGATTTTCTTTAATGAATTTGAAATGCTTTAATTTATTGCCTAAAAATTTGGTTTTTAAAAATAACTAATCAAAAAAGTAAATAAATACCATCCTGAGGTACATTATCCCAACTAGGGAGAATCTGTTTTTATCAGGTCATTTCGGTAATATAAATAATAATATAATATATTATAATGAATGTTAAAAATATTAAACATCTTGGCACAAAATATTTATATTGTCAATAAGTGAAATGTATAGCGGGGAAGGTGGATGGTGGGGAAAAAAGGGGGTAAATTGAGGGATAAATACTGTAAAGATATTGTTTTTCATAATATGGTTTTTGTGGTTTTTAGGGACACGAAATTCAATTTTGTATTCATATTAATATTGGACCATGTTTATTGCTGATTTTCTGTAAATATGAATAGATCCAATACATGTAAAGGTGGTGCATTTTTATATAATATTACTTGCCGCAAGCCTGGCAAACTTTTAAAAGTACTGGACCTAACTTCGCGTAAATAGAAATAAAATGTGTTGGAAAAAGGGTGAAATCAAAATGTTTTGAAAAACAAACCCGATTTCAAAAAATAGGTTGCATTAAAAAGTGATAAATTATATTTTATTACATATTTCTTATGAAGTCGGTGATAAGCTGATAAAGAAACGTATTAAATAAGAATTATACTCTTGGTATAGACATCAAAACACAAAGTGGGTCCATGTAACAAAATTTAGTTTTATCTTCTTCTTTAGTAACAATAGTAATAAGAACTCACCCTGTTATTGGTTGTATTTTGTCATGGAAATGCTTGTTCTTTAATGACTAAGCTTATTGCTAATAATAAATATTGCCACATGAACCATTACATAAATATGTCTTTTGCAGGCACGTAGCCAGGATTTCAGTTCTAGGGGGATCCAACCTTGTCAAAACCAATTCAATGACAAAAAAATTATTAAGAACAATGCTTTTTTTTTCACTTGTTGTTAGTCCCCCTGCAAGTGCAACAAAAAAAGTTGCAAAATATTGCAGGTAGAGCAATTATGAAAATGTAAAAAATTATAGGTATATCTTGAGCAAATAAGACATTGGCGACTTTTATTTTACCGTTTATAAATAAATTATATCAAACTTTTAAACTTTGTTTTATTTTTATAAACCACGTGTCCACGGTGAAAATTTATAAAGTGCCGCACCACTTTCAACCTTGTTATTTAAATTTTTATAAAAAAAATAAATTTCAAATATAGTGTAAAATATTATACAGGGTGCTTCAGAATCACCAAAAAGTTTCGATGATTTTATTTTTAAACATCGTTGGTGGTTCAAAAAAAATATTTTTGATAGTAATAAACTTTAGATCAGGATGTGGAGTTCACTAACAATTTCAAAAAAATAAAATTTTTCATTTTTTACGGCCGCGGCAGCCACAAAAATTTTAATTTTTGAAATACACTTTTTCGTATTTTTTTGAATGCTCTGTATATCTGACTTAAAGTTGAATGTTGTGAAAACTATTTTTTCGACAAACACACAAGTTTTATCAAAAAGAAAGTTTTTCGAGAAATTGATAATAAAAAAGATTCCCATTTAGTGCAGACTTTTCCACGACATAATATCTAAATTAATTGTTTTCAAGTTATTATTAAAACTCTCACTTTTGACATGTGAAGTCGTTCCTGTTCATCTTACAACAAAAAAACTGTCGTATCCACCATACTAATATTTGGGCTCGAAAAAATATAGCAAATAATACATTATCTCAAAAATAGCTACGCCACTGGTAAGCCTCGCGAAGATATCTGACAGGGTTGCAATTTTCACCGCAAACTATTTTTTATGCGATCAGTCCGTCTTTTTTCCACTTATACACAACAACAAATTGATGTTTGATTCTATTTATTTCATTTTTATGAATGAAATGCGGGGTCTATTTCTTTTTGACGTCATTGGTTACAACGGAACACAGTTTTGACAAATCTAAACTGTAGTTTTGCAGAAGTCAATAAACAGCATTGAAAATATCCTTCCCAGTTGTTGTATCATGCAATGGTACTAGTTCCAGTAATTCTTCATACACATTGATATCTGTATCAACCGCACGAAGAAAAACAGCAAGTTGCGCCATACCACACACATCCGTTCTTTCGTCACAGGCAATAGAAAATGCAATGAAAGAGTCTGATTTTGTTTTTATCTGATCACTTGTATTGGCAGCCAACTCAGTAACTCTTTCAGCGATAGTATTCCGGGACAAGGATATATATATATATATATATATATATATATATATATATCTTTTATAAATTCACCTTCAACAAATGGTTTTGAGTGTTTCGCGATCAACTCCGACAGTACGTAGCTCGCTTGAAGGATAGATTCATTTTCTTGCTTTGGACGTGTAAACATAAGCTGATGATCTTTCAACCGTGATTTTAACTTATTTAACTTTTCGTTTCTGACCATGCCCGTATACTTGTCAAACATAGTTTTATGAATATCATAGCGACGTTTTATATTATATAATTTTGGGACACCGACTGTACTATTACAAATTAAACAAATAATTTTTTCTTTCACTTCACAGCAAAAAAACTCTAAGTCCCACTTTTCTTGAAAGATACGGTGCTCATCTACAAGTTTCCTCTTGTTTCCACTTGGTTTTGAAAGCGACATGTTAAAAACTGTATCCGAAATAAATAATAATAAGTACGGTTAAGTGTTGTCACAATAAGTGCGCGACTCAACTCGAAACTCTATCGCAACTGACTCATAACTGACTAAACACTGAACGACTGAACTCAATCGACCACGGCTTATATACAGATTGTGATTTCTCGAGTTCTTTCCAGAATGTTCTGATAGTGTCATCTGTGTTTTTGCGCGATAGAATTTCATGGAACAAGCCAGATAACGTTTGGCTTTAGGTTTTAGGTTGAGTCCTCCTAAATATAGATGTCACTATGTACAATTGTACATTTTATTATACCAATCATTGTTGCAGCGGCGCGCGCTTTCAAAAACGGTTTTCAACTTGTTCACGGGCCGCATTATCTGGCTGTTTTCAAAACTGATTTGGGCCGCAGAAAAATGCTCACTGGGCCGCATTTTTGACATGGTTGTCTAGAGTATATAAAAAGCAAACGACATAAAACAGTTAAAAAGCTAGTTTATGAGTGATTAATCCAGATACAATTCTTTGTAATTTTTAACTAAAAATATCTATTTTCATTTTTGAATATGTACAGGGTGTCCGGATTTGGTTGAAAAAGCAGGGTATCTCGCTTATTTTTATAACTCATGAAGCCGTAAACAAAATTTTCATAGCCTTCTTCGTTAATGAGATACAGGGCGAAATAAGAAAATTTTGCATTTTGGGACCCCCCTCGTCTCTCGGTTATCCTTTAACTTAACGCAAAGGGAAAAATTGCTGCTTATGCAGTTTTTTACGCTGGATCCAGTGGCGTAGTCATATTTTTCATTTGAGTTGTTATTTTTTAGATATGACCCAAGTTGTGTTTTTTTAAATGGGACATCCTTTATATTTGTCCAGAAATTGATTTGTCATTTTAAAAGCTTCTCAAAAATATATAATAGTATGGGTCTATTTAAATAAACAACAACAAAAATCCTAATTTTTATAACTATCATCCCAAATTTTGCAGTAGGTCATGCAAAACAATGCTGCCTTTTATTTAAAGTCGTTAACAATATCTACATCCTAACAATAAATCAAAATAAATATGTAATTAAATCTATTTATCAAAATATGTATTGATAATTTCGCACCAAAAAAAGTATCACCTATCTAGATTTTTGTAACATAAGAACAAAACAGTAATAAATTATTATGTAACAAGCCTTTCAGCAAAAATCAACTGTCGTATAACAACTACACCCTACCTAACCTAACCAAGGAAATAAAAAGAACTGTTCAAACTGATTTCCATTTTGTTCTATGCATGCTTCGCACAATTTTCGTATTCGTTTTAGGGAATTAAGCAAAATAACGGGATGATTTTGTAAACAGCGAAAATTTTCTCTTATTGCATTTCCTAAATCTTGGACATTATCATAGTGGTCTTTGTAAATTCTATTTTCCAGATATCCCCATAGAAAGAAATCTAAAATCGACAAACCTGGGGACCTAGGAGGCCATCTTATAGGTCCATTTAAAAAATAGTAAAATTATTGTCCAGAAATAATCTCGTCATTCCAGAATTGTGTGCAGGAGCACCGTCCTATTGAAAATAAATTTCGTTAATTTGCGCTAGAGGAACATCGTCAAGTAATTCAGGTATAGCTGCCTCTAAAATTTCTATATAGCGATTGGCTGTTAGATTTCCCTCAAATATATAATATTGTATATGTGTTCCTAATATGAAGCAGGACACATTTAGACCAAACCTGCCCTGCTGTCTTCTGAGTATACCAGAATTACTGAAATGTGCTTCGTCTGACCATATAACCTTCCTTTCAAAATCTCTAACCATATCGCATCTTTCTCGAAACCAATTGCAGAAGACTACCCGACGCTCTGCATCCCTGGCTGTAAGTGCTGCACGAGCCTAAATTTATATGGGTGGTATTTGTGCTTTTTTAGAATTTCTTAAACTCTAGTTTTTGGAATCCCTATACTCTTTTCACTGGCCCTACAAGAGTTTGAAGGATAATCTTCCGCATTAGCCAAAATCGTAATTTCCTCCGCCTCCCGATTTTCTTTATTCTATGTTTTCGTACGAGGTTTGATAAATGATCCGTGATTAAGTAAATTCTTTTTTATCCGATAAAAAGTGGATATATTAGGTTGCCTCCTTTCTGGATACCGTCAAAGCGGGTGACTTGATAACGATTTTGATATATGCGTCACTGTAAGACACATTGAATAAAAACTTGATTTACAAAAAAATATGGAAAACTTGCATATGGGTTGGGAGAATATATTCTTTGAAAAAAAGCTTTCATATTTCCCTTAGTTTTCGAAAAAAAAAATATAAAACCGAAAATTTCAAGCCACCCGCAATACGGGTGTCTTGAAAAATTGCATTAAAAATGGTTTATACTGCAAGTAACCCATGCTAAAGGGTGTATTGAAATAAAATTCGGTTTTTTAAAAAATATATACATATAAATCCATTTTTTTTAGGTTTGTCTAATTTTTTTACAAAATGCTATAACAAAAATATTTTCTAAAATGTTTATAACTAAAACTGAAACTTCTTTGGTTATTTAAATCGGAAAACATTGTTAAACAAAATATCAGGTAACTATACCTATCTTAAAAACTAATCATATAACAATATATTTTTTAAACAAAAAATTTTAGTGCTCCCCTCCTTAATACTTCGGAATGCTCAATCTTCTTGATCACCTGATCTAAAGTGACATCGCTAATGTCTGGTTTAAGTGGAAAAACAAAGGCATCTTTGATTTTGTCAGAAGGCCTAAGAAATGAGCAATGTATAAATTCGTTGTCTACTTCCATTACTTTTGCCACATATCTTTGTTGCTTTTTCTTTAGTGTAGTAAACTGTACTAATATGAAGTCATCTTCTGCCAGGTTTTCTGTAGTGATCTCTGTCCTCTCAATTTTCTGTAAGTTATCTGAGTTAATATATCTCTTTTCTTTCACTGGATTAACAAAGCAGGGTAGCTCAATATCTTCAATTTCATCTGATCCTGTGTTTGACAATATATCTTCTTCCGACTCGATTATCCGTTCCCCTTCCGATTCTGAAGAGTTTGCATTTTGCTGATCTGTAACACTTTCTCCGGGCGCCACCACCAATTTTCTACGTTTGACACGTTTGGCTCTCGGTTCTTTAAATCGAGATTCCTTAAAAAGGGATTTTACTGATTCTGCAACCAACGATGGAATAATGTTCATACCGTCAGTCTCATTGTAGTCTGGGACTTTTACAAGTACCTTTTCTCGGTTAAGAGGGTATAACCCTGTGGCCTCAAAGCCAGATTTTATATTTTTTGCCACTGAAAGGGCAATCGATTTTATGGTTCTGTTCAGAATTCGTGGAAAATGATCTTTTTGTAACACTCCTGGATTTGAGATTTTCCATTTTTTTAACTCTTGTCGCCAAGCAATCTTAATTGGTCTGAAGCAGGACACATCAAGAGGCTGTGTTAAATGAGTGCTGTTTGCTGGTAAAAAAATGAATTTAATGTTTTCTTCTTTGCATTTTCTTATTACAGCCTCTGACAAATGACTTGCTAGGTTGTCCCCAATTATAGCTTTTGGGCCATCTAGACGTCTATAGTAAGGAACAACGATCTTGAAAAACCAATCTTCAAACAAACTTTGGTCAAACCAGCCGGACTTGCTTCGGTTGTAAATACAACCTTCAGGGCCACTTTGAGTCCATGTGGACCACAAATTTTCGGATTTGTAGACTACGTATTGGGGCAACATAAGCCCAGCCGCTGTTACAGAGAACATGACTGAGTGGGCAGATTTAGTAGAATCACACACTTTTTCTGCATGTTTCATAGTTCTTCGTATAATAACCTTAGGTCTTCCAGGGTCGTCGACAAAATTTGTCTCGTCATAGTTTATTAAGTTTTCTGGAGGTACGTCTTTGAGAGAAACTTCCAGTCTATCAAAATATTCACATAAAACATTTCTTGACACTCCGGCTCTCGATCTTTTTATATTTTCAGCTAAACGAACCTTTAATACATCTTTATGCCTTGTAAGAAAGTCGGCGCACCAATCTTTCCCAGGCATGTTATTGGAAAATTTGCTCACCTGTTTACCAGCTCGATCTAAGTAATTTTCAACTAACAATTTTATATCTTCTTTCTCATACGGATAACCCCAGTCTGCCGCTGTAACGATAGTTTCTACAATGGCTTTTTCTTCTGTAGAGTTTAAAACAGGTTGTCCCCCAAACTTTTTCGGGTGTTTATTCTTTATCTTCCTCCATATAGTCACCAAAGGAATATTATAGGTTTCGGAAGCCTCGGAATATGACATCCCATGTCTAACTGCGGCTAGAGCACTTTCTAGCTGGTCATTTGTATAGTTCGCATAACGCCGCCCGCCAATTTTCTTTTTATATTTCTGTGGCATGATTTTTCAAGTCACCCTAAAAATGTATCCCAAGGTTAAAAAATATTAAAAAAAAATGAAAACCTTAATATTTTAGCAAAACTATGATAAAGTCTTCAAAGAAACTATTTTTTCCATCTACTATTAAAAATGCATACCTTAGACTAGGTTCCAACTATGGCCCTCAAGTGAAAGTTCTAGCTATTCACAACTTTAACAATTTTTAACGAACAATTTGGCTTGTTCCTACGGCGCACTAGTTTGGAATGGCGCGACGAGTTTTAGCCTGAAAGTAAACATGAACCAAGGTCGAACGCGCGGCAGTGCCTAAACAGCGTGCTCCGGTTCTTTTGCGTATTAACTTAATTAAATGTCTAACCGTGCAGATTTTTCCACTTCACCCTCCAAATTCAAGTCACCCACTTTGACGGTATCTAAATAAAAATTAAGCAATGGTATTTCAACATACCTAAAAATTAATTATTTACCTGTTAAAATACATCTCAGAAGCCGCTTCAACATTTTCATTACTTAATATAAAACAAGCTAACATATCGTACTTTTCATAATGTTCGAAAGTTTGGTTTTCTTTCATAATAATACAAATATATTTTTACACAATAAATAAATACAAAAAACTAGCTCTATATTTTATATACGCGTACAAAATTGGGAAATGTCATTTGCTTACAAGAAAACAAAAGAAAACGGCATCGTTTTGCATGGCCTACTGAAAAATTTGGGATGATAATTACTAAAATTTGGATTTTTGTTGTTTTTTATTAAAATAGACCCATACTATTATATATTTTTGAGAAGCTTTTAAAAGGACAAATCAATTTCTGGACAAATATACAGGGTGTCCCATTTAAAAAAACACAACTTTGGGTCATATCTAAAAAATAACAACTTAAATGAAAAATATGACTACGCCACTGGATCCAGCGTAAAAAACTGCATAAGGAGCAATTTTTCCCTTTGCGTTAAGTTAAAGGATAAGATACGAGGGGGGTCCCAAAATGCAATATTTTCCATTTCGCCCTGTATCTCATAAACGAAGAAGGCTATGAAAATTTTGTTTACGGCTTTATGAGTTTTACAAAAAATTAGCTCAGGTTCGTGAAAACCGCAAGGTTCTATCTTTAAAATAAGCGAGATACCCTGTTTTTGCAACCAAATCCGGACACCCTGTACATCGTTTCCTACAGTATTTTTTAAATATTTCTATTGATATATAAAACCTCAAAATGTAGTTTTCCTTAATAGATTTAAAGTTCAGCACACACAAATTTCACAAATCCATTGTGCTGAAAAAAGCAGTTATACTTAAATAGCCTATTATAATTCATCGATACTGGACAAAATAATATTAAATGTAAACTGAGTACCTGGGATACTAAATAAATAAATAAATAAACTTTGCACTCGGTTTCAGCTCCTTGCTGAAACCGCTGAGGGGAGAAATCGTGATATTTGTCGACTATTGAACACCTAAATAGCTTCTAAGAGAACAGGATTAAACAACCATGACGCGCATATGTGAGGTTAGGGGACTTTTGATATGGTATTCAACAGACTTTATAGGGTGTGTGTACTAATTTTCAGGTCAGCGGTATTTTTCGCCGGATTTTCTCAATATATTAATTAAATCTACTGGACTATAAGCACTCTGCCATTCTTTGTAACGCTCGAAAATCTAGTTGCCAGTCTAAAAACCCGATGATTTTGATTGGTAATGAATGATTGGCAGTTCTAGTCAGTAATAAGTTGTTATTTATTGCTAGGAATAACAGGTAAATACTTTTACTTGTCCAAAAACATATTGATAATATTGGCAATATGGACTAAAACTAAGTACACATTTTATTATAATCATTGTTATCTTTCCAACCAATTGTGGCAACATTTCATAAACATGGAATATTAAAAAGTTCGCTCTATTCGGCACACGTGTGCCCGCGATTATTACCCATTCCCGCAGGTTTTGCCAGACGTTTACAACCCTTTACAAGGTAAAGTTTAATTTTATCACGATAATAAGGACCGAATTCAGAAGTTATAATCTCGAACAAATACCTTTTAACACGGAGAACAGAGCACTGAATTTATTTGCATGTACTTGGGATTTCTAAATTTTAATCTGCTGTTTCTATTATTGCTTGTTTGTTACTTCACGAGTTTCGTACGGCGTTATCTTGTCTAACCGCGGAGACAAATCTTATTTTGCTCGGTTGCTCTTAAAAAATAAGAAAATAAAAGAGTCGCAGATAGGAAAATGACAATAAACAGGACAGCAATAATAATAACAAAGAGTATCTTGTTTTAAAATATCTATGGGACATTCCATGAAAATGCGGACATGATCAAAAAATTATCAAGTTATTGTAAATGGCTTAGTAGGCTGTGTATCTTGTTGCTAAGGAACGACTTTACTTTATTCATTTGTTTTTACAAATAAAATTTAAGAACTGTCACTTTGACGGGAGTTAAAATTTAAACTAAAAAATAAGATCCTAAATCATATTAAATTCTCGTGGTGTGGTAAACTGTTTTTGTGGAACCAGCAAGCAAACCGTGAGTATTTTTGATTTTAAGTATTAATTTAGCATTTGACTACTTATCTTGCGATTTTGCTGACCGAGCTAAACCTCATTAACCAACATCGCAGATCACTCAGTAACGAGGTCGTCACAGCCATAAAAGATTTTTATACAAGAGAGGACATAAGTCGTCAAGCCCCTGGACTAAAAGACTTTATTACAGTTCGCGAACAAGGCAAACCGAAAGAAAAAATCCAAATCAGACATCTATGTACTTCCATTTCTGAAACACATGCTTTGTTTGTCAAGGAATACGGGGAAGTTGTGGATAAGAGCAAGTTTGCTGAATATAGACCAAAAAATGTTTTCCTAAGTAGCCAACTTCCTCATAACGTGTGCCTATGTAGATACCACGAAAACTTCATTTTAGCTTTAAATGCCATGCATACCATTTCACCGGAATGTCCTCGCTATAACCAGGATTTTCTCAAGTCCGTCATGTGTGAAAACCCTACTAAAGAGTGTTGGAAATTTACTTGTGGTGCTTGTAAAGACACTTTAGATACAAACTTAGAACAGTATGTAGGTGCTTGCAATAATTCCGAAGTCACATGGTTGGTATGGCAAGACAGTGAAGGAAAATTGTGTAAAGTTTTACATTCAGGATCAGCTTCAGAATTGCGAAAACACATCATCGATATGTCTAAAACGTTTTTTGAACATTTTTATGTGAAAAGGCATCAAGCTGATTCATATCAGAATGACAGGAAGAATATAGCGGCTACTAACTTCGATCCATCAGCTGCTTTGGTGCAAGTGGATTTTTCTGAAAATTTCACATGTGTAGCACAAGACGAAATTCAAAGCTTTCATTGGGCTCAACCACAAGTAACTTTGTTTACGATATCGGCTTGGTATATGGCCACACAGCATCCAATGGTTATTGTATCTGATAATCGAAACCACAATAAAGAAACGGTAGCAGTTTACATGGATCGGGTAATAAGAGAATTGCCAGTATCCGTTACCAAAGTCTACATTTGGTCAGATGGACCTGCATCACAATTTAAGAAGAGGTACATTGTGGAAACTATTAAAATCATTCAGCAACGAAATGAAAAGAACATATTTTGGAACTATTTTGCTACATCACATGGAAAAGGTCCCGTTGATGGTATAGGTGGCGCGTTGAAAAGATTGGTGCGAAACAAGGTTATGCGAAGAGAGGCAGTTGTGTTTAATGCAGACCAATTTGCCAAAGCTGCTGAGGGTTCCAAAGTGAAGGTTATTAATGTCACTCCAAAAGAAATAGAAGATGTTGCTAAAGAAATGAATCTTCATGCCATTTTTGATCAAGCTGCTTTAATTCCAGGCATATCTAAGGCTCATATAATTTATTATCAAAACGGTACTTTAAAAACAAGCAACATTACGTCAGACTTGAAGATCGGCATTAGAGTATTAGATGAAAATGTTGTTTATAGTGATGAGGATGATGATATTCCTCTGGCTGTTCTCAAGAGGAGAATACAAACAATTTAAAATTGATCCACACTATACTTTTTGTTCGAAATGTATTCATTATTTAATTGAAACACGAGTTACCAATTTAATGTAACGCGAGTTACCACATTTTTTGCCGTTTGCTTTTGAAAGCAAAGATTTGAAAAATTACAAATTGTACTATAATTTTGTTTATATCTCATCTTACTAATGTTGTTTTCTAATAGAAGTTTAACTGTTATATTCGTAGAAAAATTGAAAAGATTATGAAAAGATAAACCTTATGTCCTTAAGATCTAACGTGAGTGACTGATGAGTTTTAATTAATAAAAATGAAGAATCTCAAAACATTTCCTTTATTGGAGTAATAAAGTAACTGTATGGCAACAATATAGGTCTTTAATTTAAAATGTTGGCGTTAATTGAACGGTTAGAGTAAAGAATTGTCATTTTATTGCCAAATAATAAATCTGATTGTATCGCGAGTTACCATGGAATGTCCCCTAATGCCTTTTATGTGCAGATGACTTAAAATCCTTTTCACCAGTTTTCTCTGACTCCAATTCTCTGCTGTCTGATTCTGAAAAGTTCGTCAAAATAACTGTATAATTTTCCATATCAAAGTCTTTTTTTTATTATACTAGAGCTTCTTTGCGACCGGCAAACGCTTGAGTTTCGAAAAAAGAAGACACTTCTTCTTTTTCTACATAAATTTGTCAATGGAAAATACAGGGTCTCCCAGCCGAGAGTGATCCATTGTAAACGCCTATAACTTTTGAACCAGGCGTGCTAGGTAGATGGCTGGTTTGCGTTTTATAGGTAATTTTTTCTTTAAAAAAATGTTTTTTTTTAAATAAATTTTAAAAACTCAATTTACTGAAAAACGATAAAGAATTCAAGTATAGATGTTATTATAAAAACTTTCGCAAATTAACAGTAGAATCGAAATATGTAATAATATATAGGGTATCCCATTTAAATTAAGAAAGTTGACATGTGTCACGTCAAAACGAAACACCCTGTATAAGCAGAAGTGAAATAAAATAAAAATTTAATTGAATTCAAACAACTTTTGTATTTAACTTTTTGTAGTAACTATTACCGTTTTCTAGATAAGGTACTGTATCGCCATAAAATTGCCACCCTGTACATTATATACTGCACCGTTTCTGTGGATAACGGTATCTTTTATGTATAAATATATATTTAGGTTTTTTTGTTGTGTTTTAAATTCATAAAGTGAAAGCGAGGCAGAAAAAACAATGCTTTATTCTTCACTTAGTTTGAAGTAATTTTTACAAATTAAACCTATTTTGTTGTAATAAAAATTATACACTGGAACCTTTTTTAGATCGTAATAATTTTATTTTTTTTTGTCGATTTTGATGATTTTTGGATATATCTTATAGCTGCATCCTTTCTGGGTTTGGTTTTAAAGACGTTACAAGAATGACGTGATTATAATATGTTAAAGGAATTCTTGTTGGAATTCTTCATTTGTTTTCGGCAAATAACCAGCAACTTGAAAAATTTTAAATTTTATTTTTACTTCAGTTCGCATGCGATAGGTATATTTAATCGGCTGACAAAAACATATCTGCCTCTTTATTAGCTGACGCTGGTACATCTTTGGATGTTTTAAAAAGGCTTGGAGCATGGAAATCGGCGGCCGTCGCCAAGGGGAACGTCGAAAACTCCGTATATAATGAAAAAACTATAGCTGAAACAGTGGCGGCTCGTGAGTATATTGAAGGGTGAGGCTACATGAGGTTAATTTTGTTTAAATGTGAATACATTTCCACGTCACCAATGAGGTATTATTCTGCGACGCGTTGACCTTTTTTTTCAATGGAGGTCATCGCCAATAGCCCTACTAAACCATTAAAAACTAAAAAAATAAACTCTAAAAAAAGTAAATAAAAAGTAAAATATGTACACCTATCACTAAAATATAGCGGTGATTGCGATAATAAAAACATAATTTAGTTTATTAAAACTTAAAATAAATAGTTGTATGAAATAAGATAAAAAAACTACTTTTTGTACATTAAATCTATACGTCTGTCTTTTAAGGTTGCAAATTTATCTATAATTTGGTCGTAAAAGTTTTGGTCTTCACTAAGTTCTGACAGTAATTCCTGCTCTATTGACATCATTGCTAAACCCGAAAGCCGTTCTTGTGTCATTGTGTTTCTTAGGTAGGTTTTGATCCGTTTAAGACAAAAATTTCGTTCGGCCGATACACTTGTTGCGGGAATAGTTAAAACTAAATTAAAAAGCTTATATGCTTCCGCAAAAATTGCTTTAAAATCTTTAAATAACAAAGCTAGACTTTTTTCGACATCTAAATTTGAAAATTGTTCATCCCTATACAATACAGAAAGCTCATTCTTTAATCTATCTCTGTCAAAAATGTTTGGATAATTTTTTAATAAATTATTTAATAAGTCGCCTGGAAAGCATTTAACATATTCCGAATATTTTGTGCAATCGACTAAAGCAAAGAAACTTAAATTATTAAAATTTTCAAACCGCGTCCCTAATTGATTATACAATCTATTATTTCGAAATATAATATTTTATATTTAGTAAAAATATCAAAGTCGCTAGAACATTGCCCTCGACGTGTGTTAGTTGGCAGAATAGTGGCTTTTTTAGCAATATTGAAAAGTTCTTTGAAATGGTCCTCGTTTCTAAATTCAATAATTCGTTGCTTGGCAAGCTTTATTTGCGAAATGCAGTAATTTATATCTAAATGCTTTAACTGTAATATTTGAAACAGTACATCAGTGCAACTAAAAATTTGTTTATAAATATGCGTTAAAAGGCAAAATTCGAAATCATTAAAATGCTTTAGAAATCCTTTTGCACCATTAATAGATTCTGTTCCAGAACTTAAGTCATTAATAATAGTTTCAAATACTATAATTAAATTGTCCCATTCATTAGCCACTAAGTTTAAAATTTTAGACCGTGTATACCATCGCGTTTCTACAGCTCGCGGAATTCTTTTACCTACTATCTGATTAAGCACAAAAGACCGTTTTGGTGATTGGTGGAAATAATTTGGTATTCCTAATAAAGTGGCAAAAAATATACGACTTTGAGTAATCAGTTTTGTTCCCTGTTGTAAACCTAGATTTAATCTGTGGGCGCAACAATGAGTAAACATAGCTAAAGGAGCAATAGATCTAACTTTTGTTTGAAGCCCATTAATTTCACCTGCCATAACACTAGCCCCATCGCAACACTGCGCGACCAATTTATTTTTAAAGTCATAAGGCTCTAAGCTGTTTTGTATTAAATGAAAAAGGCTCTCTGCTGTTCTATTATCGCTAACGTCAAAAAATCCTAAAAATCTTTCTTTTAAAGATCCGTTGGTCACATACCTAACTGTTATCGAACACTGTGATTTTTCTGTTATATCAGTACTATCATCCGCAATTACGCCAAAAAAACAACAATCGGTGTCATTGATTTCTTTTTTTATATATTCTTGAATATAGTCATGTATGCAACCAATTAGTTCATTTTGTATAGTCTTAGATTGTCCCGTAAAAATATTACTAAATTTAGCACAATGTTCAGTAAGTTCGGCATTTCTTTTTATTAAGCATGCAAATATTTCCTTAAAATTGCCACGGTTAAAAGAATCTGTAACATCAATTAAATAATTTAATAATAAACGGTCTTTTCGAACATTTTCATTATAAACAATTTTATTAAGACTTGCATTTTCTTGTAGTGCATCCGCAATAGTCGCCCTATTTTGCTTCAGTCTTGTAAGTGCTACCGAATTTTTAATATGCTCTCTTGAACTTTCATGCGATTTTACTGCTAGTGAAAAATTTTTTAAATCCGAATATCCGCCCCCTGAACTCAAATTATTTTTGACGCAACCTAATAAAATACAAGGCCAACACTATAAGCTTTCTTTATAAATACTTCCACATAGCCACCTATAAGTTTCGTGCCAAGATATTTGAAAAGTTCTTGAATATTTTTTACCTTGCCTCTTATCGTTAAATATTGCTAAAATTTTCGGCGTCGGACGGCTACCTAATATCTGTTTCTTTTCAGTTTCGCTTCTTCTTAAAAAAGGCGTTTCAATTAATGAAGCAATAATGTCGTGAATAGGATTCATTTCAAAAGCAAAAAGCAAATACAAAAAATGGAACGGTCCAACTTACCAAATCAAAACAAAACAAAAACTTACGCCTATTTATTCACCTTAAAAGACAGAACGCCCTCAATCAGCGATTATCGCAACCTATTTCTTTCTCAGCCGCACGCGCTACGTAAAAAGAAGCCGTTGGAATATTTCGCTAGTCATGTGATTTAAATAACCAATAATAGCATATCCAAGCTACAGATTTATCACCTCAAGAATGCAATAGAAAACGCGTGCATCGGCAATCGCCATCCCGCTCTGTCTTAATCCGGTGACTCGCCGGCATCGGCACCGGCCGTTGATAAATAGGTCAGAAGTCGAAACTTTCCAAGCTAAAATTATTTCGCCTCATTCGAGAGCACTTTCTTTAGGAATGGGTTTGCACGGATTGCACGGTCGGATTATATTTTGTTTTTTTTTAATGTTATTATGTTGTAAAACTGTTAAAAAGTATATTTCTAATTGGTAATAGATAAAAAGTTATATAAAAAAATTCTCTTTTCCTTTATTTTGGGGGTGAGGCGCGGCCTCAGAGGCCTACCCTGACGAGCCGCCACTGAGCTGAAAACATTTTTGGACATAGCGTTGTGAATACATTCCAAATTGGAGCTTCAAGAAACCCTTCTTAACGAAGTACCTAGAAGTTTTCGTTATTGAACATACTGTCGACGAAACAAATCGATTATTTAATATTGTACATTGTACTAACGTAAATATTCATCCATAATAATAAATAAATAAATTTGTTCAATCTAACCCTTTTTAATTATGTGTTGCTAAGATACATATTAGGCGGGACTAAAGGATATACTTTCCTTCCGAAAGTACAAAAAATATTATAGTTAGAAAAATCATTTTAAATATACCCAATTTTATTAAATATATATTTGGTAATTTCTGACATTTTTCTAATAGGCTACTCACCCTGAATTACCATTTTGATATTAAATAATATTGTATAACAGCTTTTAAGCGAAACAAAGTGTGAAATGAATGAGATATATACCACATTTTGAAAGAATTCCTTGCACCATATTAAATAATCTGCCAATAAAAATGCACATATTTCACCTTTTCTTCGCCCTTAGAGAAATACGAAGGCAGTCATTTGTAGCACGTGCGTTGACTGCCATAAAATATCGAAAAAGTAAAAATGTCAAAGGGATCCCACCGAAGAAACCGAAATTGTTTCCTAAAATGGGCCATATATTACTTCTTTTAGATGTATTTTTATAGGAGTGCGATGGGGTTACCTCTTTTTAATAATTGTACAGGGTGTTCCATATAAATAGGAAAGAACTTTGAATACAAAAGTTTGTAAGTGCAGCGTCAATGATACTTCAGTAATGTAGTATTTTCAAATATACACTGTATGTCAAAATGGTCGTACATCAAAAAGTATACTTTTTTAATGGGAATATAAGGTATTCCTTACAGAATAAATATGGGTTACTGTCATCCCAGTAAGGGTAATTACGGTTATTTAAAACACCATTCAAGTAAAATGTACATTAATCCGAAGAGCAAAAGTTAAATAATAAGTATGGGTCCTCAATTAAAGGCTGGTTCCGAGGGGGAAACACTGGGATATTTTAGTGTACAGAAGCAAAGAATTGCAGGGAAATTTCAGGGTATTTCAAGGAGTTTCGGGGGAATTTTGGGTAATTTTGGGGAGATATCATAGGAATTTCAAACGTATATTGTGTGAAATATAGTGAAATATCTACAATTTGGCAAACGCGCGTGACGTAGATTGATTCACTGAGAATCCAAAATACATCATACTCGATCGCGCCAGTTATCGTGATCATTCTTGCAAATCAGTGTTTCAATCTTTTGTTTTTGGTAAATTCGGTGCTCACTTGAGAAGCTGTCTTTTAAATTTTTCTTCTTTGTTTAGTATCCAAAAAGACGATTTTTAGAGTTATTAATTTTCTTGGTTGCTAAATATCCGAGTGACAACGAAACTACTGCTTACTGTGAAATTTTAAAATAATTTCAATGTTATATATAAAATGCATATTAATTGGAATAAAAGTATGTTATCAGTTTGTTTTTAAACTATGAAATATATTTTTAGGAATATTTATAATCAACAGCAAAAGTTGATACGAGCGGGGATCGAACCCGCAACCTCAACAATGGTTATGATACTGGTGGGTTTGAATATGTACAAGTTCTAACGAACTGCTTATCACTGGTACGATAGCGCAATTAGTTAGAGCGATGGACTAGTGATCTAGAGGTGCTGGTTCGATCCCCGCTCGTACCCTAACTTTTGCTGTTGATTATAAATATTTCTAAAAATATAATTATTAGAATGTTGAAACTGGTAGCATTAAAAAGAACATTAATAGAATTTCTGAAAGTACGAATGATTTCACTTCAGTTTCGTTCGTAGAGGTTTAATTAAATTATTTAAAAACAGTTCTAATTACAAAAATTCATATTTTCTTAGGAGAATTTTAATTTGCGACTTTATACACAGTGCCTTATTTATAAGAAAGAAAGTCGAAGTTATTCCATGTGAAATGAAAAAGGAAAATGTTGCAATAGACTGTAATTTCGTAGTCATTCGGAAGGTATTTTGACAATGTCTAATTTCTCTTTAATTTCTTTAACTCATTAGGGGGTGTTCCAGCGAGGACTGAACAGGGACCTATTTTCGACCTTCCTTGTATTTTGGAAAAATTCAAAATAGCCAATCGATGTATTTTTTCTTGTAGAATCCAAAAATATCATCGAAAAAATATTTGAACCAGAAACAAAAGAGTTACGCTATGCATCAGGTGTTTTTTAAATGGAATGTATCGTTTTTTATACGATTTTTGGAAAGAGTGATTTTTTTTATGTCCGTTCTGATTAAAAGATTTGATTTTGCGATAGCTGTTTATATTACATTTTAATGTTTTACAAACTAAAATTTTAGCTTCACCTGTTTAAAATATACGATAGGTTGGTATAGGTGATCAAGATAAAATGACGTTTGAATGCTTTGTCAATAAAAATTGACATTATTTTAATTATTGTCGAAGTCTTCACCTAAAAAATATATATTTGACTCTGATCGAAATGAAATACTCTTTGGACGAGAGACTACAGATTGTTATGCTATTTTACAAGTACCAAGAAAATGCAAGAGAAGCAAGAAGAAGATTTATTGCAAATTTTCATAGAAATATATCCATCAATACAATTCTAAGGATAAAAAACCTATTTGAGGAAAATAAAACTTTACATGATAGAAAAAGAAATATACAAAGAAGAAGAAATCGAGACTAGGCCATTATAAATTATTTTCAAGTTAATCCAACCAAATCTATTTCGGATGCAGTTCGGGAAGTTCAGTACGGTGGCGGTGTAAGGCGCAGAAGAGTTACCCGAGGGACTGTTCACAGGACTCTGAAAATTCATAAATTTAGTCTTTTTCGTATCCTTCCACTTCAGCACCTAACACCGGCACAAAAAGAACTTCGCTTCCACTTTGTTTCTCAAATGGTAATTCGGCAAGAAAACGAAGACCCTGATTTATTCAAAAATATTGTGTGGACCGACGAAGCTACTTTCACAACATCGGGAGTATTCAACAGACATAATAGTCACCACTGGGCCGTTGAAAATCCAAAAAAGTTCCAGACTATTAAATTTCAAGGGAGGAATTCTATTCATGTTTGGTGTGGGATAAAAAACAATAAAATTTTGGGACCAATATTTTTTAACGGGACTTTAAATGGGCACAGATATTATGAGTTTTTAGAAAACGAAATTGGATATTTTTTGGAAGACACCATTGGCAGAATATCAGAATTTAATTTGGCAACATGATGGGGCGCCTCCTCATGCCGTGCATGATGTGGTTCAATTTTTAAATCGGCGCCATAATGAATGGATAGGGCGAAATGGAACATATGCTTGGCCGCCCAATAACCCCGACCTCTCAGTTTTGGATACATTTCTTTGGGGCCATTTGAAGAACGTCGTATACAGACAACGAAACGAAAATATTCAAGAGATCATGGGAAAAATTGTCGATGAAATAAACCGCCTTAACCAGGAAAATCATATTGTAACAGCAAGTTTAGAAAGACTACAAAGGGGTTATCGATGTTGTTTCGAGAAAAACGGCGGTCACATTGAAAACTTATGTTATTAGTAGTTTTATTTTATTATTTAATAATTATTTTTTATTGAATTTCTTTTTCTATCATGTAAAGTTTTATTTTCCTCAAATAGGTTTTTTATCCTTAGAATTGTATTGATGGATATATTTCTATGAAAATTTACAATAAATCTTCTTCTTGCTTCTCTTTCATTTTCTTGGCACTTGTAAAATAGCATAACAATCTGTAGTCTCTCGTCCAAAGAGTATTTCATTTCGATCAGAGTCAAATATATATTTTTTAGGTGAAGACTTCGACAATAATTAAAATAATGTCAATTTTTATTGACAAAGCATTCAAACGTCATTTTACCTTGATCACCTATACCAACCTATCGTATATTTTAAACAGGTGAAGCTAAAATTTTAGTTTGTAAAACATTAAAATGTAATATAAACAGCTATCGCAAAATCAAATCTTTTAATCAGAACGGACATAAAAAAAATCACTCTTTCCAAAAATCGTATAAAAAACGATACATTCCATTTAAAAAACACCTGATGCATAGCGTAACTCTTTTGTTTCTGGTTCAAATATTTTTTCGATGACATTTTTGGATTCTACAAGAAAAAATACATCGATTGGCTATTTTGAATCTTTCCAAAATACAAGGAAGGTCGAAAATAGGCCCCTGTTCAGTCCTCGCTGGAACACCCTGTACATTAGTTTATACCATTATATAGTAGAAAATCAAATAGTATTTTAGTTTATACTTTGGTAGCTAAGTGTTTTGGAAGTTCAAAAATATTTGTTATTAGAATTTAATTAAATTCCGACTTTGAACTCGTAACTTAACTAAATTCCGAGTTTGAAGTCGAAATTTAATTAAATTCCGAGATCGAAGTGTGAATTTAACAAAATTCCGAGTTTGAAGTCGGATTTAAAAAATAAAAAAAAACAGTTCTATTCCGATTTCAAACTCGGAATTTAATTAAATTTCGACTTCGATCTCGGAATTTACATCGGAATTTAACTAAATTTAGAGTTCCAAGTCGGAATTTAACTAAATTTCGGGTTTGAAATCGGAATTTAACTAATTTTGAGTTCGAAGTTGTAATTTAAAAAAATTTCGAGTTTGAATTCAGAATGTAAGTGTTTTTTTAACTTCTTGTGTGGTATTGTATGGTACTCTTCTACGCTTTCATAAAAACGAGAATAAAAGGCATTTATTTCCTTAGTTCCTTGATATATATGTATGTTAACAAAGCCTCTTTTGCCTATTGTTTGTTTGACTAATAATTACGTTAATTTGTTTTGTTTTTTATTTCTTGTGAAAATGTTATAACTAAAATATACAAACGTTATAACAGAAAATTAACAAGTATTTCACGTTCCATTTTGATAGGTAAGTTGTAAGTGCGAATACAGATTAGTTTGACTTCCTAAGAACGAGTTTCAAAGACATTTATTTTCTATGTTTCTAAATATTTACGTTATCAAAGTCCATTTTATCTTTTGTTTGTTATTGGTTAGTTTTTGTTTTTAATTTATTATCAAAAAGCTGCAACAAAAATTTTTTTTGATGTTGTTTCGTCAAAGTATGTCAAGCTTTCAGTTTACTTTTCGAGGAGTTTTTTTTTCAGCGTACACATTTTGGTAGTAGTGATTTCTCCCTCGGCTGGCTAATTTGTTCCCAAAACTGTGGCCTTCCATCAAGATGAGTGTTATAATAACAAACATAGAAAAAGACTCCAAGTCTCGGTCTCATTAAATTATAATTTTACAATTCACAACAAACATGACTCGAGTGACACAGGCTGTAACTACAACAGGGTCACCTAAAATCTCTGGCACATAAAATCAAATCCAACGATCTGATTTGCACCAAGGCCGATAAAGGCTCTTGTTTAGTAGTTATGGAAAGAACTGATTATGTTGACAAGGTTATTAGTTTCTTGAACTCTGCTGATTTTGAAAGAATAAACAGAGACCCAACAAACTCATTTTTTACGAGGTTAAAAAGTAATCTGGACACATTTCTAACAACCCTAGAATATTTTAACATGACAAAAGATAAATTATATCCTATGAACCCGAAAACACCCTTACTTTATGCCTTGCCAAAGATTCATAAAAATGGCACGCCCATGAGGCCAGTGGTTTCATTTATTGATTCCCCATGCTATAAACTCTCAGCTTGGCTAAACAGAATTCTTAGGGACGTAACGGGTTTTCATAGCACGTATTCTACCAGGAATTCCATCGACTTTGCCAATCACCTGAAAAACGTTGATATTCCGCACAATGCATTATTAGTTTCATTGGATGTTAAGAATTTGTTTCCTAGTGTGCCTCCCGCAGACTGTATTCAGTTGGTAAGGGATTTATTGGCGAGATCTTCTTTGCCACAGTTACTCGTTGATGGACTCACTTCTCTTCTTACCTTAGTTTTAGACCAAATTTTTTTCAAATTTAATGGACAGTTATATAGGCAAAGGTCTGGGCTGGCTATGGGTTCTTGTTTGTCGCCATTTCTGAGTGAGGTTTTCATGAACAATTTGGCAAACAGGATAATGAATAGTTATTTTGCCTCCTTTCTAACAGCATATAAAAGATACGTGGATGATATTTGCATTGTGCAACAGAAATCAGTTGGAAGAGTTTTTACAATTCGTTAACTCCTTGCATCCTAAAATTGAGTTTACATTGGAAATGGAAGATGAAGGAAAACTACCATTTCTTGACCTTTTACTATCGCGGAAACACAGTAGGATAGAGTTTGAGGTTTACCGGAAAACATCGTCCACGGATAATGTTATTCAGTATGCTTCAAACTCTCCTTACACACATAAATTCGCCGCGTTCAACTCCTTTTTCTATCGGTTGTGTAATTTACCATTGTCAAGGGAAGCGTTTACTAAGGAGCGTGATATTATAATGCAGATTGCTATAAATAACGGTTTTCCTTTGGACTCCATCACCAAATTATATTACAAATTTATAAACAAGTACAAAATGTCCTATACTGTCATAAATTCAAAACTTAGCGATGAGACACATTTTTTCAAGTGCATTACTTTTTTCGGAAGTATTTCTCTCCAACTGGCAAAATTTTTTAAAAATATTAAAAATGTCAATATTTCATTCAAAACAGTAAATACTCTCAAAAGACATTTAGTAAGGACAAAGGACACAACCGATATATTGTCCAGATCTGTGGTTTATGCACTAAATTGTAGCGAATGTTCCACGACCTATGTGGGACAAACAGGTCGAAAAATTTCCACAAGGGTGAGAGAACATTTAAGCCTTGTCAACAAATTCAGAAATACGGATGTAACTGAGACTGTTTCTGCTTTTGCCAATCATTTGTTGGAGTCAGGTCATGAATTTTCCATTTCTGACGTTGATGTTTTACATGAATGTCCGAAGGGGAAAAAGCTTGACCTTCCTCACTTGCGTTAACGATGTTTTTAATTTTGAACCAACCCTAATATTTAACAATTTAATGTAATAATAATTGTAGGCAACTTTCATTTCATTCACTAATTCATAGAGTGAGAGTTTTTGGTTCTTTTCTTCGACTAATCCAGTGGTCTGTGGGAGGTTGCTTCGGCGTCTCACTCGGGTGGTGTGGGTTCGATCCCGTCTAGAGACACGAATCTTTTTTTAATATTTCATTTTGTTTATTCACGTGAGACTTAACCTCATTTTAATGTCCATCAAATATGTATAAGTAGTTGTTTTGTTTTGTTGTGCTTTAGTGTGTTTTATTCTATTTGTAAGTTATTGTTTTAGGATTTGTGAGTGTGATCAGGGGCGTAGTCACCAGTGTTCCGTGTGTTCCGCGGAACACGGGCTCGGTACTTCAAGAGGCCCGGTTCTACATATCAAAGATTCCTATTAAGTAAAAAAAAATATTTAACTTTAATTTTATAAAAATCATCTATGTACCTAAGTAAAAAATTATTCTTTATTCGTTTCCAAATAGATTTTAAATGATTTCCTTTATATTTTCTAAAAACTCCATTTTTTACTTCTTTTCGCGTATCGTGTTTTTTTTAAAGAATTTCATTAGTAGGGCTTACGGCCGAAACACTCCATAGTATGCCAATTATGCTTGTTCAAGATCCCTGCATTAAGCGTTTTCTTTCGTACACCCTCTAGAGTCTAGATGTCGCTTTGTTTCGAAAATTTCGTCTGCTTATCGGGGAATCCCTGAACACAAGGCTGGTAAACAACGTTAGTTTTAATAAAGTTTGTGGAGTGGATTTACTGGATACGTGTTTGGTGTTTTTAAATTAGATCCTATTTCTAATTAATAAATAAATTCTATCTGGGACTGATAGACTGTACTACTGGAATCTGGGAATAATTTTACTAAAGGTACGTATGTAAATTAGTATATTATTTTTTATTTAATACGGTATTTTTCTGTTTTAGAATGAGCACCTATAAGCATAAATCTGGTGCGCAAAAGCGTAAAGAACGCGATGCATTACAAGAAAAAAGCAAAAAACTCCCTAGAATAACAAACTTTTTTAGTGCCTCGACTGCACTGAGCAATCCAAGCACATTTCTTCGATTAGTTCTGATACAAATATTAATGCTGATCAGAGTATTGACTCTACTTTAGACTCGTTGGTAAGTGAATCAGACGCTATTATTAATGTAATAGACGAAATCCAGACTGATAAAGGATATTATACATGAGAATTAACAAGTGATCAAAAACGAATTATTATTGACAATAAGCCATCACGACCATTAGGACCATTCATTCGAGACGAGAAAGGTAGAAGTTTCTCTACATTTTTTTATACTAAAATTAATAAATCTGGAATAAAAACCGAACGTCTCTGGTTATGTTTTTCGCCCATTTTAAACCAATGCTACTGCCAACCTTGCTGGTTGTTCTCTAGAGAAAAAGATAGTATTTCTAATGGATTTAATGACTGGTTCCACCTAAATCAGGCAATTACTAGGCACGAGCAGAAGTAAAGCCATAACGAATCTTGTGCAGTTTATGACCGATGGAGAAGGAATGATGCAATGGACCATGAGCTTGAGTCAAAAAAGTATCCGTATGGCGACAAATTTTAGAACGTGTTATTAAATTTACACTTACGTTGGCTTCTAGTAATATGCCATTCAGAGGACATGACGAAAGTTTGGATTCCTCAAATCCAGGACCATTTTTATCTATTATAAATTTGCTTTCTGAATACGATTTGGTTTTAAAAACTTTATTAGAGAATAAGAAAAAAAAATCAGTTACATATTTAAGTCCTACAATACAAAATGAAATAATTGGACTATTAAGTACTGCCGTAAAAAATGAAATAATTGATCAAATAAAAAAAGCATCGTTTTATTCAATTATAATGGATACCACGCAAGATATTTCAAAAATTGATCAGTTAAGTGTTGTTATCCGCTTTGTTACAGTTGAGTACGTAGACGAGAAGCCAACGAAAATATTAATAAATGAGTCATTTTTAGGATTTATACCAGTTGAGAGTCAAACTGGAACGGCTTTATCCAATACTATTTTAAGAATATTAACAGAAAACGATATACCTTTAGAAAAACTTCGCGGTCAGGGGTACGACGGAGCTGCAAACATGAGTGGGTTATACAAAGGTGTACAAGCTCAAATATCAGCAATTGTTTCTAATGCAGTATATGTACATTGTGCGGCTCATAACCTAAATTTAATAATTAATGACTCCGTTAAGTCTGTTAATGAAATTCGAAATTTTTACGATTTGGTTGAAAGTATTTACATTTTTTTTGGACACAGCATAAAAAGGTGGGCCCTCTTAAGTAAATGTTTTGATAACTCTGTCAGTAAAAATAAGACGACCCTAAAAAAATTAAACCCAACACGTTGGTCATCGAGACACGATGCATTGGACGCCCTTAGGTTTAGGTTTCTGAATATCTTAAAAGTTTTATCGCAAATTATATTGACTTCTAATAATAAAAATGAAGTTGATGAAGCTAATTCTTTAAAAAACAAACTTGAATTATTTGAAACTGTCTTTTTAATAGTTCTCCAATCAAAAATTTTAAAGTTAACTGACGCTCTTTCAAAACTCTTGCAAAAGAAACAGCAAAACATTGAACATGCATCAAAAATGTTTCTTACTGCGCTTAAAAATATCAAAACGATAAGAAATAATTTTGATGTATTAATTAGTGAATCCAGTAGTTTGGCTGCGGAATGGGGGATCAAAGCGGAATTTTCAAAAAAAAGAATAACAAGGCCCAAACGGTTTTTTAATGAAAAGAAAAATCATTTTCAAATCGAATCTAACGAAGACTGGTTTAAAATAAACGTTTTTAATACAACGTTAGATATTATAATATCTCAATTACAAAATAGAACGGCCGGAATAAGCGAAATTTATAAAACTTTTCGCGGAATATCAGCGGAAGTTTTAGATAATAATTCAGTTTCTGATGATGAATTGTATGCGATGGGTCAGGAATTGTACGCCAAATATTCCGATGATATTGCCGATGTAATTTCTTCACAACTAGTTTCTTTTAGAAGTTGTTTTAAGGGCGATTTAGGTAGAATCAAATCCATTAAAGATTTAATGGAGTTTATTTTAATTGAAAATTTTAGTTCCTGTAGTAGTTTTAGCGAAATTTTGACGGCTTGCTACATTTTCCTAAGTATCCCTGTATCGGTAGCAACACCCGAACGATCATTTTCTAAGTTGAAATTAATAAAAAATTTTCTCAGAAACACAATGGGACAGGAAAGACTTTCGGGGTTGTCAATTCTGTCTATTGAGAACCAAATTGCGAGGAAAATAGATATATCTTCCATTGTTTCGGTTTTTGCAAATAACAAGGCGAGGAAAAAAAAATTTAATTAGATCAGTCATTTATATATATTTATATTTTTTGTATATATATATATATATATATTATATTTTTTGTGATTTTGTTATGTTCGTTATATATTTTTTTAATAAACGTAAATAGATACTTCGTTTTTTATTCGGCAAAGGGCCCGGCGATTCCATCGAACACAGGCCCGAAGCGGCATCACTACGCCCCTGAGTGTGATTATTTACTAAGATTCTCTCTGTTGTTTGTAGGTCTGATGATGCTCGAAAGGGCGAAACACGTGTCATGTTTGTTGTGAATTGTAAAATTATAATTTAATGAGACCGAGACTTGGAGTCTTTTTCAATGTTTGTTATTAAAACTAGGTCTCTTTGAGAAATATGGACAATTTCTTCGATGAGTGTTATAAAACAAGCAATAAGTCTAGCAAAACTATTATTTTGAAAATAAAGTTTAACAATTGCAACTCGTGCTGAAATTGAATAAACTGAGAATAGTTTATTCAATTCAATCCAGTAGAATTGAAATAATTTTAAAAGCAAACAATCTGAATCAATGAAGAGACCGTAATAAATGTTTACCTCAATTCCTTTCCATTTAGTCTCGGTTTTACTGACATTTAAATCACAACTTTTTATAAAAATAAGTAATTTAGATAATGATTGTAGTTGTTTTGACTCTTAATAATTAAAATTTACGTATCTGTTTCATTAATATCAAAAACTACAGGGATGAGGTTCCTAAAGCCGTTTTCGCATTAAGTGCTCAAGTAAAATCCAACAAATAACGTATCACTAGAAACTCAATTTTATGCCCTTCGAAATGTTGTATCACTCACAACTCTACTTTCCATTTGAAATTTAAAGGTTTCATTGTACCCCACCAGGGGGTTGAAGATGCAGGTTAAAAATATGCTTAAAATGTGTCCCTCTCCAAAGCAAAATCGACGTGAACGACCATTGGTGCTTTAAATTTCACTAAAATTGGAAAAGCTAGGTTCGTACTTTTCGTTAGATCATCTTGTACATACAGTGTTGTTGTTGTAAGTGCCCAACACTTTGACATTGTATGTGTGATTTTGTTTTATTCTAATGAACGAAAATGTTGGTTTGTAAATTTTGTCAAATTCAAACTCTCTCTTAAGCAATGCCATTCCAAATTTAAATTCTCCAAGAACCGGATACCAACCTAATGACGAAATCAAGTAGCCCTTGTTTGCTGGCGGAAAACGTTCGGGACAATCTAGAGTGCCTGGAAGACTCAAGACGGGGGAAAATGGCAAGTACGCTACAAACCTTAATTTCAAACTTTGTGTGCACTTCAGAGTTTTCACATTTTAAAAAGCGTTGATTGAATGAAAGTGTTAAAAGTGTAGAGTTAAAAGAATGGTTAGCGATAAAGGCGATAATGGGAATTCAGATTTGCTAAGCGCTTTTTATATACGGAGATGCAGAGTAAGTTTTTGTTTTTATGTTTATTTTAGTGCTATGTTTTTGTAAGTTTTGTTGTCCTCCGCGCTATATTTTGATCAATTTGGATGAAATTTTCAGGGAATATTCATGATATTGCCAGAGTGGTTCCATAGCAAATATATTGAAAAAATGTTAAAAATAGTGGAATAACGCCATTTTGAATTGTTTACGCGATCATATTGTATTCGTACCAATATGTCATCAGTTTCTATATACGCCACACTTGACATTTGAACATAATTGAAAGTAAATTGAATAAGCAGTTTTTACACTAATTCAATTTTTCTTTGGCGTTAAAATGATTAAAAAAATGGTAAAAAAGGTATGGCAGATCAAAATGGCGCCCAATAAAAATATTTGGTAAGACAGTAAATATATACAATATATATATATATATATATATATATATATATATATATATATATATATATATATTTATACATATATATATATATATGTATATATATATATATATATATATATATATATATATATATATATATATATATATATATATATAACAAACAACACGGTAAGGATTACTCCTTCATCATTTTGTCGAGAATCGACCAAAACACGACGCTATGTTAGTTTATTTTCCTTGGGGGGTATCGGTATTAAAACCGAAATACCCAAACCCTGAAACAAAGTGTCATGCCATTTGACTTTGAAAGTCGAGAATCGACAAAATGGTGAAGGAGTAATCCTTACCGTGAGTTATTTCGTTTGTATAACTTTTTACGACCAAGAACCGCACAGAAATTGAAATTTCCGTTTCTCTTCTATTTTTGTACAGATGTGTCGTCTTGTGCTCCAAAGTAGGTCGTATCTAAAGCGATTTAGTTGCACCATAGTACCTACAGATGGCGCCACTGGTTGCCTATTTCCCTCGTCGCAGTTAGCTCCCCTTCATTCAAACCCAAATAAAGATTCTCAAGGAAAGAGAAGACAGCATCGACAGTCGACTTACCCTTTTGAAAACCAAACTGACACTTTGTCAGAATTTTATATCTGTCCAGAAAAGAAAGCACTCCGACCTTAACGAGCCTTTCAACAACCTAACTGAGTGTTGTAAGTAAGGAAATAGGGCGAAAATTTGAAGGATTTTCAGGATCCCCCCCTTGAATAGAGGTACAACCTCTGCGGTCTTTAAAAAAGTAGGAAAATTCCCTTCACAAAAGGAAAGGTTCATTGCATCTGCTAGCACGTTTAGTGCCTCAGAGGGTAGGCTCTCAAAAATTTTGACAGATATATCATCAAATCCAGAGGAGTTCTTATTTTTTATTTGCCTAAACACACTCCCTAATTCTTAACCATATATATATATATATATATATATATATATATATATATATATATAATAGCAGAAATATATAATTTCTGCAGGTGCAAAACGGCCTAAAAGAAGAATTGCTTTCGATTATGTCACAGGGTACCCCCCTCCTGGATCATGATTTCTGGGCCTCTACCCTCATTAGGCAGGCTTGTACCCAGGGAATTTTTTAACAGATTGCTCGATATGACAAAATCGAAAACGAAACGTCTATCATACTGAAACAGTACTACAAGTTAAAAGTAACATTTAGCACCACCTATGTGTGTATCCGGTATATATATATATATATATATATATATATATATATATATATATAATATATATAAATTTGGACATGCACTAACCATCATGCAGAGAGTATTACTAAAAATCCTTAAAAATGTGCTTTCACACATCTTTAAAAAGTTACATGACGGAAAAGATATATGTATATATAATTTCTGCAGGTGCAAAACGGCCTAAAAAAGTTGCTTTCGATTATGTACAGTGGTACCCTCCTGCAAGGCTCATCATGATTTCTGGGCCTCTATCCTCATCAGGCAGGCTTGTACCCAGGGAGATCTGAAATAACAGATTGCTCGATATGACAAAATCGAAAACGAAACGTCATCATACTGAAACGAGTACTACAAAATGTGAAAAGTAACATTCAGCACCACCTATCGTGAGTGATTTCCCTTGCAAACCCGTAGGTAATTTAAAAATATACTACACATCATATATAGTATATACTAAAAATCGATAAAAATGTGCTCTCACACATCTTTATCAAAAGTTCTTGGCTCGAAAAGATATATGTATAATAGCAGAAATATATATATATATTTCTGCTATTATACATATATCTTTTCCCGCCAAGAACTTTTGATAAAGATGTGTGAGAGCACATTTTTCATCGATTTTTAGATTACTCTCAATGAAAGGTGCTAGTGCATGCTTTTTTAAATTACCTACGGGTTTGCAGCCGGAAATCACCGGAGCCCCGATAGGTGGTGCTAAATGTTACTTTTAACTTGTAGAACTGTTTCAGTATGATGCTGATGAGGGTAGAGGCCCAGAAATCATGATCGCAGGAGGGTTAACCCTGTGACATAATCAAAGCAATTCTTCTTTTAGGCCGTTTTGCACCTGCAGAAATTATATATTTCTGCTATTATACATATATCTTTTCCGGCCAAGAACTTTTGATAAAGATGTGTGAGACCACATTTTTATCGATTTTTAGTATATATATATATATATATATATATATTCTAATTAATAACCATATATATATATATATATATATATATATATATATATATATATACAGGGTATTCAGCTAAGGGTGGCTCTCGACCATATCTCAGAAAGTAATCTAGGTTATCGGGGAAAAAATGTAATAAGTAAATCGGCAAAAATAAAAAGCTGTAAATTATTTTCGACTTTATAAGTCTGCCGCTAGAGGGCGCAACACCAACCGTAAAGTAGAAAACACGGTTTTATTCAAGAATACTCCCAATTAACCTATATCGAAAATACTTTTTTGTAATCTACTAATAATACCAAAACTTTTTGTTTTAACTTTTTTTCTCTAAATTGTCAAATAAAGGGTGGGGGGAGGGGTAAACATTGGATTCAAAGAAGTTAAATAACTTTTGTTTGGATTAACCGATTTTAACGATTTTTTTTGTTTTAAGGAGCTTATGTGTAAGTTTCTTCGAGAATGTTAATATTTAGATTTTATTTTTTTCCTAACCGCTAGATGGCATTTTATGAGAAAGTCGCAAACTTTTGTTATTTTCTCTAAAATTTCTTTACTTAGAAAAAAAAACATGAAAAAATACATAAACTGGAGGAAACCGCATATTAATATCTTTATTCGTGTCTGAGTTATTTTCAAATAACTTTATTTTTTGACAAAATGAGATGTCACTCACTTTAAATTTGCTTTCCGCATTTTTAGATATGCTTTCGTCTAAGTAAGCCTTGGAATGGACTACGACGAGCATTAAAAAGTATTACTTCTTTCATTTTGATTAAAAAAACCATCAAAGAAAACGCGAAGAAAATTGTTTCCTAAATCGATTACCTACTTTATTAAAATCTAAGTGACCTGATCCTCTTGGTAGGCCATGACTTATAAACAAAAGCAATAAGGGCGGCCATTACTAATTACTATTTTTGAGAGATAAACATTTCAGTTTTTATTTAGTATCAGTTTGAATTGTTATTGTTTAAAATATGTATTCTAATGAAGAGGCGTATGATATGTTAGCTATTTTCTTTCAAAATTTTGAAAACGCATTAATTGCTTCGCGCCAATACGCTCTGCGTTATCCTGATCGGCGTCATTATTCCTGGAGAGTCTTTAAGCGTTTAGCAAGACGGTTAAAGGAAATAGGTCAAGTACAGCCTCTTCCTGTCCAAAGAAGAAATAACGGTAAACGGTGAGAGTTATTTATATTTTTTAATTAATGACTTGCCCGGAGTTTTAGAAGATATACCCTTGGCTGTAATAAAGAATATGTGGTTTCAGCACGACGGCTGTCCTGCTCATTTTTCCCGAAATGTTAGACATTATTTGGATGAACGTTTTACCAATCGTTGGATTGGAAGGGGGTCAATATTTCCTTGGCCATCAAGGTCTCCCGATTTGATCTGCCTTGATTTTTATTTGTGTGGTAGGCTTAAAGATATAGTGTTCAAAATTCGCCCTACAACACGAAAAGATATGATTCATTGAATCCAAAATGCTATCAACAGCATATCCAGGGCGGAAATGGAAGCCGCTGTATTTTCAACCTTTGATAGGCTCAGTGAATGTATTCAAATGGATGGTAGATATTTTGAACATGTTAGAAGTTTATTATAAATTTTGTTTTAATGTGTAGTTTTTATAGTTTCATTGCAATTAAATTTATTTTTTAATAAGGTACGTAATTAATTTCGCGGTTCTACTCATGTTTTAGACATTCAAATTAAATTTTAAAATACTTTTTTCTACAACCGTGTGTAAAGTACTCGATTATGCACTATTCGAGACGCTTAAATTTAATTTTTAAAGCAGTACCTAGAGTAACTAAAAATTTATAATACAAACTAACAAATTACTTCAGACACCCGCTAAGACTCGTGCTACAATATTCATATTAGTTAAAAAATAGTCGTTTTACACACTTGATGCATAACTTTATGCTCAGCGTAGCTCATTCCAAGTTTTAATGAGATGACAGCATACCTAATAAATGCGGAAAGCAAATTTAAATTGAGTGACATCACATTTTGTCAAAAAATTTATTATTTATTTCAAAATAACTCAGAAACGAATAAAGATATTAACCCACGGTTTTCTCCAGTTTATGTATTTTTCCATGTTCTTTTTTAAAGTAAAGAAAAAAATACCATTGTATTTGAAATTTTAGAGAACATAACAAAAGTTTGCGACTTTGTCATAAAGTGCCATCTAGCGGCTAGGAAAAAAAATAAAATCTAAATAATAATATTCTCGAAAAAACTTACACATAATCTCTTTAAAACAAAAAAAAAAATCGTTAAAATAGGTTAATCCAAACAAAAGTTATTTAATTTCTTTGAATCCAATGTTTACCCCTTCCCCCTCCCTTTATTTGAAAATTTAGAGAAAAAAAAATTGAAACAAAAAGTTTTGGAATTATTAGTAGATTACAAAAAAAGTGTTTTCGGCAAGGGTTAATTGGGAGTATTTTTGAATAAAACCGTGTTTTCTACTTTACGGTTGGTGTTGCGCCCTCTAGCGGCAGACTTATAAAGTCGAAAATAATTTACAGCTTTTTATTTTTGCCGATTTACTTATTAAATTTTTTCCCCGATAACCTAGGGTAAATACTTTCTGAGATACGGCCGAGAGCCACCCTTAGGTGAACACCCTGTATATATCCTAGGAAAAGAAAAGATTCATAACGAGGGAAGTTCCGGTTAAAGGAAATTTACCGATTTTTTATTTTCATGTAGAACTAGTCAGTTTTTGTAACGAAGGAGAGATAAAAAGAGGGGCATTGGGGCTAGAATGTCTATGAACTTTGAGGATGAATAACTCTTTATACAAAAAAAAACATCAAAATCGGAGATATTGTAAAAGGAAAAATTACCGACATTTCATATTTCAATTTAACCTGACGATGATCCTTCGATTAACTAAGCTTTTACCACTTTTAACCATATTGCTATATGATTGACGCGTATGGTTAAATGTCCTGACAAAAAAAAAACCGAAAGAAGCATTCTCAAGTTAGCAAAACCCATCTAACAGTTTATGCTAATGACTTTTACAGTCATCCTGACTACATAGTTTTCTAATACGTAAAAAATTAAAACCAAATGTTTCCTCCTTAATAAGACCACACAATATCGTTTTCGGCTGTTGCGTGTTCCTGTTGCCGAAACGTCGCACGCTCCATTTGGTGTTCGGTGGAGCGCGAAGTGGAATGCTCGGCTTTCCATGCCTGAATGGATCTCAAGATATTTGGCCCCGTCGAGGAGAGTGAAAGCTAATATTGACGCCGATATGGACTAATGGAAAATTAATTTGATATGACATGATTTCTGATAAGTTATATGCAATGATTGAATCACAAGGGAAACTTGTAATATTAAGAAATTAATTAATTATTATTACTATATTAGATTAATACTAAGAAATAAAACTGACGAGTTGTACCTATTTCTGGAAGAATTGGAGTTCCCCCAACTTGTTGCAATTACTGAGCACTGGCTGAATCTAAACGAACCCTTTTATATTGAGAGGTATACCACAGTAGCTAGATATGACAGAAAAAACTCAGCTCATGGGGGAACACTGATTCTATCCCTAAATGGAGATTTCATGTCGGTATCTAAATATGATCATTTGTTAGCGGATAGCTCTTTTGAATTCTCTATAGTAAATAATCAAAACCTTGATCTTTATGTAATTTGTATTTATAGATCACCAAACTCTGATGTACAATCATTTTTAAATAGCCTGGTAAGTTTGCTAGACAGCCTACCGATTAAAGGTAAAAAAATTCTATGCGGAGACTTTAATATTGACTATGCTACTGTTTGTGCCATCCAGAAATATCTAATTTCTATATTCGACTCTTTCGGTCTTTCAATGCATGTATCCTCGCCAACTAGAATTTCAAAAAACTCTTCTTCTATCATCGATTACATGGCGTCTGATTTTTCTCCATCAGAGGTGCAATCACAGGTCTATAACTCAGGTCTTTCCGATCACGAGGCGGTAATTTCCAGGTTTAGTTTACCTATTAGGCCCTTACCAAGATCTCGCCATCGGGGCAGAATTTTCTCGGCCGCAAATTTCTCAGTATTTCATAATATTTGCTTTAACACCAATTGGAATTTTGAATCTGATAATGTCAACACAAACTTCAGAACTTTTTTAAATAAAACTTTAAGTGCTTTTAACAAGGCCTTCCCGCTTAAGAATATCAAACCTGGTCCACGGTTTATGCCCACGAAAGGAATACGAATTTCTGCTAAAAATATGCGCTCGCTCTCATATATAAAAAAATTCACCGACTCCTTTCTTATTCTCGACTATATCTCTAATTATAGGAGGATCTACACTACTCTTATTAAGTCAGCAAAAAAATTACACTACCGAAAACGTCTAACAAACTCTAATAACGTTTCAAAAGAAACCTGGTCCATCATCAATAACCTCAGAAACAAATCAAACCCTGTGACTCAGATCTTGCCAGGGGCTAATGATCTAAATGATTATTTTATTAATGTAAGCAAAAATGTTACCTCTAGTATCTCGCCAAGTTTGGACCCTCTTTCGTTTCTCCCTCCTTCAAAAAATTTAGCTGATAGCTTTTTCTTAAGTCCCGTTAGCAACACTGAACTATTGAAGGTAATACATAATATCAAAAGTAAATCTTCGTGTAGCACTGATGGCCTATCAATTAGAATATTCCTGAACTTGCCACTCCCAGTCATAGAGGCCCTTACAACATTAATAAATGAGTCCTTTATAAAAGGTGTATTCCCTGATTGCCTTAAAACAGCTATAATTATTCCACTTCATAAAGGCGGCGAAAAAACTAACTCTTGCAATTATCGCCCAATTGCACTACTACCAGTGCTATCAAAAATCATCGAAAGGCTACTGAAGAACCGTCTTATGCCATTTCTCCTGAAACATCAGATAATATCCCCGGAGCAGTTCGGATTTCTACCCAACAAGTGCACCAGTGACGCCATGTTCACGTTGCTTAGAGGCGTCTACTTATCTCTCAATAACAACCACCCAACTGCCTCAGTTTTTTGTGACTATGCGAAAGCCTTTGATTGTGTTAGTCATGAAATTCTGATAAACAAACTACATTTTTATGGAATTCGTGGTACTTCTTTAAATTGGTTCAAATCTTATCTTGGAAAAAGGCAACAACTTGTAAGGGCTAATGGTTCCGATTCTGATTGTAAGTTGATTACAAGTGGAGTCCCTCAAGGTTCAGTCTTGGGACCTATTCTTTTTTTGTTATACATTAATGATATCACGAACCTTAAAATTAATGGAAGAATCTCCCTTTTTGCTGATGACACAAGCATAACATGGAGTGATTTTGATACAACGTCTTTACAATCTAGTATCTCCAAAGACTTGGTTATAATTAAGGCTTGGTCCGATTCCAATATGCTTTGTTTTAACGTCGATAAAACGGTGGCGTTATCTTATAAGGGAACTTTACAACCACTTCAGGTACATAACAGCAATATTGAATACGTAGAGTCGGTTAAATTACTGGGTTTAAATATAAAAATCAACCTAAAATGGTCTAATCATAAATGTTGAAAAACACAAAACACATGAGGGTTTAATAATGGGAAATTGTTTAAGTCCGTTGTTGGCTGAAATCTTTATGAACAATTTATTAGAAAAAGTACACGAACATCCATTAAACTTTTAGTACTGGTATAGGCACGTTGGTGATATTACTTTACTTATTTTACAGGTACAGAATGCCAATTAAATCAATTCCTAAATTTATAATTTACATCCAAGAATTAAATTTAGGAAGATAGCGGCGAAGTGAAAGGTTTATCATCCAAGTCAAGTGTTACATAGGAATAAACTGGTAACATTTTGGTATGAATACTCGTACATGATAGCAAAATGGCGGCCCAATGTAATATTTAAAAAATCAGCCTGAAAAAACTACTTATTAGATTAATTTTAAATTTTTAGCAAGCCTTAAGTGTAGGATAGGGATAGACTGGTATGAATTCAACATGAGGTAACAAAATGGTGATGTGTGTCAATGTAAAAATTCTTAATTAAATTTATTTAAATTATACCCAGAAATCAAGTGTGGCGTTGGTAGAAATTGGTAGGAATCCAATATGACGGAACAAATGGCGCCCAATAGAAATGAATAGTGTTACTAAATAACTGTGTGGCGTTCCATAAAAGGTAGAAATTAAAGGAAATTTACCGTTTTTTTTAATGGGACACATTCTGTATTATTAAATGGGTTTCATCTTAGCGACTATTAATATAAAAGATTTAATACCTTTATCAAAAATTGATTTATGTATGTAATCGAAGAGAACAAATGATATAATAATAAACAGATTGTCCCACTTAATAATTTAACGTTATGTAATGTTTTTTTAACTTTTTAGTGATTTCTACAAACTTTTGATATTTTTAAAAGGTATTGACTGTACTGAACTAAATTGAGTCACAATTCATTATTCCTAATGGAATCCGTCTCTTTTCCCATCCATTAAAAGGGAAGTATGTAGATAGAAAAAACATAGGTATATATATATATATATATATATATATATATATGTGTTGATTTTTAAAGGACCGTTTTTTTTTAATGGGACACATTCTGTATTATTATTTTATTAAATGGGTTTCATCTTGGCGACTATTAATATAAAAGATTTAATACCTTTATCAAAAATTGACAAAAACCGTGCCATAACAGGCAATGTACTCCTACTTGTTCCACATTTATGTATGTAATCGAAGAGAACCGATTTAATGATATAATAATAAACAGATTGTCCCACTTAATAATTTAACGTTATGTAGGTATGTTTTTTTAACTTTTTAGTGATTTCTACAAATTTTTGATATTTTTAAAAGGTATTGACATAACGACATTGAAACGGAATTGTTTTGATTTGCACGCAATCATATATTGTCAAAATTATTACTTGGTTGGTTTATTGTACCATCCTGATTTGGTTGTTTTGAAAGGGTGTTGTCAACTAACTTACATAGAACCAAATCATTTTCGATCATTTTTGTGCGAGTTCTTGGGTATTATGCTGCGTAAATGCGAAATTTACTATTTACCTTCTAACGTCTCTTTTCCCAGGTAAGTCAAAATGTTGTTGTTTTTCTGTATTAACTGTCAAACCAGGTGAGTATGATAAGACAACCGTGTAAAAGTAGGAAGTATTAGTTTGAAAGGTTAGATCACATAAAAGATTAGTTTTCTTACCTCTTTTCTCATACATCTTGATTGTCTTGAAAATCTCCTCCCCGTAGAGGTGTATAGTGTTGGATTTTTACTCCTTCACGGATGGAAAAATACAATGTGTTTTCAGGTAAGTCAAAATGTTGTTGTTTTTCTGTATTAACTGTCAAACCAGGTACGAGATTTTATTTATATTATAATTATTAAAATATATTCCTAAAGCAAAAAGAATTATGTAGATAGAAAAAACATAGGTATATATATATATATATATATATATATATATATATATATATATATATATATATATATATATATATATATATATATATATATATATATCCGTTTTTATACAATTTTGTGCTGTAAAATGTGTTAATCAAATGTTTAAATCAGTTATTTCATGAAGCTATTGTTTTATTGTTTGTCGCTGGTAAATATTTATTGCCATTAATTACTAATCATTTATTAATTTAAATAGTTCCAACCCATCCATTTTAACCTTACTAATTTTCGTTTGTTCCTCTAAGTTCTGATTTAATTCGTGTGGATATTGATGATGATCAAGGGCGTGCGGTGAAATTTTAAGAAAGGGAAGCAATTTTTAGAAACATACCACATATTTTGGAGAAGTTTATTTTCAATGGACAACAGCGATGTATGCAAAAGTCTCTCCTGCCCCGTTGAATTTCTCACGAAATTTTTTATACGTTTAAGTGTTGAAAAATTGCGTTCTACTGATGAATTTGTGGCAGGTATTGTCAATACTAATTCACACAATTTCGACACTTCGGTGTGGGCATCTTCCAGCTCCTTGTCTTTTAAAAATTACATTAGTTCCTTAGCGTTATTTTTTGCGCTAATGTCATCAGTTTCGTAAATCACTTTTAGTTCGGATCGCAGTAACACTCGGTCGAAGAACTGGCCATAATGAAGAAGAAGAGATTTAAACGCATCTTCTGGAAAAGTTTGTCCTTTAAATGCATCAAAATTGCAGAGCTCGAGGAATTTAAAATCATTTAAACCGTTAAATCTATAGTTTATTTGTTTGTTGAATTTGATCGATTATTTCATAAAAGAGGCGTCTGTACGATGTTTGTACATCTCCCACCTCTGTCTGTTCGAAGACGGCTTGTGGCTCTACATTTAACGTCATCGTTTTCTCCCAAAATAGGTCAAAGTCATCTCTTTTTTGGCTTAACATGGACTTAAAATCATCCACTTTTTTTAGGAAAAAAGCAATATCGTTTGTTTTAGTTTGTAATATATTAAAAACATTGTCCGAGAATGGAAATATTTCTGAAAATTTGCTTAACAAATAATTAAAATTAAAATCTCCTTTCAAACAGTCCAAAAACCCCGTCGAACTATTTATTGCTTCTGAGTCCCACGTTTCATTATTTTCTATTATATTCTCAAATAGTTCAATCAGTGATTCACGATTTTCAGATACTGTTAACACAAGTCTTTCATTATAGTTCCACCTAGTAGGAGCTACTTTGGGCAATCGTTTGTGGACAATGGAGTCCAAAGTTTGTGTAAGATTTGTTGACTTGGAAAAAAAAGCAGCCATGCCACTTAAAGTAACGAAAAATACTTTACACTCTTTAATATGATTGATGGACTGGGATAAAACTAAATTTAATTTATGAGCAAAATAATGGACAAACACAGCACTTGGGAAAGTTTCTCGAACTTTAGCTTGCAGACTCCCTAATTGTCCTGCCATCACTGCAGCTCCATCATAGCTTTGAGCAACTAATTTTTCCTCTCCATTAATTTCTTTAGTAACGTTATAAACTACGGTATATAATGCATCTGCTGTACGATTTTCGGACACATTCTTAAAACCTAAAAATCGCTCTTGAATACTTCCGCCTGTTTTAACATAGCGTATTACTATAGATAATTGGCTAAAATTAAAATAAATCGTCCAGAAAAATAGCAATAAACCGCGCCTCGCCAATCTCCTCCTTAATTCTTTTTAGAATAATGGTTGCAACAGTGGAAATTAAATCATTCTGGATTCGATTCGACGTTCCGCGAAAAACGCTAGACTGCCCTTAATGATTTTTTAAGCAATCCTCTCGTTTAGCCATTAAACTAAGTAAATCTTGAAAATTTCCTCTATTTGAAGAAACCCTTGTTTCGTCATGACCTCTAAATCCCAATTCGTGCTGTCCGAGAAAACAAACAATATCGATAAATCTTCTTAATATTTACCTATTTTTATCGGCTAGTTCATTGTGATGGCGGTCACTAATTTCCAACTGTTTATTAAGGGCGTGTTCAATTCTGGTTGTGCAGAAGACTTTTTTTTTATGACGGCCTGTAAATGCGTGTTGGACATAGTGTGTCTTTTTACAGCTTTATGAAAATTGTTTAAATCGGAAAAACTAGTTTTATTCCAGAGACCTTTTTAATTTTCAAAAAGTAAACATGGCCAACAAAATAATTTACTTATATTTTCACACCCTCTTAGCCATTTAAATTGTTCATATTGTTTTTCAGGATAAAAATGTCTAATACAGTTTTTCATTTTTGTGGTTAAATTTTTCATAGGCGGTTTTGCCCTTCCTTTGCAAATTATTTGAAGCTTATCAGCGAAGTTTAATGTTGAAAATCTCTTTATTATTAAGACACACACCACACATTCACACACACTCTTCTTACTAAATTCTCCAACATTTTCAACGTTATTCTTCCATATCGCACCATGCACAACATACGGATAGCCGTTCAAACAAAGAACCTACTCCAACGATAGCTTCCGCCCCCATTTAAAGCACGCGACTGAAATGCAAAAATTGCAAACAGCTGGTGGAAAGTTTAATAACCTCTGGCTCGATTCACAGGAAATCAAGCATACAGGACTTGGCTGTAGAGAAGCTAGCGGCCCGCATAGGTTCTATTCAACTTTCTATTGTAGCTCGGTCGGAGTCAAGGCCGCATTTATTATGGGCTTGATAATATTTTAGCATTTTTAATAAAAACTAAATTAATGGTTTCCTATTTCAAAAATTACATTTTAGAAGATGTTTTGTAATTTTATTTGGGGAAGCACTGCTTCCCTTGCTTCCATGGACTGCACGCCCCAGATGATGAGGTAAAGAAGCAGTGACTCAACTCTATATAATTACACTATTTGTATTATGAAAATAAAAAAATATATGTGGTATAGGCTTCACATAATAGCTTATAAGCCCAATAATATACCGTATGACATTCTGTAACACCTCCACAAATATTCACATAGATACACCAAAAAGCTCGTTTATTCAATTTTAGGTGAAATATCTTAAGGACTAGTACAAAGTAACTATGATACAACAGTTGAACAGTATGACCACATATGAACATAGAAAACCCTGAAGAGGTAAAATGCCTAGGGACATACATTGATCCCTTATTACATTTTGAAGCACACGTCGATTATCTTCCTGACAGACTTTCCAAAAGTATTTTCCTTTTGAGAAAACTTAAAAAAGTTGTGCCTATATGTCTCCAAGCGTTCCAGGGGATCTTTCAGTCTGTAAGTTGCTATGCAGTTCTGGTTTGGGGTCACATGGGGAGAGTTTATGGCCTGCAAAGGCGTGCAGTACGTGTACTGGCAGGCTTGGAATACAGAGCTGATGTGCGGCAGAGTTTCATTGATCTCAAGATACTGACTTTACCAGCAATATATTTACATTTGCGTATATCAATTTAAATCACTACCAAAAAGTAGACGAAACCACGATCACGTTACTAGAACTCACAATAATCTTAGAGTACAATTCTTTTGCTTAAATTGCTCTAAAATTGCATCACTGTATCATGGTTCTAAGTTCTTTAATAACATACCAGAAAATGTTCGTAGATTGCCTTTGGTGGAGTTCAAAAGAGTAATTAAAAGAACCTTAATTTCACATGCCACCTATAATTATGAGGCTTTCTTGATGATAGCAACATTGTTTTAGGTAACTCTATGGGCTGTTAGCTGTCTCTCCTTTTTATCTCATTGTATGATTGTTATTTTTAAGTTTATTTTTAATTACTTGTAATGTAGCTTATATTTTATTACTTATATTATTTTATTATATGTCTTTTAAGTCTAGTTTTTATCATATTGTACATAGAGATAATGACGTGTGGAAAAATGTATCTCAATTTGTTACACACGAAATAACAATTTGAAATTGAATTTGAATTATATTCTTGCAATACAAGTTAAAACTTTGTTGTAAACCAGCCTGAAATCAGACATGTTGAATGTAAAGATGCGCTAAAGGTGACCAGAATCTCCACTATATAGTAGCGAGCGAATATTGAGAACTTTATTACCTTATTACTATAAAATATTTTAGGAAACGTGTAATGGTTTCACTAAAGCATATTTCTGCCAGCAGTATTTTTCAGCACATACTTCCGACAGTTCCAAAGGTTATCCATTACAGAACTGACGGGACTTAATTGAACCTGAAAACTGACCGCCGTATCGTCCTGATTGGTATCCAGTAAATTATTGCCTTTGGGGTCTACTTGTTATTTGTTGGGATGATTTTGTCAGTGTTATCGACAACTCCAGAAAGTAGACAATCATGATGGTGGCTATACATATGCCGAACTTTTTTATTCAAATATTAATTGTTTCTTTGGATTAGTATTTAATTAGTTCACGAAGTTTTTTATATGTTTTCACAAATGATAAAACATTTGATTTGATGCTTATGATAAGTTTCTATTTGCTGATTATCTTTTATTTAAATTTGTTTATAAATTACCTTAAACAAAATGGAGATCAAACACTGTGTAAAACATGATGTCTCACGTAAAATTCAGAAGCTTACATATCAAATTCGACGTTTCCTTTTCAGTGCGACATCACCATCCTCAGTTTGTCCATTTTAAACTTAAGTTTTTGCACTTACGTACTTTGATACTTGCGATCTTCTTCTACTCTGATATTAAGGTGTACAAAGTCTGCAGGTTTATATAAAAAAACAACTTTTTAGCTGGGCCTAAAAACAAGATATTTCAATTAAAGTCAGAGGCCGCTTAATTTTAAGTTTAAACTTTGATTTCGGCCAAATCAGCTTCAATGTTGAAATGTGAGATCACTTTTGCGGCATTTTTTAAAAATAAACTACAGGCTAATTTTTCTTTGATTTTTGCAAAGATGACAGAAATACGTCTTTAGAAAAATGGCATGTGTCATATCTGATATCAGCTCAGAACTGGTGGCTAAAGCGTAATTAATTTTTGGAGTACACTCGGTTATGCGAAAATTATTGTAGGTTTTTGATAATAATGTCTTGTTGTCTTCAAAAAGAAAGCTATCTGAAATACTGAAATTCTAAATTTATTCATGCTATAAATACAATAAATTTTAACACACGTCGCAAAATAGCTTAAAGCTGAGAAAATACAAAACAGAATATTGACATAACACAATAATTATTGGTAGGAAGCCTAATAAATAACTTCTTTTGTTCTACATTAAGAATTAGATTATACAGTTTTCATCAATAAATTCCTGTACACCGTAGTAAGCCTTTCCTAATAAATATAATTTAATTGACTTAATACACTGAGTTTCATTCAAGTTTCTTATATCCTCTGGTAATTTATTATAAAGTATTGGACCTATGTTATTTGAACTGATACGTGAGTGCTGAACACAAGTGAACCGTCTAGATGAACCCCCAAAAGTTTGACAGAGTCGGTTTGAAATCTTTTATCGAGAATGGTATCATTCTTTATCGGTTTTAATCTGAATACAACTTATTCAGTTTTACTGATGTTATGGGATAGTTTATTTGTGTTGAACTACCTTTCCAAAACTAATAAAGAATGATTCATTTGTTCAATAAGAGAGTTTATGTTTTTATGTTTTAAGATAAGCTTTTGTATCATCTGCAAAAACAACAAGTTTATTTTCTGTTGAAGTTTCAATGTCATTTATATAAATTAGAAAAAGCATGTATAGGACCCTGGGGTCTTCATGCTTCACACCCACACATTTAGAAAGTTTTTCCCCAGGGAAAGTCTGCTGAGTTCTATTTAACAAGTAATTTTCAATTAGTTTAATGCTTTGCTCACGAAATCCAAAATATTTCAGTTTTAGCAATAAAATTAGGTGAGATATACAATCGAAGGCCTTGAAGAGGCCACAAAGGATTACCCCAATATATTAACCCTCGACAATATATTCTAATATGGACAAAATTGCCCCAGTTGTTGATTTGGATTTACGAAATCCAAACCGGTCATTTCTAAGCAAATTGTTGCTTTCAAAATAATCACATATCTGATTTTTTCGGAGACACTCAAAAACCTTAGATAAAACAGACACCAAGGTGATAGGCCTATAATTATTAATATCATTAAGGTCACCCTTCTTGTGCACTGGTAAAACCTTGGACTTCTTGAACATGTCAGGATAAATACCACTATCTATACAATAAGTTTGTTAGAGGCACAATTAGCGTATATTTAAGCTTTTTTAAGAGAATTATGTTATAACCATATATATCTTTATTAGATTTTGACTTCAAACTATTGCGTCTCTCACCTCAATAAAAGTAACCTCTCTAAAAAAAAAGTCGCTTTTCGAAGCCGTCTTGCTGTAGGAAGCAAGGTAATGTTCACAACTGGTTCGTCCATTTCTTGAAGTGTATCATCAGCAACATTAGCAAAAAACAAGCCACAATTCTCCTCAGAGATTTCTGTACAAGAATTTGATTTTTTAGCAATACCTCTGTAACCCTGTATTATTTTCCAGGAAGCTCTCTCCTTGTTCTGTGAATTTTAAATAAAAACTGAATTTGCTGTTAGTTTTGCCTCATTTACAGCCTTCCTATATTGCTGTCTGTATTTGTTTTTTTGCAATGGCAATATTAGGCAACTTGTCACTATTGTAAAAGTCATTTAAGAATCCTAAACGCTCCCTCATCAACTAAGATATGTATAATCCGCAAAAACAGGACTCGAATAACGTAAAAAAACATAAAACATACAGGTGTCCCCATTCAAAAAAATATTTAGTAACAACAACTTTGATATGTAACAGTAATAGTCAATGTTTTCTTTTCAATACATGCGTAAAAGTGGGACAAAGTGAAATGATACCGGTGTTTACTGGACAAAAAAAGGGTTTGGGAATAAAATAATATGTACAGGGTGTCCAATTTTGGTTGTAAATGCAAGTTATCTCCGTTATTTGCAAATATTTAGGGTTGAGGTTTTCGCGACACCGGCACCGTCCCACTTTTTTGTCAAACTCAAGCTGCCGTAATCAGATTTAGCGTATCTAAAAGGTAAAAACTGGCTCTTATAGAGTTTTTTACGTAGAATCCAGTGGCGTGGACAGATTTTTACTCGGGGCCGTCGTTTTTGATACATGACCCAAAGTCACGTTTTTTTAAATGGGACACCCTGTATATTTTTACTGAGTTCTATTCGTCTTATTATGAGCTTTTCAAAAATATATGGTTATCTAAACTTATTTTAAAAAATAAGGCTACAATTTAGGTTTGTAATAATATAGTAAACCATGGACTGATTGTCTTTTTAACAAATGGCTGCAAATCAATTATTTGAAAACTTTAAGAAATATGATATGTTGACCTGTTTCATAGAGATTCATGAAAATTTAAACGCTGCTTCTGAGCTTTATTTCATTAGGTAATGTTTTATTTTCATAATTATTATTGCAATTCTTTTAAAACAAACTTTTATTATATAGATATCTGGAAAGGAGGCAGCCAAATAAATTAATATTCTATAGGCTGAAATCGAATTTAATAAATTTTGGCTCTTTCAAAAAGCCCAGATCAAAGAAATATAACAAAGAGAATCGTGAGGCTGATGAAATTAACGTCTTAGCAAGTGTAAATATAACGCCTTTAACGTCCTGTAGAAAAATAGAGAATGAAGTGGGTTTAATCAAGTCTCGCGTTCAAACGATTTTAAAGAAACATAAGTATAAACCTTATAAACTCAGAGTTGTGCAAAATCTACATCCTGGAGATGCAGAACGACTTATTGATTTTTGCCAGTGATATTTACAAAAAATTAATACTAACCAAAATTTTGGAAGGGCGGTTATATGGTCCGACGAATCGTATATAAGTAGTTAAATATTTTTATTCAGTTGCGAAAAAGCCAAAAAAGATTTTTGTTTGTCAATCTATACGCAACAAAGAATCCGAACACATTTAAAAATATATAAGTAGTGCTGGAATATTTAATAGGCACAATACGAGACACTGGTCACCTGAAAATCAACATTTGATATTTCCACGCGAGCAACAAGGAATATTTGGCTTTAATGTCGCTTGTTTCGTACTAGGAACCAAAATAAAATTTCATATTTTTGAAGGAGGTCTCACTGCTAATGGCTACCTTGAAATATTGCTAAATATATTGCCAGAAATCATAGAAGATGTCCCTTTAGCACATGTGAATCAAATATATTTCCAACAACACGGAGCTCCAGCACATAACTCACAAATTGTGAGGCGGTATTTAGAAGAGAACTTCCCCGAAGGATGGATTGGAACGCACGGACCTGTCCGCTGGCCTCCTAGGTCGCCTGACCTGTCCATATTGGACTTCTTTTTATGGGGTCACCTAAAAAATTTTTCGTACCCGACATAACACAGTTCAAGACCTGCGTAACACCACTGAGCAGGCATTTTTGCAAATACAAGCACGCAATGTAGTCATTTCAAATGCACTGGGTAAAATTGCAAGAGTGTGTGAGAGATGTCTAAGAGAAAATGGAAATCAGTTTGAGCAGTTCTTTTGAACATGGCTAATTACGAAAAATAGATATACTTAATATATTCTTAAAAACTTAAACTGTAGCCTTATTTTTAAAATAAGTATAGATAACTTTATATTTTTGAAAAGCTCATAATAAGACGAATAGGACTACGTAAAAATATACAGGGTGTCCTATTTAAAAAAAAACGTAACTTTGGGGCATGTATCAAATACGTTACGTTAAAAGATAACCGAGATACGAGGGGTGTCCCAAATTGCAATTTTTTCAATTTGGCCCTGTATCTCCGAAACGAGGCGGGCTATGGAAAATCTGATTACGGCAGCTTGAGTTTGACAAAAAAGTGGAACGGTGTCGCGAAAACCTCCACCCTAAATATTTGCAAATAACGGAGATACCTTGCGTTTACAACCAAAATTGGACACCCTGTACATTATTTCAATGTTTACAAATCCATGCGACTTGCCATTAAAAAGACAACTGAGATGAAATGTCAGCATAAATAAAATATAAAACAATTCATAATACTTCCTGGAAAACTTGAAGGAAAATTCCCTGGTTCAGATCATAACTAGGTAATTGGTAATGTTTGTTCTTAAACTAGGCAGTTACTAAAAAATTAACCTATCCTTTACCTGTTCTGCCATTACATTCAGGGCCAGTCATCGTCCCCCCATGATCTGGCAACATTGCTGGGTTCAAGTTCATGTGATGCGGATAGAATTCCAACATATTGACGATCACTTCCAAAACCTGTTGTAAAAATTGACACAAAAATCACACAGCGGTAGCAATTCTGTACGAAATAAAAGTCATTCTTAATGACTACACATTTTATCAGAAAAAAAAACACTAATTATTTCGCCCCACCGATATAAAACCTCTCAAAATTCGAACGAAATATCGCAGTGTCCCAAAAAACACGGCGTGTCTTGAGTTCAACCAAAAAAAAAGTTCGCATAGACTTCGCCTGGACCGATTATAGACCCAACTGTCGCCGAAACCGACACAGATTGTCAATGCCAAAAAGGGGGTTGCTGCGACCCTCCCAACCAGAGGGACTCGCCCCACCCCTCTCAATTGTTCTCCCGAATGGGAGGAGTCCCGACCGGGATCCCTTCCAACGGGATTCTGCGCCCTAGGGGGAACAGAAAGAGACGTTGTATGTGACATAAGGGATTCTGTGGTGCACTTGTTCCGATTCTGTGTGTGTGTGTGTGAGATAAGGTAATAAGCGGGGGTATGTGTATGTATGTGTTTTCGGGATTATGGGTTTGATGTAATGATTTTCGATGTATTAATGGGGAATAAAATGTGTACAGGGCCAGTAAAAATCGGTCACTTGATGAGGTTTATTTATGTCCCAAGGTGAGGTAGTTTTCGCTCGGATATTGTTATTTTAGGTGTGAACCTTAAACGCTTTGATGGGCGATTTTAATTCTAGCAATAAAATATTTATGGAAGACACATTTCGTTAGGGAGTGATTTTTGTAAGGCTGTTTTCATAAAGTGTCACCAATATATGAGAAAATACGAAGTAAAACCTTAACTTTTGGCGCAAGGGGACGGAGGGGAGAGGAAAACTGTGGTCAGATTATTAAAAAAGCATTCACATCATGGTTCTATAGTTTTGATTTATAAATTGCTTAATGATGTATAATATGTAGGTACAGGGTTTTTGATTAACCCCCCATTAACTTTCGTAATTTTATAGATAAAAACACAAAGGGTAACTATTCTATGTCACTCCACTCAATCTACAAATAATGTAATTGATGTCGGTTAGGTGGATGTGTACACGGTGATCCAGAAAACTCTTAAAAAAAACAGTTCTTTTTTAAGGTTGCAAACATACGTTTAATTCTATCATTTCTAAAAGTCAATTTTAGTAACTTTTAGTCAAACAATATTCTTAAAATACAAGGTAAGCCCGGCAAACGAGACCCCCCTTTATTTCTGTGATAGCTGAGAATAGAAAAAAAACTTTATATAAAATATTTTTAATATTCAGCGAACTTTATTGGGTGACGAGCTTTCACTATACAGAGTGGTTCAAAAAAGTTGGGCGAAGTCTAACTTTGGATTTTTAAATGTAACCCTGTATTTTTTATTTCACTTTTGAATTCAGCTTGTAATTCTGGATGTTTTATGTATAACATACTATTATCGTAAGTTTAATAGTTCTCGCCAAATGATATTTGAAAAAAAAATTGTAGTTGCCCTCTACGATTGTGAAGTAACTACCAGCTACAGCTAATACCAGTAACAAGCATTGTTATCAAAATTACACCAGTTAATATCTATTTACAAATAACAACATTTCGATTTTAACTTCTTATTTATTAATAACTAAACAAATAATCAAGGAAGTAACAATTAAAATACGGTAGAACTATTAAAACAATTAAACGTGATAAATGCAGTGGATGAAGTTTGGGATATTACAAAATGTTAGACTCTCAAATGCTCGAACGTGTTTCCATTTTGTTTGATACATAGTTGTAAAGGTCTTTGATTATTTTCCATCACATCTAAAAGTGTTACAGGAGTAATTTTGGAAACCACATTTCTAATCCTGGTTTTCATATCTTCCATGATAGTTGGTGGAATTATATAAACTGGTTCTTTGATATATCCCCTAAGGAAAAAAATACATGGAGTAAGATCAGGTGTCCTTGCCGGTCAGTTTATATTGCTTTTTCTTCCTATCCATTTGTTTGTATAAGTTTGATCCAAATCGTGATGGTACCACATATCTTGTCGAATCTGTAGAGGGACTTTCCAAGTATGTAGGCAAATCGTTTCTCAAAAAATGTAAGTAAATTTCGCACGTTAAAGTGCCGTCAAAAAAATGTGGCCCAATAACCTGCGATCCTAAAATTCCGCCCCATACACTTAAAGACCAAACTCTTTGATTGTCTACAGCTCCCATACAATAAGAATTTGAAGTACTGTAATAGAGCATGTTGTGTCTATTAACAGCCCCATTACTTTTAAAAGAAGAGCCGTCGCACTGTGGGCCCAAATTCAAAACTAGGTTGCAATAAAGTTTAAATAATTTGTAAGTTTAATTTACTAAACTTTTTTAATATTTATTGTTTTTATTGGGAAAAATAGTATATTCTCTTAATATATTATTTAAAAAGTGCCTTTACAATACTTTACATATTAAATTAAAGTCTTAAGAAGGCAAAATTATTAATTTCTCTTTTATTACGTTGCATGGTGAATTATACATACATATCATTAATAACAAAATGTCCTTTATTTTATTCGTAACACAGCAGGAGTACAATAAAATTATAAAAATAGGATGTCTAGCCGACTACTCTATCTAAAAATCTAAACTACTATACAAAACTTTATGAAATTTGCATCACTGACTTATGTTTTTATTTTTAATTTAGTGTAAAGTAAACATAATGTCCAATTCAGGATAGATACCGATTAGGTCAACCAAACAGTGGAACCCAGCGCATATTTATAGAATTAACTGGTGTCATTACAGTGATAAAATCGTCATCTCTTCTGAATTCAAATATATACATATATATATATATATATATATATATATATATATATATATTGTATACACTTTTTTAAACATTAACCTAATAAATTAATCGCTGGCAGATCACTCACTCTCAGTTTCAGACTCAATATTCTCACTAACATTTGAAGGAAGTTCTGGGCATTTTAGTAAAGCCAAGACTTTATGAGATAATGATTTATTTGGTTTAACATATTTTTGACGGTAACTGGATACAACAGGATCTGACGACACTAAAAGCATTCGCAATAAGTCTTTATTCGTGGCACTGCGCGATTTTTTTTGGGTGTTGTGTTCGCGATATCGCCGACACTCTTTGTGTCGTGCTTCCTGGGCCTCCTCAGAGAGTTGCCCTATTGGTACGATGCAATTTTTTATAATTTCTGTTGAATGAAATAGCAGTTTGTGAACTGTAACGGGCATATAGTACCACGAATAAAGACCTATGTATACATCTGCAGTTTGTTGGCAGTACTTTTCAAATTCTGTGAGGTTTATGTGGTATCTGGAACAAACAGCGTCTAATATTACAGCAAACTTTTCTATTAATATTTCATTAACCCCCGTTATCTCTGAACTTTTTTCAGGATTACAAAAAAAGCTCTAGCAGTGTTGCCGTCATTGCTGGACCCAAACCCTGGTTTTGGTTTATCTACATCTAATCCCATTTCGCTCTTAAATCGTTTTTGTATTTCTAATTTTCTTATTTTTATTTCTTCTTGTTGTTCTTTTCCTCTAACTTGCCACTGTTTCGTTTTTAATTTGTAGCCAATATGAAGCAAACATTCGAATGCTCTTATTCGGGCATGTAATGTAGATAAACCAAACCCATAATTTTCCTTTTTTGCATGCTTGAGATCCAGTTTATTATTCATTAATTTTGGCGTTGCACCACAGATATAACACGTCTGCGAAGATTTAGTGTCTGTCAGTATGTTACACAGTTTTCCGTCTACCATTGTTAGATGAAGCTGATGATGAATATTTATCTGAATATTTTCAATAAAAAAAGTGGTTGGGAGTAATTTTAATCTTTGTTTTTCTAACTCATCGTATTCTTGTTTAACCATTTCAGTTGTTTCCTTAGAAATTATAAATTTAATTGGCCGACAAAGTTTTGTAGAAGACGGGCGATCATTTTGCCATAAATAAATTTTATTATTGTCTATAGGCTGAAGGCTAATTGGCACCAAGGAAAATACAAATAAATATTCGTCATCAGCTTCTGGGCCTTGAAACTTTTGTTTGTACCTGCTGTGCCCAGAACTTCCATCACACCCATATTTACTTGTTAAAATACAATCAAAAGTTTCTAAATGCATTGACGAAGCATATTGTTTAAGTACTAATTCTTGTACTTGTAATAAACGTTGCACCGTATGATTAAGTATGCACTGTAGGTTAATCGACGCTTTTATTTCATCTACAAAAATTGATTCATTAGAAGAGCCACATTCTGTTTTTGCCTTCTGAATTTCTTTGTAGGATGGATACAAAACATGGCCTGCTTCAAGAGCACTTTTTCGCAAAGTTATGTAACTTTGTTTGGTTAGGCGACAGTCTATAAAAAGTGCTAGTGCTTCTTCTTTTAAGTAGGTCTTTTGTTTAACACTACTTTTTTCTCTTATAGATAATTGTTTTATTTTTGTGGAGGTACCCGCAGATGCAACACATATTTCTTTAACTATGCTAGCTGCGTCTCTTTTTCCATCTCTCCTTAAAGCGACTTCTGCAGCAAAAGTTATTTCCTCAGTCTTACTAGCAAGAAGATGTTGAATTTTTTGTTTTTTTGTCCTATGAAGAACCTCCCCAAAAGATTTACTTGGTCTTCCCAATCGGTTATCCGCCTTTTCTTTAACAAGAGGTGGTACAACGTCAAAGCATAGAGAATTGTCCAACCAATCGCCGTACTTCTCCAAAAAGCGATCCATCCTTTTTCCTGCTCTCATCCATCTTGCGTTTACTTTATTATTAAAATCTTTTGTAATTGATTTCCAAAGAGCACGTGTCTCCAACGAATTAGTATCAGTTACAATTCCAAGATGGTTAAGAACCAATTTGTAGATTTCTTGCCTGCGATTTTCACCGGGACAACTAAACTACATTTCAAACAATGTTTGTTTTGATAAACTGTACATTTTTATCTAAAAGAGAAATAACTCTTTAAAGCCTAGCTTTAAATCACCTATACAAACTTGACTAAGCAAAATATTTTTGTACATACATATTTAACGGGTTTCAAATAATAATAACGCATAAAAACGCATTTCACCCTGCGGGATCTCTCCATATTTTTTTTTTTAACAAAATCTAAGTTTTTTTATTTTTGTTTTAAATTAACCCTTATAATACCAAGCGGGGTGCAAATGCAAATGCAAAAGATACCGCCATTAAATTTTAAGTCCTAATTTAATAATTTTTTTAGTTAAAAAATTATTGAATAAATTTTATTGCATACCGGAAATTTTTAAGTCCCTTACATTTTCCCTCAGGGCAAATTTTGCGATTTTTTGCGATTTTTTTCAATATAGAATTTAAAAAGAACATATTTTAATTTATCAAAAAATTCTTGTTTTATGTTGGCACTCGTTGGCCCTTTTGTATTTTTAGCCCGCACAAACATAAAACTAATTCTTATTGGTACTTACCGATACAAAATTACTTCAGACACCAAAAAATCACAACAAACTAATTGCAAACGCTAATTTGACACACAAGGTTCAAAGAGCACTTAACCCTTTATCTGTTATATACGTTTGTATTGATTTATCCATGGCCCGCTTGACCAAAAAGAAACGCGCAAGTGACGCTGCTTTTTTAATAAATTTAATAGATTGCAGTAAATATTTTTGTTATGTAACTTTGCGTGTTTCTGAAAGAATACCCTGTGGACTCTTATGTAAAAAAATATTATTTCTTCTATTTCTATATGTTTTTAAAAAAGTAGTAATATTAAAAATTAGGTTTTGTGAAGTGACTTTTTGCAACCTAGTTTTGAATTTGGGCCCACAGTGCGTCGGTTTATAACATATTTCTCACAAATGATTCATTTTCAATAACTCGCGTTTGAAGATATCTACAAAAATTTACCTTATCTTGGAAATCATCCCCATGGAGTCCTTGGTTCAAACAGAGGTGATAAGGATAATACTTATGTTTTCTAATAATTAAGGATACTGTGCTCTGCGAAATTTTCAGATCATCTGCTACTGAATAGGTACTTGCATTTGGATTGTCCACTATACTCAAAATAACATTGGCTTCATGTTCCTCACTCATTATGAACTGTTTTTCCCGTCTTTTTATGTAGCAAACATTACCGGTTGTTCTGAAACAATGCAATACTTTGCGAAATACCTAACGGCTTGGTTGTCTTCTATCAGGAAAATTCATTTGGTACCGACGCACGTTTTGCTGATTTAATTTTACTACGACATTCTCCAATAATTAAAATCATATCAGTTAGTTCGTTTAAGGAAAACTGTTGGTTATTATTTATCTTTAATTATGAATGTAGAAAATAAACCACTTTTGAAATTAGATACTTGACAGCGTCACGTAAACAAAAACAAAAGAACAATCACCATAGTTACGCACATATTTAGCCTACTATTATTAATTAATTATCACAGGTTTTAAGACCTCTTTTCGTGTTGAGACCATGACGACACGTTAGGAAGCATTTCATTCGATTTCGAAAGCATGCCCGGGGACGTTTTAAAAGCGTTTTGTAAAGATGGAGCATTTCGATTGTTTTTATTAACGTTGAGAAGCGTAATATTGGTCTTAATTTGGCTGTGAATTCTTTTGTATTAACAATACAAGGATAGTCAAATAAATTTAGGAGCAGATGGAGGTTGCCCCCAAAACCCCCCTTGAGTGCGCCAATGATAACAGTAAATTTTGATGCAGGCTATTAACAAACGGTGTCATTTTTATATTATAATCATACATTTTTGACCATTAAAAAATAACTACATACTACATATAACCTAGAAAATTTGTTTTCTAACGGCCTTGTTGTTTAGTTATTAATAAATAAAAAGTTAAAATAGAAATATTGTTGTTTAAAAATAGACTTTAACTGGTGCAATTTTGATAACAGTGCTTATTAATGGTATTGGCTGCAGCTGGTGGTTGTTTCACAATCTTAGAAGAGAACTATAAAATAATGTTTCAAGTATCATTTTGGCGTAAACTATTAAATTTAAAGGATAATAGTATGTTATACAAAAAATGTCCAGAATTGCAAGCCGAATTCAAAAATGAAATAAAAAATACAGGGTTACATTTAAAAATGCAAAGTTGTACCATGCCCAACTTTTTTGAACCATTCTGTATAGTGAACGCTCCTCACAAAATAAATCGGAAACACTGTCATATTTGGTCCGATGAAAATCCATAAGTTTTCAAGCTCATTGCTTTTCCATGACTTTCCTCAATATAAGTTTAGTGCGGCATTTTGGGGCATAAAGTGCTAGATCCGGTTTTTATCTGTGGCAACTTAAACGGGTTAAGATATTTGAAACTTTTGGAAAATCAAATTGATCAGTTTTTCGATGAACTACCACTTCAAACTCACAAAAATATAATTTGGTAACAAGACGGGGTATCACCCCATAATATTGTAACGGTACATACTTTCTTCAAAATAATTATCAAGTGTGGTTAGGGAGATATGGAACAATCAGCATGCCTACAAAGAGCCCAGAACTAACGCCTGTGGATGCCTTCCTTTAGAGTTATTTGAAAGATACAGTTTATAGAGAAAGAACTAATATTGAAGAAATTTTGAGAAAAATTGTTGAAGAAACAAGAAATTTAAAAGAAAATGATTACGAAGCAATTATAAACGCACTGGAACGCCAAAAAAGAATTTGCGATATATGTGACGAAGTTAATGAAGGACATGCAGAGTTTTTCATTTAGGCTAGAAATTATACTTTTTATTTATTTTCTTGTTTATGATTGAATATAGGTTTGGAAGTATAGTCAAAAGCAGTGTTATCGTGTGGGTCATACGGTTTATCAACGACAAACTTTTTAAGTTTTTTTTTCTTTCATTACGTATAATCATATCCTCCGCATAAAATCCGGAAGATGATACCAGCAGTTGCAAAAATCTTTGAGCGATGTTACAAAATGAGTAATATAAAACAATTTTCGGGTTTTTTGCATCCACAAGCGAAAAAAATGGTATTAAATCTAATAAAATATTACAAAAATGAAAATTCACTTGCCAATATCCAGGAGACAGTAGCAAAAGCTCTGGGAATCGGTATAAGAACTGTGCAGAAAATTGTGCATGAAAAAAAGTATAATTTACTACCGAACATGATTAAGAAGTGTACACGAAAAAAGCCAAAGACTGAAGACTCAAGTGACAATGTAAAAATGGATGTTCGTAATGCAATTTACGATTTATACAAATCAAAAACTAATATAACCCTTCAAAAGAAGTTTTAAAAAATCGAGGCATATTGGCCAATTTCTAATTCTCAAATCGTTGTCAAAATTAATAAAAATGTTGGGTTTTCGATATAAAAAGGACTCTAATGCCACGTATAGCAAATCAGCGTATCCAGTTTTTAAAGAAATTCACGGAAAATGTTAATTCAAAATTTAGAAAAGTGGTATTTTTAGACGAGACTTGGATATTTTCTAATGGAAGTGGTTCAAAATCTTGGCAGGACGAGTCTGTAAAAAGTGTCAAGAGAAAAAAGAGATGTGGGACGGGAAAACGGTTCATCATTTTACATGCAGGTTCTTCAACAGGATTTCTCCCAGGTGCAAGTTTACTGTTTTCTTCAACATCCAAAAGTATGGACTACCATGATAATATAAACTGTAAACTGTTTGAAAAGAGGTTAAAAGAACAACTGATTCCAAATTTAGATGCTCCATCTTTAATCATTCTGGACAATGCATCTTATCATTTAAGAATCTTAAACAACCTACTTCATCCTGGAAGAAAAGTTTATTTAATATTTATGACTGGCTAATAAAACAAAACCAAAATCCTTTACCCAATATGCTGAAACTAGAACTTCTTTTAATGGCAAAATCTATTAAAAAACCAACAATATATGCCTTAGATGAAATATTACGGAAAAATGGACATAAGGTTTTACGACTGCCGCCATACCATTGGCAGTTTAACGCAATAGAATTAATATGAGCTGAGGCAAAATCATATTACGAAAAACACGTGAACGATCGTCTTACATCAGATGAAGTGTAAATTGTTTGGCAAGATTCATTAAACTATATTACGCTGGAGTACTGGAAGAAATCTATGATCATTGCGCCATTTGAGGATGACTCAGAAGATGAGGACTTTTAAGTGATGATGACATTTTTTAGTCTATAATATTAAAAAGTTTCTGAAGGATTATATTAGTCTTTGACGTGTATAAATCATAAATTGCATTATGAATATCCGTTTTTGCATTGTAACTTAAGTCTTTTGCCTTTGAATTTTTTCGTGTACATTTTTTAATCTTCTTGGGAAGTAAATTATGTTTTTTTTTCATGCACAAGTTTCTGTACATTCATTATACCGATTCTTAGAGCTTTTGCCACTGGCTCCTGGATATTAGCCAGTGAATTTTAACTTAAACATTTTTTTATTAGATTTGACATCATTTTTTGCTTACTTTTTTAATACATTTGTAATTTTGTAGGCAATAAATAAATAGTTATAGAATTGTTCCAATTTTAAAGCGTGTTTAAAATAAGTAAATTTTTTTATTAATTATAAGACAAAATTTGATATATAAAAATCGATAAAATCGCTATACCAGAAACTCGGGGCTAACGAAAAATACAGGCTATATATATATATATATATATATATATATATATATATATTTATATATATATATATATATATATATATATATATATATATATATATATATATATATATATATATATATATATATATATATATATATATATATATATATATATATATATATATATATATATATATATATATATATATATATATATATATATATATATATATATATATATATATTTTTGAGTATTCATATAATGTTTTAACAATACAATTTATACTAAGTAAATATAAAAAAAATATCTTGAAAAAATTGTGTGGTTTTTATCTACCAGAATTCAAGACCAGTCGAAATTATTGCAATCTCAAAATATTCGTAAAACTGACATATATATATATATATATATATATATATATATATATATATATATATATATATATATATATATATATATATATTTTTGTTATATATAGCATGATCATGGTTTGTTTTAAATGTAATGTTTTTTTGAGTGATGTTTTTTCAGAGAGATGTTTTAACCATTTTAAAATTTAAATACTAATTATAAAAGTTTTTATTGTAGAAAATAAATATCTTGAGAAAGTTCAGTATAATGAGCGAAACGTCGGTTGAATTATAGTTTCACTTCTCAATGAGTTAACCTATGCCCAAGAAAATAATAAACAAAATATTTATATATGGTTAAAGAAAAAAAAACGAAATATATATATATATTGCCAACCAAAAAATTTTAACCAAATACATATTTAGCGAATTTTCTTATTTAGTCCCTCGGCATTTAATATATAAAATAATATTAAGTGGCTATCTTAATAACATTGCGTAATATAATAAAAATTTTCTTTCTCCCTGTATATTTGTAAATAGCCCATCCAGATTTAATAGCTCGATAAAAGAATCACACAACATTTTGGTATTTATCGTGTTTTTGATTTGATTCATAATGTTGGTGACCTTTGGACCCAACGATAAAACCGCATTCGACTAAACCATGTTATTTCCAAATTTAGTAAAACAGAAGTTAAAAAGTATGTAAAATGTTTTATTTCATTTCGTAAATATTTTGTAGAATATTAGCACAAAATAAAAATGAGCCTAACAGTTGATCAGACTTCAAACATCAATGTCATGTTTCGGCAGATGTTTTCTACCATCATCAGGCTAAAATAACACAATGTTTGTTTGGATGAACAAATTAAAAAACGTAAAACATGTAAAAAGAAAAAAAAATCTAGTAGACATTGTTTTTTTATATTATTACTATAAACTACCTTTGTGGGAGGTGTGCACCACTTGAAAACATACTTTGTTTTGCTTTATTTAGGCAGGATTATATCATTAATTTTTATCTCTTTGCCATGTTCGAGTTTAAGAATAGCTATGAACAATATAAACAAACATGGTGTCACTTTAGTCTGATGATAGTAGGAAACATCTACCGAAACGTAGCAAAAGAAAAAAACTAATACTAGGTCTATTCTTCGAAGCCGTCAACCCTTTAAGATTTAAAAAAATACCGGGAACTAAACAATTGCTATAAGCTACATTCAAGAACTTTTTTGGGTAGGCCATTTTGTTAGCTGTTCCGGTCATATTTCTCACTTCAGCAAAAGCAAACATTATCACACGAAATTCCGTTTCCTGTACCTACGGCGACGGGGCTTATCCAGGTTAAACGCCCCCGAAAAACGGGGGCCATTGGTCTCTATGACGACATCACAAGGTGAATCCACTCGGAAAATCGAGGGCGGCCGTCGATTGTCCTTTGTCTTCGGCCGGCGACACGTGCGGGTCACGTGACACCTGCCGGCGCAAAATACTATCTCGTTTTATCTTCGATACAATTAAATCGAATCCACTTATGAGAGCTCGTATTTTCTAATTTGAATATTTTCGTGCTCTGTATTAGGTTTACAGTGCGCAAATTAAAACTCTGGGGGATGCTTTATCTCATAAAAATAATGAAAAAATATCATATGATCAGGAGTCTAAAAACTATATTTATAAAATATATATACATATATATATATATATATATATATATATATATATATATATATATATATATATATATATATATATATATATATATATATATATATATATATATATATATATATATATATATATATATATATATATATATATATATATATATATATATATATATATATATATATATAGTTATTCACGCAACCCGTTCATTAAAAGTTTTTTACCTTAATACAGTTTGATAGAAAATTAAATTCTACATTTGATAGTGCATAAAGTTATAGGGTGTCTTATTTAAAAAAACGGACTTTAGCGGCATTGAAAATGTGAATGTTTGCCGCTGAATTTAGGACACCCTGTATAAAAATAGACAAATTCAATAAAAAAACTAGAAACCTAAGATTATTTACCGATCGTCTGCAAAATATGAAGATTATATCTTCGAAACTTACAAACATATGAGATTTTAAAATTTGGTACCCCGAAGGCTCATTTTTGGTTCAAGGTCATGTATCTTAAGAACGCTTGAACCTAGGTATAGGACATTCTACATAAAATAGCATTAAAATTCTCCGTAGAATACAAAAATATCATAAAATACAGGGTGTTCAATTTAAAATAAGCGAGTTGACACCAACTTCCGGTTGTGACAAGGAAGTTGAAAATATTTCAAAAAAGAAGTAGTATCCCTTGACCTTACTTTAATCCCAAAATTTGAAATTTTTATCTAAATGGCATCATCAAAAACTTTTAATGAACGGGTTGCGTGAATAACCTTATATATATATATATATATATATATATATATATATATATATATATATATATATATATATATATATATATATATATATATATATATATATATATATATATATATATATATATATATATATATATATATATATATATATATATATATATATATATATATATATATATATATATATATATATATATATATATATATATATATATATATATATATATATATATATATATATATATATATATATATATATATATATATATATATATATATATATATATATATATATATATATATATATATATATATATATATATATATATATATATATATATATATATATATATATATATATATATATATATATATATATATATATATATATATATATATATATATATATATATATATATATATATATATATATATATATATATATATATATATATATATATATATATATATATATATATATATATATATATATATATATATATATATATATATATATATATATATATATATATATATATATATATATATATATATATATATATATATATATATATATATATATATATATATATATATATATATATATATATATATATATATATATATATATATATATATATATATATATATATATATATATATATATATATATATATATATATATATATATATATATATATATATATATATATATATATATATATATATATATATATATATATATATATATATATATATATATATATATATATATATATATATATATATATATATATATATATATATATATATATATATATATATATATATATATATACATATCAGTCCAAAAAGTCTCCATACACTACCTGCTTTTTACATCATTTTTTTGTGATGTTTAACTAATTAATTGAAGCTTTGAAAACATGTTTACATTAATATTTGACACATAACCAACGAGAATTAGTATCAAAGACATCTACGAAACATTTTATTTTGAAGTTATACCATTTTGAACTTATACCATTCTTGCAGAAATGCAAACAAAATTAATGTCAATAAAGTCTTCATTCACTTAACAATAATCAATAATAGTTTGACGGAGTTTGTCTTACAAAATCTACGTTAAGTCCCATTTTATTCTTGAATTTAAAACCAGGGTGAGATTTATAGTTATAGAAATATATTATTCTCTAATAATATTAGGTCCAATTTAATAAAATATTCTGGGAAATATACCTAGAAGATAAGGATATTTTGCATAGACTACCCACCTCTGTTAAATTTCGCATTTCTTATTTTCTTTCAGTCTCTTATCTCAACACTGCATGTAGACCACTTTTAAAATTCCAAATTATAGGATACGTTCAATAAACATTCCATCGACCTTATCTAGGAATGTAAACGGCAGATTCCAAGTTTGTAGTTTTCTTCATTTGATTTCATTTTTTCGATTAACTAAAACATTCAACAATTCCTGTAGTGAATGCTACTATTAGTTATGGAAGACGAAACTTAGGAATCACGATTACGTTACATTTTAAGTCCTAACACTGGAACCTGTGGTGGAAGATAGATCAAAATACAAGAGTTCTAATCATACTACACCACAACTTGTTACGTTCTGGACGCACGTTTCGCTAATCAAGTTAGCATCATCAGCAGATGATATAAACTAAAGTAACTTATCCTAACTGAGACTTTTTATAGGTAAATGTGGTCACACTTGGTTGCACCCGACTGCACCGTTGTCAAGTAAACAATAGAGAGAACTATAGGGAATAGGCCCTCTGTCTTTATTTAGTGCTTTCTTACCACATTTAACTTTTTCTATACTCTCAAATGTATCCAATAATCTATTATTAGATATATTTTTAATCAACTTAAGATTGTTTATTCCTATTTGGTGATATATTTGATTACCCAATGTTAAACATTGGGTAACGCTTGACTTTTCTATTCTTCCGTATCTTAAATGTGCCATGTGTTCTTTAAAACGAATGTTTATGGAGCGTTTAGTTTGACCAACATATTTTAGATCGCAGTCATTACAACTAATTACATAGATGCCACTCCTCTCCTTCAATTCGACTTTGTCTTTAGGGTTTCCCAGGAGATTTTTCAAACTGTTCTCCGTTTTGTAGGCTACTCTAAAACCTACGTTTTTAAATACTTTTTCTAGACCTCTCGTATATCTGGGATCATATGTGATTACTATGAACTTATTGGGAGCCTCAGGTGCTTGAAGAGTAGTGGCATCTTTTAAAATTTCCTTATGCTTATGTCTATTTACTAATTTATGTACAACATTATCATTATATCCATTACTTTCAGCTATATGTTTAATCCAATTCATTTCATTGTTAAAATGTTCTTTACTTAATGGAAAATTGACTAACCTGTGAGTTAAGAAATGAAATTCTGCCATTTTGTGTTGACGGCAATGAAATGAGTCAAATGTTATATACCTATCAGTATTAGTAAATTTTCTATAAATATCAAAATCTAATTTATCGTTATTTCTAATAGCTAACGTGTTGAGAAAAGGTAATTGACCATTGTTCTCCTTTTCGTAAGTAAAATTAATGGAAGGATATTTATTGTTTAATGTTTCTAAGAGAGTGTCCAAATTTTCTGTTTTAGTATCAAAAATAGCAAATATATCGTCTACGCATCTATACCACACCATTGGCAAATACTTGAGTTCTTTTTTGAATTGGGTTTCTAATCTACTCATATAGAAATTTGCAAGGAACGGAGATAAGCAATTGCCCATCGCAGTTCCCTCAAGTTGTTTATAATATTTATTGTTGAACTGAAAAAAAAATTGATTCATACATAATTTTGTAAGAAGCAAATATTCATCAATAATTTCTTTCTTAAAAATATTGATTTCAGGTAGTTCTTTTAAGTATTCTAAAGCTAGTGGTATGGGTACACTTACATCAAAGGATATTAAAATTTCACCTTCTTTTAAGTAAACATTCTTAATTTTATCTAAGAATTCTAACGAGTTAGTCACCTCAAAGTTATCGTACGAGATATTTAATTTGCTGAATTCTTCTACTAACCATTTTGAAATATTGTAAGTTGGTGATCCAACAGCTGAAACAATAGGTCTCATGCACTTCCCAGGTTTATGGATTTTGGGAAGGCAATACAGTTTAGATAACTGTGGGTTACCATGTATTAGTATGAATTTTAGTTCATCGGACACAAGGTTTTTACACTGTTTTTACACAGTTAAATCGTAAGGACTAGTATGAATCAAATTGTCTACTCTTTCAAAATAATCTGTTTTGTCTAGTATAGCAACCTTATTTCCTTTGTCAGCTTTTAAATAAAAACATTATTTTTTCTTCAGTCCCTGGATAACTTCATTATTTAACTCAACTATTTTTACGAGAAAAATATTTTGACTTGTTGTTAACAACGTTTTTTGTGATTTGATTTCTGCAAGCTTCTCTAATGAATCCCTTAGTTGACTCTGGTATGTATTGAATGGAACTTTCGATATTCGCTATAATAGTTGGTAAACTATTTTTTTGCTGAAGGCTCTGCAAAATTCAAACTTTATACAAAAGGGCGATTTCTCTATTATTAAAGGACTGAGAAGAAAGGTTTTCTACAATGTTCTCGACTTCCGAGAAATTTGTTTTTGTGGTTTCAACTTTCACAGTTTGCTTTTAAGTGAACACATTTTCTTCAAAAATTTGGCATCGATAAAATCTAACCATTGTTCAAGATCTAAATTACTAAGCTTATAAGTGAGTTTTTTGAAGCATCCGGATTATTTTGATAATGATTTTGCACATAAATTAGTAAATAGATACAAGCATAAGAAAACGTTAAAAGATGCCCCTACTCTTCAAGCACCTGAGGCTCCTAATAAGTTTATAATAATTCCATATGATCCCAGATATACGAAAGGTCTAGAAGAAGCATTTAAAAACGTAGGTTTTAGAGTAGCCTACAAAACGGCGAACACTTTGAAAAATCTCCTTGGCAACTCTAAAGACAAAGTCGACTTGAAGGAGATGAATGGCATCTATGAAATTAGCTGTAATGACTGCGATCTAAAATATGTTGAACAAACTAAAGGCTCCATAAACATTCGTTTTAAAGAACACATGGCACATCTAACATACGGAAAAACAGAAAAGGCAAGCGTTGCTCAACATGCTTTGGAAAACAATCATTAAATAAGAATAAACAATCTTAAGTTGATTAAAAATGTATCTAATAATAGATTATTGGATGCATTTAAGAGTACAGAAACAGTTAAATGTGCTAAGAAAGCACTAAATAAAAACAAAGGGCCTATTCCCTATAGTCCCCTCTATTATTTACTTGACAACGGTGCAGTCGGGTGCAACCAATAAGGATAGGATAAGTTACTATAGTTTATATCATCTGCTGATGATGCTAATTTGGTTAGCGAAACGCGCGTTGAGAACGTACAAGTTACGTTACATTTATTTTTATGCCCACCTCCAATAGATGAATTTCTGTAGGCTTGGCACCACAATTAACACATGAACACACCATTGTTGAAGTTACATTCCTCAAACAAGAACAAATTTTTCCGTTCCGTTAAGCATTGTTGTAAATATACTATGGCTTATTAAAATATCTCATTTGGATATTACCTATAAACGATTCCATACTGATACGTTTCGTTTATATCCAAATTTTTAACAGAATAACATGAGGAACAGGCAACAACTAAAGCGTAAGTTACAATTACCTCCTTCGACTTTTTAATAAATTAAAAATTTAAAGGTCTGCAAAATAAAGTTGAAGACGGCTTAGGATTCTCCCATACTATCCTTGCATGATCATCGGTGTGAGCTAGTGTTATTGACACATATGCAGTCATAAATATGCTCGAGTCATCAAAATTGTTTTTTGTTTACCTATATTCGCTTTGGTCTGAAGTTCCATCAAGACCACATTTTTCGAACAGAGTCAGCTTTGAAACTGGCTCACAATGACTAAAACCTAAAATCCTGAAAACGGTATAATCCAGTAAGGCTTGCACAGTTATCCTGCCAAACCGATCGTTATACTACTGGTAATATAACATTCTTGTTTAGCTGCTTTAATTTGGTAATATGACGGATGTAGCTGGTAATTTTTTTAATGGCTGCTTTTATTTGATTTATATACTGCTGTTTGAATAGGCTGAAAGAATAAAAAAGTTCAAATGCTTTATCTTTTGTATAACTATGATGATATTTTTTCATATTTTGGTAACAATCTTGATTATCTAGAAAATATTGTATAGTTAGTTTTTTAATGGAACACGATTATTAATATTATTATTATCATGTGTAATATAACAAGTGCATTAAAAATTGTTGGTTATTTTGGGAAAATCTGTCATTAATGCAGTTTGAGAAAAAGCACCAGTGCTTTTGCTTGTTCTAAATTGCGTGAATACTGATTTTTTTTTGTCAATCTATACGCAACAAATAATCTGAACACATTTAAAAATAACATTATAGATGGCTGCAAACTATCATTTTTTCCATATCTAGGTTACATGTCAAACAAACTGACACATTTTAAAATTTTGAAATCAATTCTTTTCTATTATTTAATGTTTTTCTCTTACGATCGGCGCACTGATGAGTCCCGATAGGATGAAAGTATTTGTACAATTACTATGTGTCTATAAAAACTTAAGGTAAATGATATAATTTCTTATGCTTGCTTAAATAATATTGTTTATATTATGTATCGAAACATTCCGTAGACAGACTAGTCTACATGTTGAGGTATGTAATTATATTAAATATTTGCTTCAATTAATTTAAAGTTAAATATTTTTATTCAGTTGCGAAAAAGCCAAAAAAGATTTTTGTTTGTCAATCTATACGCAACAAATAATCTGAACACATTTAAAAATAACATTATAGATGGCTGCAAACTATAATTTTTTTCCATATCTAGGTTACATGTCAAACAAACTGATACATTTTAAAATTTTGAAATCAATTCTTTTCTATTATTTAATGTTTTTCTCTTACGATCGGCGCACTGATGAGTCCCGATAGGATGAAAGTATTTGTACAATTACTATGTGTCTATAAAAACTTAAGGTAAATGATATAATTTCTTATGCTTGCTTAAATAATATTGTTTATATTATGTATCGAAACGTTCGGTACACAGACTAGTATACATGTTGAGGTATGTAATTATATTAAATATTTGCTTCAATTAATTTAAAGTTAAATATTTTTATTCAGTTGCGAAAAAGCCAAAAAAGATTTTTGTTTGTCAAAAATTTTAAAGTTAATTTAGGTTAGAGAGATACGGCCTTTTCTCTACAAAGAACACTGCCATTTTCCCACAAAATAGGGTGAAGGGTATTTAATATTTTAATAAAAAAATTGATTTGCAAAAAAAACATTGTATCTTGAAAACTAAGCATTTTCGGATGTATGCTTGTATTTTCAATTATTTTTTGATGACCAGTTGAACATCAGTGTATGTTTTTGAAGCACCCTGTATTATGTTCTTAGAAAAAACTGCCTTGTTTTCTCAGCATTTCACTTAGGGTTCAAAACAACTTTAAAAAACAGAGAATTTAAACTTATTAAATCCACAGATCTAGATAATAGATGACAAAAAAGCTACATTTCAGGCTTTATAATTAGTGGGATTCCAGATGACAATTTTTCATCAAAGTGCGTCCTGGAATTTTGACAAAATGTTTGCGATATCGACGAAGTAATTAAAATTCACTGATTTTACACTTTCGCTTTCTGTCATTCACAGGCAGGCGCCCCCGATATATATCGGTGCGCCATTCTCGACTCGTTCGATTTGAAAAATTATCACAATTAACAAGCGGCAGGACATTTTTCTAATGCGTTACAGTTGGCCCAACTTATTTTTCGTTGGGTACGTTCGAAAACTATTCCAAATCAGTTCACCGTAAAATTATATCATTACTATTTGACAAACAGACGACTTGTTTTCTGCTATAAAAATAGATGCATTTTGTGTAATATTTTAACTTTGTCGGTCTGTCTGTTCGCGCCACTTACTCGATTGGCTTCAAAATTTGGGCAAAAATTGGGGGGCTTATGGGGATGACCTGAACAAAAAAAGGAAACCACAAAAGGAAAAATAACTATTGTGTATTAAGAAATGATCTAACAATGCTACATGTTTTCAAAATAACCGATTTTTTGATGTTCCTGTGAATGTCTGTATTAAGTCCTAATTGAGCCAAATGCGGTGTAAACGTTGTTAGGGTGAAGCCTGTTACTGATATGATGAGAGGAACAGTGATGACTCTTTCCTGTTTCCACAGCCTTTTTATTTCCATTGCCAAGTCGCTGAATTTGGCGATCTTCTCACTGTATTTCGCTTGGATGTTCTCGTCGTTGGGGACAGCCATGTCAATTAAATAAGTGATCTTTTTTTTTGGATTGAAAGGTGATATCGGTTTGGTTGCGGGGATTGTTTTACCTGTGTGGATGTCAATGTCCCAGTAGAGCTTGTAGTCTTCGTTTTCAAGTATGGATGTTGGTGTATAATGGTAGTGAGGGTCTGTGTTCTCTGTTAGTTTGTATGCTGTGGCTAATGCTTAGCGAACCACCTTCGCTGCTGAGTTGTATCTCGCGCTGTATTCAGTTCCGGCCATTATTCTACATGCACTCGTTATGTGATCGATCGTTTCTCTCTGCTGGTGACATCTCCTGCACCTGTCGTCTTCAATGGTTCTGTCTGATAATGTGCTTTTGGTAATTTCTGGTTGTTATGACTTTGTCCTGGATGGCAAGCAGGAAGCCTTCTGTTTCGGGGAACAGTGTCCCTTCTTGTAACCACGTATATAAAAGCTTTTTATGTATGTGGTCTTACTTTATGTGGTATCTGTGTCTTCCGTGGAGTATTTTTTCAGACTAGGTGTACAGGGTGGCCATTTTATGGTGATACAGTACCTTATTTAGAAAACGGTAATAGTTATGACAAAAAGTTAAATACAAAAGTTGTTTGGATTCAATTAAATTTTTGTTTTATTTTACTTTTGTTTATACAGGCTGTTTCGTTTTGACGTGACACATGTCAACTTTCTTAATTTAAATGGGACATCCTATATATTATTACTTGTTTCGATTCTACTGTTAATTTGCGAAAGTTTTTATAATAACATCTATATTTGAATTCTTTATCGTTTTTGAGTAAACTGAGTTTTTAGAATTTTTTTTTAAAAAACATATTTTTTTAAAAAAAAATTTTTACCTATAAAACTTTAATAGAACTGACTAATATCCTAAACATACATTACTGAGGGTTCAATTCAACGAGTTTCCATGCTGGTCTTACCAATTAATATACAGGGTGTTAAAAATGGAGAGCAAAACAAACAGAACTTTAAATGTGAAAATCTCCTTTTTTCAAATGGAACAGCCTGTATATTTTTATTTCATCTGATTCAGCGTTTAATTACCTATCATTACTCATATATATGTCCTATACCTAAAATGAACAGTTTCAATTTTATTAGCCGTTTTCTGATTTATCCCAGAATTTTGCCAGTAAATGAGATCAGAAACTAAAAAAATCAAGATAGGCTTACGAAATAACCTAATGCAATTGTGGATTTAAGTTGACATTTGCTCTGTTTGTCATTTTTGTCAAATTTTTGCTGCGAAATTTGTTAAAAAATGGCTTTATATAGTTTAGATGAACGTTTGAAATTATACAACTGTTTCTTAAAAAATAATAAAAGTCCAGGGTTAGCCCTTAGAGAATATTCGAGGGAATATCCTAATAATCGAGTTCCTTCCAGAACTATATTTTCTTCGAATTGTGCGTGATTTGGAAAATGGTGTCCTTAAAAACTAAAAAATCGTCCCAATTTTGTCCTCACTGAGGAAAAACAACTGGAGATTTTACTTTATTTCGAAGAAGATGATGAAAGATCCCAAAGAGATGCTGACAGAGATATTGCAGGTGTCAGTAGAGGAAGTATTCAAAAAACACTGCAGGTGAATGGTTATCATCCTTATAAATTTCTTCCAACTCAGTTATTATCACAATTAGAATGTAATGAAAGATTGTCTTTTTGTTGTGATATTATGGACCGGCAGTTCGAAAATGTGTTTTTTTCAAAAGTGCTTTGGACTGATGAGGCCTCATTTAATACGGCGGGTATTTTTAATCGGAAAAACACTCATAACTGGTCTCAAACTAATAAACATCTAATAACAGCAATTAAAAAACAAGGCCGTCAAACCGTAAATGTGTGGTGCGGAATTATTTGCGACCGTATTATCGGACCAATATTTTTTGACAGATCGTTAAATGGCTAAAGATACTTGGAGCTGCTTAGGAATGAAATCATGCCCCTTATCAACGACTTGCCAGCAAATATTCGAGAAAATATAATTTTTCAGCAGGATAGCGCCCCTTACCACACGGTTGCACCGGTAGTAAATTTCCTTAATCAACATTTTCCATTGTGGATAGGAAGACATGGTTTAATATCCTGGCCACCACGAAGCCCTGATTTAAGCCCTTTAGACTTCTTTTTGTGGGGTGCACTAAAAATAAAGTTTAGAAAAATAGATCTAATAATAGAAATGAGTTAAAAATAAAAATCAGGAAAGATATCAATAATTTTAACGCATCTAATTCGGTAAGGAACGCTATTCGAAAAATGGAGGCTATTTACACTTCATGTATCGCAATGGACGGTGGCTATATTGAAAATTTTTTATAATCTGTTTTAATCATGTTTAATACTCAGTTAGTTATTAGTTATACCATGTGGCACAAGATATTTCTTTTGTCTCTCCCTTATTTTCGTGAACATTAAATAATAAGAACATAAATTACATAATATTTCACTTTTATTGGTATTTTCTAACATTATTAATAGTCGCTATCTGTGTTAAGGAAATGAGAATAAGGCTTAGTGTACGACATTTTTATTTTAGCCCACTTCATCTGTTTACTTATATTAAAAAAAAAATAGTCAAATCAGAAAACGGCTAATAAAATCGAAACTGTTCATTTTAGGTATAGGACATATATATATGAGTAATGATAGGTAATTGAACACTAAATCAGATGAAATAAAAATATATAGGGTGTTCTATTTGAAAAACAGGAGATTTTTACATTTAAAGTTCTGTTTGTTTTGCTCTCCATTTTTAACACCCTGTATATTAATTGGTAAGACCAGCATGGAAATTCGTTGAATTGAACCCTTAGTAATGTATGTTTAGGATATTAGTCAGTTCCATTAAAGTTTTATAGGTAAAAATTTTTTTTTAAAAATATGTTTTTTTTTTAATTCTATAATCTCAATTTACTCAAAAACGATAAAGAATTCAAATATAGATGTTATTATAAAAACTTTTGCAAATTAACAGTAGAATCGAAATATGTAATAATATATAGGGTATCCCATTTAAATTAAGAAAGTTGACATGTGTCACGTCAAAACGAAACACCCTGTATAAGCAAAATTGAAATAAAATAAAAATTGAATTGAAACCAAACAACTTTTGTATTTAATTTTTTGTCGTAACTATTACTGTTTTACTGTATCACCATAAAATGGCCACCCTGTACAGGGTTTTTTTTTATATATTGCCACCCCCCTTATCTTTTTTATTTGACATTTTAGAAAAATGTGTCCCAAATAAAAGTTTAATGGTTTCAAATGAATTTTTATGAAAACATTTTTTTTCATATACAGGGTGTTACAGAAAGTCTGGGCGTGGTCCAAGTTTCTTATTTCAAATAGGTACCCCATTTTTTTATTGAATTTTCGAATTCTCCTGTGAATTTTACACATTTTTTATAAGGGATATTCTATACTTAAATCTAAAGCCTAAAGAGATATTGTTATTTTTTGAAAACTATTATGTAAAACCGGTAAACATTTTTCTGGTCGTAAACTGGTCATTGACGGTGACTGTTTTACTGTTTGGTAGACTTTCTGTCAATTTCTGGATAAAATGTCACATTTCCGATGAGGAAAAATCCGACAACCTTCGCATAGCTTATGAGAATAACGAAAATACATAGGCAACCAGAACAGAAATCACCATCTTCCAACGAATCGCCATCTAAACAAACATTTTTTGAAATATCAGACGTGGATTTTTTTCCTTCTACGGGGTATTCCAAAAACATCGAATTTTGGAAATATGCATATGAATCTAATTAAGGCAACACATGTTTTTAAAAAATATATGTATAATATTAACGAAAACAGAAAAGAATATTTTAAAAACTACACACAGCGTCAAAAAACTTGGACCCCTTCATAAGTCGCAATGCAAATAAGCTTTCCTCAAGACCGCGTATCTTCAGTAATAAATGAACCAACGAAGTGATTGAAAAATGATTATGTCAACGAATAGCGGGACTACCACTTTTAGTTAATTGAGCCATGATATTGTAATCAGCAAGCTAATAAGGAGAGTTTAATTTTTTTTAGCCAGACCTCCCATTTAATTTGCATTAGGTCCTGTGTTGAGAAACTTTTAAACACTCTGTAGAGCGTTCTAATTACAATAGAATATTTCATGTGGCTAAAAGTGGCAGCCCTGCTATTCGTTAACATACACTTTTTTTAATCACATGGTTGGATCATTTATTACTCAAGATACAAGGTCTTGAAACAGAGCATTTTTGCATTGCGTCTTATGAAGGGGTCCAAGTTTTTTGCCGCTGTGTTTATTACAAAAAACTACATATTATCAAATAATTCAATAATGAAATGAAATATAAATATTATAATTGCTGAATATGTCTACCATTCATTTCAATACAATTTGTATAATCTGCTTCGATTTTATTAATCGCATTAATAATGAATTGTGCATGATTATTGTTTAAATCCTCAATGGCTTCAATTATTCCCCTTCTTAACACCTCTATATCTTCCGTGGGAGTTTCATATATTTTATTCTGCAAAAATCCCCACAGAAAAGAGTCAAGAGGTGTTAAGTCGGGACTATTGGGCGGCCACCGAATCGATCCAGTCCGACCAATCCACGTTTCAAAATTTTGATTTAAAAAATTTAGGACCGCAAAAACATTGTGTGGTGGGGCTCCATCTTATTGCCAAATAATTTGGTTGTATTGACGGAGGGGTAAGTCATCCAAAATAGGTTCCAGATCATTATTTAATAAATTTAGATATTTTTCTCCATTTAAAGATCCATCAATGAAAATCGGTCCAATAATTTTGTTGTGAAGGAGCCCGCACCACACATTTAAAGTTTTCCGACCTTGGGTTTTAATTTCACGCATGGCCCGAGGGTTTTCCGTTGCCCAAAATCTAACATTTTTCCGGTTGTGAATCCCGGCAGTACTAAAGGCGCATTCATCTGACCATAAAACTTTTTGAAAAATATTGTTATCTTCATCTTTCATCAGCAACATTTCCTGGCAAAACATGGTTCGTTGGTTTTTCTGATCTTCAGTTAATTTCTGGACGGGTAAAATTTTGTATGGGAAATATCCATGCTTTTTTAATGTCGAATAAATTTTGAAAATAGATTTATTAAAAAAAATTGATGCGTCTTTTAAGGCTGCATTTGGATTTTCTGAAAATAAATAATATTTGCGTAGGTTACTTTATATCCTGTGGGTAATTTCTATTAACCTACCTTGAAAAAATAATAAAATATTTAATTCCTCCTCCTCATTAATAACCGCAGTACGTTTTTTTCTTTTAACAGTCATTCGATTTCGAAAGCCAAGTTCAATATTTTTGAAAGTTTTTCGAGATGGAATAGCTCGCATGGGAAAAGCCGCTGATATTCTCTTCTTGCCGCGCAAGCATTATTATTATTCTTGTAGAAAATGCGAAGAATATCACATCTTTCTTCGTCAGTGTAATGCATCTTTTCAATGAATTGACAGAACGACAGATCACCGGCAATGACCAGTTTACGACCAGAAAAATGTTTACCTGTTTTACATAATAGTTTTCAAAAAATAACAATATCTCTTTAGGCTTTAGATTTAAGTATAGAATATCCCTTATAAAAAATGTGTAAAATTCTCAGGAGAATCCGAAAATTCAATAAAAAAATGGGGTACCTATTTGAAATAAGAAACTTGGACCACGCCCAGACTTTCTGTAATACCCTGTATATGAAAAAAAATGTTTTCATAAAAATTCATTTGAAACCATTAAACTTTTATTTGGGACACATTTTTCTAAAATGTCAAATAAAAAAGATAAGGGGGGTGGCAATATATAAAAAAAAACCCTGTACATCACTTCTAGTCGCGATTGGATGTGACTATGTGCGTGACTTGTTTGAGACAGGTCGAGCGGTGTTTAATTCTTGTCTGCCTTCACTATTGTCTTGTGGAGGTTAGTTTGTTCGTTGTGGAAGAATTTTTCGTATTTCGAGTTCGTAAATTTGTTTTTTATTTAGCGATTGTATATCTATAATTCCCCTCCCTCCTTCTTTTCTCTCGATGGTGAGTCTTCCCTTGCATGCATTGGGATGTAACTTCCTGTGTTTAGTGAATTCAGAGCGTATGGGAATGTAAATGTTTTCTATGTCTGTGTGTGACTATTTAATGATATCAAACGAATACGTGAGAATAGGTATGGCGAAGGTGTTAATAGCTTTCGTTAGATTTCTGGAATTAAGTTTTCTTTTTATTTGTTTTGTATTATTATTATTATGACTTGTATTGTATGGCTGTATTTTATACTGACGGGATTATACCAAATCAGTTAAAAAAAAAACAAAACAAAAGGAAATGAAAAAAAAACAACTATTATTATTATTATCATTATTATTTAATTACGTCCAATATTGACATAGGTAGAGGAAACTAGAGCCGAACATACGTCATGACAGACAAAGAATTCACGAAATACAGGATATTATATGAGGGACGAGGAAAAGAAGACGCAAATGGAACGAACACATGAAAAGAATGACCACAGGAACGCCCACCCAAACGATGGACCACATTCCTCTCGAGAAGAACAAGAGTTGAATATTATAAGGCTTGCTCCAAATTACTTTTTCGATGATATTTCTAATTCTATGTTTTTTTATATAAAGTTCAGTATACAGGTGATATTAGTCTCTGGGGGGCAGGAGGAATGGCATATGATTCATAGTTGTTTGGGGTGCTGCAGCAGTTAGAACTTTTAAGGCGACTTGTGGGTGTTACGATATTGTGAACCAGGATCGTCACTAGACCCTTGCTGTGGGGAAAGGAGGGTGAGGCAAGAAAGGAAAAACCAATTAACTTAAAAATGAGGTTTCACGTGTAAACGACAAAAAAAAATGTAATGTATTTTGTAAATTGCCAATTAACAGAAGTAATAGCCAATTCAACCACAATTTTGGCAACTGCTCAAGATATTGCCCCTCCTCCTCATAAATGCATACTTGATTTTACTTTACTGTTACCCTACATAATTTATTAGAAACAATAATATTTTTAATACAATGTTTCTATTCATATTTTGACACATTTTGGTTTTACATATCTCGAAAACGAAAAAGCTATCGAAGAGCGGTCTTCATTGAATAATTTCTTTTCACGAAAAGTTGTTGCTGAATTATATCATTTCATTTTGACAAACGGAAGTATAGGAAACAATTTGGCTTATTTTCAGGTATAGAAAAACATTTCTTATTTTAAGTGGAACAGCCTGTATATTTTTTCAAAATCATAGAGTGTATTCCTTTCCCTTTTCAAAAACGTAATACAAGTTACGGATATTAAAAATATTGGATTTATTGAGTCCCAAAAAAAGATAGAGTGGAGAATTATTGAAACATTCTTTGTGAAAATGCAAAATAATCTTATCGAAAAATATTGACATTTATGGAATATTGTAAAGTTGCCTCCATAGATGACAGTTCAAAATATAACGGTGTTCGCGAATTTTATATGGGCTGTAGTATCTATTGTGGAGCCTAATAAAGCCACCATTTTCAAAATTAACTATAACTTGTTGAAAAAAAAAGAAGCAAGCAAAATAACAAAGTTGTTCTATACTTAAAAATCGGCCATTTTGTTTTCTGTGCTTCCTGTTGTCAAAATAGAATGACATTTACTTAAAAATAAACTTTTACTTAAGAAAAATGATTAAGTGAAAATCGAAAATTTAATAGCTTTTTCGAGTTTAAACGATGTGATTTAAGTTATAAAACATAAATATTAATGGAATTTTGGAAAAAATAAGAATTAGAAATTTTATAATTTGAGCCTTGAACGAGTTTAATTGTGTCATTGGTAAAAAATTTTCTCCCTCTTCGCTTTAGTTAACAACGATGCTAATGCCTTCGTAGAAAATAAAAATTGATCTGGTTTAATAACAATGAAAAAAAATGAAGTTCGAGTTTTGTCATTTGTACACATTTCATAATTGATTTTGCGTATACAACGCTCCCTGTAACCGGGAACATCCCCCGAATTCCAAGATCATTTCTTTTCGGCTGTCACGAGCAAAAGTCGGAGCAACTCGGCATGGGCCTGATTAATGACGAAACTTAATTAAAAGTGAAATTTCGGCAACCTTCGACGCGTTTTGCCGCGAGTCTCCCACCTTACGCACACCCTTATGTTCCCCTTTTCGGAATTCCGCGTACGGGATAAAACGTTAAAACACTTCTGTGATTTTTTTTCTGGCAATGTTGAATTTTTAATTGTAACAGAAAATGATATTAATACGCCAAGACTAGCCTTACTGCTAAGGCTATTTAATGAATATGATTGATGCGAGATTAAAAAAAAAACATAAAAACTTTATAGGTACACATACCGTTCGTGTTAAAAAAATCGCTCGGACCCGTCAATTTTTATTTCCCGGGGGAAAGATTTTGCCCATATCACCAAGCTTGTCACTTCCACCCCCTCGCGAGGGTGAGCTCCAACCCCAAAATCTTAAATGGGAATAAAGGTCCAATGATACCTGATTTTAAAGGCAATCAAATTCTCTTTTCAACACATCTTATTTTTTTTCAAATTTAATGCAGCCGTTTTTGAAAAAATAATAATAAAAAGAAAAAAGCATTGCTGTGTGAAAAAATGTTGAGATCCGTTGATTTTTGTTTCGAGAAAAAAATGTTTTTTTTAGTCAATTTTGTCACTTTAACCTCCCGCAGGGGTAAGCTGCAATTCTTAAAACATTAAATGGGATTAAAGGTCAAGTGAAACTTCATTTCAAAGGTCATTAAATTCTCTTTTCAAGGCCTAGCAATTTTTAAAAATTAAGGCATTTAAGTAGTTGATAAGTCAACACTGATAAAATTATAAATTTGTATCGATCTTTACGTTAATTTTATGTAATGACATTGTTTTTCTGGAAAAAATAATTATTTTTGAGCTCAGCTTTACGGTATGAGTATGGTTTAGGTTGGGTTAAAGTTTATTTATTCATTGTTCACGATAATAAATGCTAAAAACAGTAATAGAGATTTTGTTCAAAACTGTCCCGAACTTTATGAAATGAACCCCTGACGTTAAGCAATGACTCTGGCTGAGTTTTATAAATCTTTTTAAGTGACCCCATAGAAAAAAATCTAAGGGGGTTAAGTCAGGTGATCTTGCAGGCCACTCTATTGCTCCTCTTCGTCCCATCCATCTACCAGGATACGTTCGATTTAAATATTCACGAACAGCAAGGGAATACTAAGGAGGTGCACCATTTTGTTGAAATGTCATCTCATGGGCATTGTAAATGTTACTATCTTCAAGCGTTTCTGTCAATGCAGGATCGATGTCATATTGACATGGCCCAAACTTTTCCCACTTTCATTCGATTTGGAGGAACTTTTTTGAGTGATAAATGTAATGAGAAATGTACAAAACATTTCCTTATTTTTATGTTGGATCTGTTGAAAAGAGAATTTGATGACCATTAAAATGAGGGATCACATGAAGTTTAATCCCATTTAATTTAAGGGTTGGAGCTCACCCCTTCGAGGGTTTGAAGTGACAAAGTTGGAAATATGCATAAAAGACATCTTTTTCGAGATAAAAATCAACGGGTTTCGACAATTTCTTCATCGAACAATAACAATGCGAGAATTTAGTTACGTTTAAAATGACGTACCCGTCGATATTCCCATTTAAGATTTTAGTGTTAGAGCTCACCTCCGCGAGGTAGTTGAAGTGACATGGTTAATGATATGACAAACTTTTATTAAAAATATATTAACTAAATTAGTTTCTAAAAAGTTTTATAGCGATCGTATTAGTACTCTACTAATTTGTTATATAACTATATTTTAAAGGAGATTTAAAACAAATGTATGATGGATTCTAAAAATTGTTTTAAAACAAAATGATAGAAAAAATAATACACTACACCTTTTGTAAGAAAATACTGAAACAGTGCTGCCAGGTTGAAAAAAGGGGAATAAAGGAGATATTTTGTATATTATATATAGTGAAATTGGCCTAGCTATTATTGCAGAGCGATAGATAGAAATCGAATGTAGACGAATCGAGGAGGGTGGCATTATTTTTAATGTATTAAATGTTTTCTTTTCCCACAGTGTTTGGCCAACTGCCAGGAAGTAAATGGACAACATTTTAAACACCTTACTTAGTATCATTAATTTATTGTCTGTTGTATTAAGTATTTCTTTTGTGTATTCCTTCCGTTATTTTTTACAATCTACTGTTAAAGTTGAGACTCTGAGTTGAGCTCTCTTGCTAGTGCTTTGGTAGCAAGATGAGGAATTATTATGCTTTCCGGTCTGCCAGAACATAGAGCATGTTTTATTTTTCCAGTTTCAGGATTTTTTTTGTTAATTTTGCTTACGGTGGATATCTGTCATTAAAAATGTTACGAACATCTTGCAGGTTTCGCATTCGATCCGCATAACCCAGTATATTTAAAATTTCAATTCTTTAGGCTTCAGTTAAACGATCAATTTTTATTCCCTTATTCTCGTAAAAACTGTTGACTGAAAATAGTGGACTTTCATAAAAGTGCTCTTAATAAAAAGTATTGAGAATTTTACGCAGACCTTAAAATAGTAATAATGTTCCATTAAAAAAAAGTCCCTTTATAACAGAAAAACGATAAACTTGGCAGCAGTGCGCAATATTTTCATCATATTCAGGTAAGCGGTACTTGAGTTATTTCGTCGCTTCCTTACTTTTATTATACGCTGTACAACTTATAGTACAGGGTGATCAGTTAAGGGTAGCGAGCGGCCATATCTCATAAGATATTGGTCGTATAGATTTGAGAAAAAAAAAATCGTAATGAAAGTCGCCAAGAGAAATTGCCGAAAATTATTTTCGAGTTTGTCAAACGTCCGCTAGAGGGCGTAACAACCAACACCAAGTAGAAAAATGGGGTTTTTATAGAATTTTGCCTAATGAAAATATATCGAAGATATCATTTTCATATTTAGTGACCATTTCCCTACACTTTTAGTCTAAAATGTTTTGTTCTATATATCAAAATAAAGCGGTGGGGGAAGTTCAATTGTTTTTTCAAACAAACCAAGATGTCTCCCGTTTCTTTTGACCGATTGTAGCAAACTTAGGCTCATTTTTGACTTTTGCTGGCATCGCTAGATGGCGTTAACTGAATTAGTAGCATATTTTTTAGTTTTTTTCAAAAAAAAACAAATGTAATGGTATATTCATTTTTACAAATTTTAAAAGGGGATAAATTTCTCTATAATTTAATGAAATTAATTTATCATCTACCTTTTTTTGAACCGTTGATATTGACCAAAATATTATTTTATTTTATTAAAAAATGGCACGCCACTGCTTTTTGTCAAAATAAAAATCATTTTCGTAATCACTTATTAGTTGCTAACAAAAAGAACCTCTTGACTTTTTTTCGTTAAACGAACGGTTTTGGATTGAAAAAATAAGATGTTTGAACAATGATAACTATAAGGTTCAAAATTATTTTTAAATATTACATCTCACAATAATAAAATTATTACCTATTATTTTTATTATTAATAATCATTTAATTAGCGAGAGAATGCTTTAGTTCATAATTTATTATTAATAATTATTATTATTTCATAAATTAAATTAAAAATCAAACTTAACTAACATCGCATTTAAGCGAAGCAGGCCATGATCTACATTAAGAAACAAAACACCAAATTGTCAATCACGTTGATATTCATTTTGATAGTTCCTGCTATTGACATCTAATTTAATGTTATGTAAAAAGTATTTTTACAACAAATCATGCCTTTTACGAATGAAGAAGCCTTTGATATGTTGAGAATTTATTTTCAATGTTTTGAAAATGCGGCGATTGCTTCTAGGCAGTATGCACTGTGTTATCCCCTCCGAAGACACCATTCGAGAATGGTTTTTCATCGTTTAGCTTTACGTTTAAGGCAACATGGCCAAGTGCAACCAACTCCAACTTTGAGAAGAAATCGTAGAGTAAGAAGAGAAGATAACATTATAAATGTATTGGCTTATATTCATGCAGGTCCCCATTTAAGCATAAGAGAGATCTCCAGAGATTTAGGAATATCCTATGGCTCAGTGCAAAAAATATTAATGGATTTTAAAATGCATCATCAAGCCCTAAATGACACTGACTTTGAACGTAGGCTCGATTACTGCTACTGGCTTAGAGACTTCATTAGGGAAAACCATCATATTTTGTCACAAATATTGTGAGCATCGTTTTGCAGTAATGGCAGGGTAAATCTTCATAACGTGCATTATTGGTCGGACACTAATCCACACTGGTTACGTGAAGATTATCAGCAGGGTCGATGGAGCGTCAACGTCTGGTGCGGTGTTATTAATGGTGCTATTATCGGTCCGCACATCTTTAATAGCAATCTAACCGGTGACATGTATTTGAACTTTTTATTTAACGATTTACCACCTTTACAAGTAGAAGAAACATGTGGTTTCAACAAGACGGAAATGTGCAAGATTTTTTGAACAGGCATTTTCCTAACTGTTGGATAGGTAGAGGCAGTCTATTTTTCTGGCCACCACAGTCCCCCGATTTAACCTGCCTTGATTTTTATCTGTGGGGCCGAATAAAGGATTTGGTGTATAAAACTCGACCAACTACTCGAGAAGACATGATAGTCCGAATTCAAAACGCCATAAATATTATACCAAGAGCGGAAATTGAGACAGCTGTCAACTCCACCCAGAAGAGATTGGACCAGTGCATTCAAAATAATGGACAACATTTTGAACATTTACGACAAAACTATTAATTTATTTTTAACGTTTATTTTTAAAGTTCCATGTTCTTGTTTTTAGTGTTATTGCTCCTGCTGTTGTTGGAAAGTTTTATTAAGATTTTTCATTGTTAAACATCTTATTTTTCCAATCCAAAACCGTTCGTCTAACGAAAAAAAGTCAAGAGGTTCTTTTTGTTAGCAACTAATAAGTGATTACGAAAATGATTTTTATTTTGACAAAAAGAATTTTTTAATAAAATAAAATAATATTTTGGTCAATATCAACGGTTCAAAAAAAGGTAGATGATAAATTATTTTCATTTAATTATAGAGAAATTTATCCCCTTTTAAAATATGTAAAAATAAATATACCATTACATTTGTTTTTTTTGAAAAAAACTAAAAAATATGCTACTAATTCAGTTAACGCCATCTAGCGACGCCAGCAAAAGTCAAAAATCCAAAACCAAATAAGCGTTTTGTAGTGCAAATTATGCTCTTTCATATGAGCCTAAGTTTGCTAAAATCGATCAAAAGAAACGGGAGACATCTTGGTTTGTTTGAAAAAACAAAAAGTGTAGGGAAATGGTCACTAAATATGAAAATGATATCATCGATATATTTTCATTAGGCAAAATTCTATAAAAACCCCATTTTTCTACTTGATGTTGGTTGTTACGCCCTCTAGCGAACGTTTGACAAACTCGAAAATAATTTTCAGCAATTTCTCTTGGCGACTTTTATTATGATTTTTTTTTCTCAAATCTATACGACCAATATCTTATGAGATATGGCCGCTCGCTACCCTTAACTGATCACCCTGTACATAACATTAAATTTTTAAGTATTACACCTATGTTACAATAATTGAGATTTACTGTTTAAGTTTGTTCATTCTAGATGATACGTCTGAAGAAGCAACTTGTGTCAAAACTTGACACGCGCTGTTTACAGTGATTGTTGAAAAATAGTTTTATTTTGATTTGACTATTTTGTAACCTGACTCGTGACGGGACTCTGATCAAATCCATTTTTATTTTTATTGGCAAATTTTTAGTAAATGTTGCTACATTTTGGCTACATTTGAAAATTATTGCCATTTGATAAATATTTGCCTACAAAGTGGCAAATATCAAGGAATATTTGTTTAAAGAATAGCCCAAAGCTTTTTATGATCCGCCATGATTGAAATTAAAATTAAACTAATTCGTAGCAGCCATTACTTGACCACTTTAAACAAACATTCTTTCTATCTATAAATACGTATTTTTATGCAAGTTTTTTTATGTCATGAACCCTTTAATCAATTTTCTTAGTAAAATATATTTCCAAAAAAAAAATATTTGTAGAAATCGAAATTTTTAGTTTCAAGAAGGGGCGCGTGTTTTACATGACTCTTATATTCTTTTAACAGTAAAAGTTCCTTCGCAAGTGTTTTTTGTCCCTACCAACCGTTAAACTTGTTGACTTGTTATCTTTGCATTTCCTCTTGGCTCATAAATTCTTACACTGATTGGCTGTGTCAATACTATTTCTACATAATTTGAAACAATTGATTATTTATTATACAAATATACAAATGAAGAAAAAGCAAAAAATGAGAAATTATTTAGGTAAATTTCGGTTAAAAAAAAAGTCAGAATTCAGATAAAGAAGCTCAATTTTAAAGTCAAAAAGTAGCTAATAGACCCAACTATAAAATCAAAAGAGAGGGTCGTATAATTGCCAATTGGTCATTTTTACCCCATTATGGTCAAATTATTATTCCCCATTTTAGCCATATTTTCGTCTTTATACTCTAATAGAACTGTTATTTTGGCTAGCCATTTTAGCTAATTAGCCAGGGCTATTAGCCAATATCACAGCATTTTAGCCCTTGTATGGTTATATGTGCTACTTGGGTTATTCCTTGTGGGTTCAGTGTTTGTTATCATAAAATTATTACTAATTCAAATATTCTATACAAGACGCCAATACGAACATTTGAAGAATTTTACAACGCATTAAAATGACTTTTGTAACAACTCGGCAAACTCCTCGTATTTGTGCCAACAATGAAGCTGATGGTGGCCATTTTCAGCACTTCATGTAATTCCATTCAGATAAATTTACTTTTAAAATACCTTTTAAGGGAAAAAGATCTTCAGTTCACTACAAAGGGCTCGAAATCAACAAAATATCAAGAAGTAACTTTTAACAGGTACTAAACAGCCTACAAAACTATGCATACAAAAGATAAGAAGCCAGTGGTCAGTGTTTTTTTAATTCCCGGTTTCATTCGGATTGCTACAGTCGTTTCAAAGAAATTTGGAATACACCAAAAAAAAAATCTTTAGCACCCTGTATTCAGAAACAAAGCAAAATCGGCCGCATGTTGATATGAAACTTTTGGGTCAGGAATCTTTCCACAATGGCACTTTTTTTTTTTAAACACACTGTATACATACGTATATTTATTTGCAGGGCCGTATCTAGACTAAAATTTTGGGGGGGGGTTTGGAAGCTGAACAAAAAAAAAATTTTTGGACCACGCCCAATTCTTAATAAATACGTTGGTGAATTTTTGATATATACTACTTTTCAAATCATAATTACCTTAATGAAACATTTTTTGAAAATTGACCATAAAAGTTTATGGAGTGGTCACCGCTTTTCTTTTCGAATAAAAAAACATGTATTTTTAGTTCTATATTTATATTTCAACTATAATTTTTAATAAATAATAAAAAAATAATACTAAGAACAAACTGCAAGTTTCATTTCTCTGGCAAAACGAAAATAATCAATATTTATGTTCTATGTACACTTAAAGTGACATTTTGATTACGAGGTCAAGAAATCCTTTAATCGCCTTAAGGTTGAAAAAGATCTTTCGGTGGCTGTTGATACCGGTAAAGTTGCGATAATCTTTAATAAAATGTATATATTTGGAAATATACTTTTTTTTTTCAATGGATTTGTGAATGAAAAATAGCTAAAGGCTTCCACTTTTGCTGCCACAGCTCTAATTCTGAAGAGGTGCATTTTTGAATGGACTGGGCATATAAAGAAATGTCATTTAGATTTTTTGTTTTTGGTAATAAGAAATATAGAGAGGACAATGACTTTTTGTGTTTTGCTTGTTTTAGTCAACTGCTGAATAAAATCATCTAAAAAGGGAATTGCAACGTAATTCAAAGTATTCTTTTGGATCACCTACTACAATATTAGAACGATTTTTTTGACGTGCGACTATTCTGAATTTTAATGCACTTTGAGGACTATTTCAAAAGTTCTTCGAAAACTTTTTCAAAAATGTTGCTGAACACCTGATCTATGTCACCTCTCATACTTTTAATTTGACTTATAACAGTATCAACATGTTCTGTAGCTGTGAAGAGATCAATATTAACTGACTGAAGAATTCTGCATAAAGGTAGGGTATAGGCAAGAGAGGTGATGCGGTTATCATGCTGATGATAAACTCGCTGGTTATTATGGCATTATGTAATTGTGTAGCCTTGGAGGGGAGTATTATATCCTTTACTAACTGTAGTTCTTCCAGTGTTTCAACAATGGGCTTAAAAATTTCTGTGAATCTGATTAGTCCGTCGTGATTTTCCACCAAAGTTTCACACATTGTTGTTAACCTCTTCCATTTAGTATCAGGAAAATGGTTCTTAATTTTATTTTGTAGAATTTCAGTGCGCTTTGCAGAAATTTTTATAAAATTTGCAGCTTTGATGGTTCCTATACAGTTTCTGACACTTTGGACATTACAACTATGAGCCAAAGTTAAATTTAATGAATGTGCACTACAATACATATAATGCTGCATACTTTTCTCGTATTAATGCTTGTACACCTTTAAAACTACCGCTCATGGCTGCAGCGCCGTCATAACCTTGTCCAATTAAATAAGTGCAATCTATTTTCAGTTCTTGTAAACACTTTAACATTACCGTAGCTAAATCACTACCAGTTGTACTGTGAACAGGTACAAACTGGAGAAAATCTTCACGAATAATGTACATTTTCTTACACAAAGGGATAACTGCTCAATACGAGAAATATTTAGTATCGTCCATCAAAATTGAAAAATATTTAGCATTGTTAATTCTAGAAACAATTTGTTCTTGTATCATTTTGCCGCAAATTTGAATAATATTATTTTGAATGATTGGACTTATATACATAACGTTTAAAGATTGACCTTCAATATGATCAGTTAAATCTTTGTCACCACATGATAGGCGCATACGCAGTAACGCTCGAAAATTTCCATCGTTATGATCAGGCTCTACCGATTCCAAAGTTATTTTGCAGTTCCAACCAATTCTTGACGTCCGCAGAGTATAATAGTCTGAATTATAGGTTTCAATTTTCTTCTGTTTTCAGCTATTTGTTTGGCACGGTAGAGTCAAGATGCGTTATGATATCCGGGGCCGATTTGCTAAAAGTTGCCATAAAGTTGTCAGCAAAAATACTATTTTTTTTATGATAGTCAGTTCTACTATGATGCACAAATGTTTCAGATGCGTTTTTCTTTGGTGCCTATTAAAAAGTTGCCATAAAGTTGTCAGCAAAAATACTATTTTTTTATGATAGTCAGACTATGATGCACAAATGTTTCGATGGCATCCTTCCAATTATTAAAGGGCTTTAATAAAATTTTTACTATTTTCCAAAATTCAGTTGCAAATATTGCGTGATATTTACATACAGCACCTTGATCACCTTCGGCAGTATAACCAAAACGCTTTAGCCAACCTATTTGAAACTTCTGGTTTCTTTTTTTTGAGGCAGGAAATTTATATTTGTCATCTGGAATCCATGAAGAGGTCAAGAGTTTGAATTTCAATTCAGAATCTATTTTTTTATTGAAACAGCAACCAATGTCCAAATTATCAATCTTACGTTCACTCCGAGGTTCATTCTTTGTATGTTCTTTTATGGTCGGGACTGTCGGGAGACTCGGGAGGGAATTTGGTTCGAATTCTGAAACGAGAGAATCTGTATTGGAACTAGAAGCTTGTTCGGAAAATTCATTTGAAATTTTTGTTTTTTTGTATAAAAAGTCCGTTAGTGAGCGCTGAACATTTCGTTTTGCCATTTTAATTTGTAATTTCTGGAAACAAAAGTTTGCGATACTACAGGGAAATATAATTATTTGGTTTTGCGTCATTCTAAAGTGGCGACTGGGGCTGGAGGAAACAACGAGATTAGGAGAAAACTGAAATTAAAAAAATCTACCCAATTTCTAGAAAAGTTAATAAAAATATTTTATTAGTTTTGAAAAAAATATATTAATAACGCACTATTAAAAAATATCAATAAGTTTAATAGATATCGCTTGGTTTGCAATAATGCAATTGCAATAAATTGAATGTTTATCTGCGACTGTGCAAATCTTTTTACACCATTTTTTTTTAAAAGGGCTTTTCATTGCACGAAAATGTAAAAAAATACACTATTTTTTTTTATATTTTTATACAAAAATGAGTGTAAAAAAAGATATAACTTATTGCACAAGTAAATTTTTGTTAAAACCACTTGTCTGGTGGTTTGGAGGATTTTTTTTAAAGACGTATTGTCTATTCGTGAACATTGGTTATTATTTGCATAAAACTCTCTTTTTCTTATTTATACAGGGTGTAGCAATTATAGCGTGACTTTTTTCCAAAAGTTGTAATATCCTATTTCTCTTAAAATAAAAAAGATTGCTTAGAATTAGAAACGATAAAGCTAAAAGGTTATTTAATTTTTTTAAAATGAATGATAAATCACGCTGTAATTGCAACACCTTTTATTAATAAAAAAAGGTTTAATGCAAACAGTTTAGTTAGCATCACCAGTTGTTAAAAAGAATCACTTAAATTTTAAATCAATCAAACAAGTGGTTTAAACTTATTGTTATTTTTTGATGGTACGTTGCGTTAATTTATTCGGAAAGCGTATTTAAAAAAAATTAAAACTACCTTTAACTATTACATATCAATACCATTACCAACGTGTCCCTACAACCAGCCAGAAATGTATTATTTTTCGCTCCTAAACCTACAACCCATAAGAACCATATAAAATAACAAAATACAAGAATTACAAGAAAGCAAAATTTTACTTACCTAGCCACTAGAAGCTAGAAGTATATGAAGAAGATAAGAAGAACAATAATACAATAAATAATAATAATAGCTGACCACGTTAGATGCGCCTAAAAAGCACATAAAACTAACCTTTGAATTTCGAATATTCAAAAATCGAATGTGAGGTTAGAGTGTATATTTTTCTTCTCTCTTTACTTTTCAGTTTTACGGCCTATGCTGCCTGGGCTGTGCGGCGATTAATTATCTTCTTTTCTTTTCTTTTTGGATTATTGCATTTAAGATTTTTTTGGACTTAGTACATAATTTATATTTGAACCCAAAACCCCCCCTAGATACGGCCCTGTTTATTTGTCAATATTGTAGAAATTGTAATATATTGCATTTTTCCTAATAAAATTAGGGTTTTATTACAAGTTAAGTTCTGGATAGTTTGGTACAAAAATAGGTAACGCTTTTTTTCCCAGGTAATAAAAAGTGACACATTAATATTTACATATTGTGAATAAATCATCTATAAACTATGTTACATGTGTGATCCCCCGGATAAGTAATGGCCGTATTTGAAAAAAATTGAAAAATTTTTTTTGCATATTAAAATATTGTAAATTTTTTCCTATGTTAAATTACTTATAGAAATATATAAACAATATTTTAAAACCGTATTTGAAAATAACTTATTACTAAAGCAAACCCAGTATTTTCGGTAAAGGTACTTTATTCTCAAAATTTATTTTTTGACTTTCAAATACGTGCTTAACGCGTAGGATTTCGACCTGTTGAAAAAACGCGCGCTTTTTTTATTTGTTGATAACTTCATTCGTCGTGGTGTTCTTCTAAAATATTGCAAGAAATATTATTTCAGAGTAAATTAAATTGTAAATTTTTATTATAAAAAAAATGAGTTCGTGGAGTAATAGAAAAGACATTAGTTTCCCTGGCTGGACCTCAAAAGTGCTTCCAGTGTTTTCACAGGATATTTATATTGGGTAACCTAGATTCATTATTAAATTAAATAACGTTAATAATAATAGTGATAAATTTATAAAAATTAAGTTTTATAAATAGTCAATGTACATAATATAAATGCGTCAGGTGTTATTAATAGTAAAAAAATGTGGTTTTAAGTCTTTTTAATTATTGTTACGTTTAAAATTATAACTTAGTACATACGTTATTTACCAAGGCATAACGTAATTTTTTTTTTCCAAAAACACATCAATTTTTTTTAGGGGGAAACTTTTGCCCTTAGAGTAATCAAAATTTTCAACATTTTACTTTTTTACATTGTCCCAAACTTTTTCAATAATTAACATTTTTACCGCAATGAAAAGGGCTTTCTATTCTCTAACATTTTTGGTTTTGAAAATCTCAAGTTTTAGAAAATATGAAGGACTGAAATTTGAAAAATACGTTTTTCAAAAAACGCATTTGAATTAAATAAAAAAAAAAATTACTTTAATGAAGCAAATGCTGAAAATGTTGCCTGTATTACAGTAATACAAATTAGCTTCAAATCGTTCTCGCATTTGATATGAAACTTTTGGGGTCACTTTCCACAAACGTCAATTTTTTTTTTTAAACACAGTGGAGTGCTATACACTTTACTTTTTATGTGTCAATATTGTAGAAATTGTAATATATTGGCATTTTTCCTAATAAAAGTTAGTGTTTAAATAATTACGCACATTTTGAGAGTTGTGGAGGTGCAGTCTGGTTGAAAAATCAGTTCCGTATTAATATTTATATATTCAGTGAATAAATCATTTTCCATAAATCTAAGTACATATCATGTTAGAGTTCCAGGAAGAAAAACCCCCGTATTTGAAAAAAAAGCCCACACGTTCAATTTCTGAGATTTTGTGTGCTTTAAATATTTGCTATTAGCATATTATAAATTTCAAAATTTCCTCACCCGAAAAACACACATTGAATAGAAATATATAAAATCGTTCAATAGTTATTAAAATTGCAAGCGTATCAAAATAACTTCGTTGATATTCTACCAACTGAATTTTATACGGGTGGAAATTGTTTTTTCAATATTCTTTGGACACTTGTACGATTCACGCCGGTCTCATTGGCTAATTTTCTTGTATCAGCGTACTATCCATGGCAACTTTCAAATACGTGCTTCATTTACGCAGGATTTACCATCTGCCTCTTTTTATTCATAACTCTCATTCGCGAAATTTTGCTACTAACTAAAATTTTGCAAGAAATATTATTTTAGAGTAAATTAAATATCTAGAATTTGCCAATTCATTATTTTTAAAATAAAGTTCGATTATTTCCACTTTTTCTGCAAGTGAGTACACCATAATTATTGATAAAAAATTTAATGATATTGAGAAATTTAAACGCACAAGTTACAAAAGCTATCTAGCAACTACCGCACCTGATCGTTGTGGCATGTGTAATCACTAAAATCAGTTATAAACATCTAAAATAACAGTCAAAAAATAGCGAATTGGTCGAAAATTTATCCTTAATTTACTCAGATAATTTGTAAATAAACATTTTAAATTTCAATCCTTCATGATTTTCTAAATGTTATTGATAGTAAGCAAAAATGTAGTTTTAAGTCTTTTTATTTTTTATTATTGTTACGTTTAAAATTATAACTTAGTACATATATGTAAGCTGCATAATTATTAATTTCAGGTGCAGAAAAAAAAATGCTGTTATGCCTTGGGATGCTATAAATGATGATTATCAACTGAAAGATATCAAATAATAAAGTTTACCAAAAATCTCTAAACGTGAAAGATATTATTGTCTCTGGTAAGTGACTGAATGTCAACTAATATTATCTAACAAATTTGGCTTTTTAGCTTGTTACTCTTAATCTATCTAACTAAAATGTTCTTGACGACGCGACGTTGCCACATATACAGACAAGTAGAATTAACATTGACATTTAAAATTAGACACGCTGTGTATTTCTGGATTCTACGAAAAATATTAATGATATTTTATGTAGCATATCTTATGACTAAATTCAACTACTTTGAAATATTGACGTTTGAAAAACCTAATTTTGGGAGCAGATCACCAAGAATCTGAAAATGGGGATTACGTATTGATAAATGCATCCAATAATGTGCTAACTGAACAATCCATGGAAATTACAAACATCATTATTGAATCTGGTAATAATAATTTGTTATGAAAAAAATATTTGGGAGTAACTCTCATTGTCCTAATTTTTTGTCAGATTTGGAGTTAGAAGAAAATAGTTAATGAAAAGAAAAGCAAAATGGCAATTACAACAGACATACACAATATTAATATTAAAGATATCTCAAATAGGAAAATGAAAATTAATGAGATTGAGAGTATGGAGAACGACAGAAGTATCAATAATGATCATGATGAGAAGAGAAACAAACAAATGGAAATTAACCCAACTACAGAAACGGAAGAGAATGAGACTGATGTTATTGACTTGAACGGGATTAATAATGATAATCAAGAAAATGAAAAAGAAATTGAAGCACTTGAGGAAACAATAGGTAGGATAATTATTAATAAGTATACGATTTTTACAAAGTCAACAAAAATATTACTTCCACATCTCCAAGAGAGGGGAAAGTGTAGTACCGGCAAAACATTTCCACAAAATTTTTCTGCTCAATTACTTTAAAATGACTCAAAATGTGTAACAAACATAATTTCTATTGACTTTAAATTTAGTGCAAGGGTAGTAATCCATGTGAGAATGATGGTTCAGATTGTTATTGGGTTAAATTGAAAAGGGTATGAAATAATGGGCTAATTGGTAAAAAATAACAATTTTTCATTACAAATTGAGTAAAATGGCTTTTCGTTAGTTTTTGTGTATGATTTAGAATAGAATTAAAACACCTATTTTATATTTTGGTGAAAAGTAAAAAAAAAAGTTAAAATGTATCTAAAAAATCGAGTAATATTTCTAATTATGGGTTTCTGGGCATAAATGGTAAGGTAAAAATGGGAGGGGTGAAAATGTATTAAAAATATCAAGTAATATATAGTGTTATACGTTCCTAATTTAAGAATATATTTCATATTTTATAACAAAAATTACATTGAAGGTAGAAAGGGGGAAGGGGTGAAATTAAAATGTTATTTAAAAATTTGAGTAATTTGTAATTTTTTGGCGGTTTTTTTTTTGTAAATTGTATTTTTAGATCCAGATGAAATAGTAGAGACTCACACAAAAAAAGGCGAAAACAGAAAAAGAAAGAAATATAAATATTCAAAAAATGTAAGACTCGAAACGAAGCAAAAGAACAGAAGTTTACTACATAAGGTTAAACCAGGTTGCCTTAAGTGCAAATTTAAGTGTCACAGTTTTTTCTCCGAGGAGGACAGAACAAAAACCAATCAAGAATTTTGGCAATTAAACTGGAAAGAAAAAAGAACGTTTGTTATGAATTAAACTGAAAATAAAATACCAAGGCGCAAAGTAGAAGGCTCGAAAAAAACAAAACTTTTACATATTTTTTAAAAGAAGCTAGTGGTACCAAAAGTCGTGTTTGTAAAATTTTCTTCCTTACAACATTAGGGTACAAAAAGACAAATGATTGGATAATCCAATCAGTGTGGGCAAACGCTAACAGCAAAAATCAAGTACAGAATAAATATTTAGATCGATGTGGTAGATATCCTCCTAATAAACTGTCAAATACCCAAATAGAGAGCCACATCAATTCATTTAATCCACCTGTGTCCCACTACAGAAGAGTTCACGCTACTAATCGGTTATATTTACCAAGTGATTTAAATGTTACTCTTATATAATATTTCATTTGCTCATACGAAAAATACAGGAAAGTCCTTAAATTGAAAAATATTTCGGTTGCTAAATTGGGAAACGAAGAATGTGAACTCTGTGAATCTTATGATATGCATAATTCAGAGCACACAGCTGAGTCCTTAAATGAAAATTGTGCGAAATGCTGCAGCTGGAAAGATCATATTGAACAAAGAAAACTACACTGAAGACAAAGATGATTTATGTGTGTCTGTTGACCTTCAGAAAGTGATTATGCTACCCAGGATGGAAATGTTTAAAAAAGCAATATTTTCTCATCGCCTGATAGTCTACAATGAAAGTGTGAACCTGTCGGAAAAATTAGACACTTTCATCCCTGCTGTTTTGTGGCACGAGACCATAAGTGGGCGACGTTAAGAAGACATAATCAGTGCATTTAATGCATTTTTCCTGCATCATAGGGATGTTAAAAATATTACTTTCTGGCTAGACAACTGTTCTAGTCAGAACAAAAACTGGGCTTTCTTGTCTTTCTTGATTTATATAGTAAATTAGCCAGGTGAAGCCACAGAAACCATACATGTAAACTATTTTGAACCAGGGCATACCTTCATGTCTGCAGATTCATTCCATCACCAGGTAGAAGAATCATTAAAACGTCAAAAGAAGACATATGATTTTCCAGACTTTGAAACTGCAGTACAATCAAGCAATAAAGGAAAAGTACAGATTAAGTCTACGCGAGTTAAAGATTTTCAATTATAGAAAAATCTCAGTTCGGCTAGTAAAATTAAAAACCAAAATCCTAAATTCTATATTGCCCAAATAACTGAAATAATAGTAAAGAGAAATGAATTTGAAATTTACTACAAATGCAAATCCAGTGAACATTGGAAAAACTGGATTTTTTGCTTAAAAAATATATTGGTGCAATGCCAACACCTTCCATAAAAACAGCACCCAGTGGGTTTGAGCAAGAAAAAGTCGACAATTTATTCAGAGCCTTAGGTTCCATCGTGCCAGATAATCGAAAAAAATTTTGGGAGGACCTTCCAGAAAAGGTTATTGTTTAATAAAAGTGTTTTCTACTCAATAACAATACTTATGTAAGAGTTTTAGTTATATATTTAGATAGTTATACTACTGTACTATTCCATTTTATTAATAAGTGAATTTTCTACGGTAAATACCAGTACCTGTCAAATAATATGATTAACCTAAGTAAACTCGACAATATCCCAGATCAAATACCGGTATTTGCAAAATACGCGGTTTTCGATTAGTAATTTTGCCAAATACAAGTAAAAGAAAAACTCTTATGGGGTTTTATAGCACAAAAACAATAAAATAATTTTTTTTTAAGCAAATATATTGATTTTAGTGTCCCTTTGGTTTAATATGAGCAACTACTAATAATACCGCCAAGGTCCGTTAAAGCTACAAATAAAAAAAAACTGTAAATCAATATTCCGCCATTTCTAAAGGTTTTCATATACGGGGGTTAGGCTTAGTGCGGCAGTGATGAAACCTTTTATAAGAAAAATTCCGGGTAAAACTTATTTTTTAGAAACTTTTTACTCAAAATGACCCATACTTTCACTTGTTAAAATGTTTATAGTTATTTCCCTTTTAACCTAAATATTTTTAATAGCACTGGTTAGTTTATATAATTTAACATTACATTTTTAAGTTTGTTCATTCTAGATGTCATGTCTGAAGAAGCCAGTGGCGGCTCGTGAGTATATTGAAGGGTGAGGTTACATGAGGTTAATTTTGTTTAAATGTGAATAAATTTCCACGTCACCCATGAGGTATTATTCTGCGACGCGTTGACCTTTTTTTTTTAATGGAGGTCATCGCCAATAGCCCTACTAAACCATTAAAAACTAAAAAAATAAACTCTAAAAAAAGTAAATAAAAAGTAAACAAAACAAGTAAAATATGTACACCTATCACTAAAATATAGCGGTGATTGCGATAATAAAAACATAATTTAGTTTATTAAAACTTAAAATAAATAGTTGTATGAAATAAGATAAAAAAACTACTTTTTGTACATTAAATCTATACGTCTGTCTTTTAAGGTTGCAAATTTATCTATAATTTGGTAGTAAAAGTTTTGGTCTTCACTAAGTTCTGACAGTAATTCCTGCTCTATTGACATCATTGCTAAACCCGAAAGCCGTTCTTGTGTCATTGTGTTTCTTAGGTAGGTTTTGATCCGTTTAAGACAGACAATTTCGTTCGGCCGATACACTTGTTGCGGGAATAGTTAAAACTAAATTAAAAAGTTTATATGCTTCCGCAAAAATTGCTTTAAAATCTTTAAATAACAAAGCTAGACTTTTTTCGACATCTAAATTTGAAAATTGTTCATCCCTATACAATACAGAAAGCTCATTCTTTAATCTATCTCTGTCAAAAATGTTTGGATAATTTTTTAATAAATTATTTAATAAGTCGTCTGGAAAGCATTTAACATATTCCGAATATTTTGTGCAATCGACTAAAGCAAAGAAATTTAAATTATTTAAATTTTCAAACCGCGTCCCTAATTGAAGAATTATACAATCTATTATTTCGAAATATAATATTTTATATTTAGTAAAAATATCAAAGTCGCTAGAACATTGCCCTCGACGTGTGTTAGTTGGCAGAATAGTGGCTTTTTTAGCAATTTTGAAAAGTTCTTTGAAATGGTCCTCGTTTCTAAATTCAATAATTCGTTGCTTGGCAAGGTTTATTTGCGAAATGCAGTAATTTATATCTAAATGCTTTAACTGTAATATTTGAAACAGTACATCAGTGCAACTAAAAATTTGTTTATAAATATGCGTTAAAAGGCAAAATTCGAAATCATTAAAATGCTTTAGAAATCCTTTTGCACCATTAATAGATTCTGTTCCAGAACTTAAGTCATTAAAAATAGTTTCAAATACTATAATTAAATTGTCCCATTCATTAGCCACTAAGTTTAAAATTTTAGACCGTGTATACCATCGCGTTTCTACAGCTCGCGGAATTCTTTTACCTACTATCTGATTAAGCACAAAAGACCGTTTTGGTGATTGGTGGAAATAATTTGGTATTCCTAATAAAGTGGCAAAAAATATACGACTTTGGGTAATCAGTTTTGTTCCCTGTTGTAAAACTAGATTTAATGTGTGGGCGCAACATTGAGTAAACATAGCTAAAGGAGCAATAGATCTAACTTTTGTTTGAAGCCCATTTATTTCACCTGCCATAACAATAGCCCCATCGTAACACTGCGCGACCAATTTATTTCTAAAGTCATAAGGCTCTAAGCTGTTTTGTATTAAATGAAAAAGGCTCTCTGCTGTTCTATTATCGCTAACGTCAAAAAATCCTAAAAATCTTTCTTTTAAAGATCCGTTGGTCACATACCTAACTGTTATCGAACACTGTGATTTTTCTGTTATATCAGTACTATCATCCGCAATTACGCCAAAAAAAACAACAATCGGTGTCATTGATTTCTTTTTTTATATATTCTTGAATATAGTCATGTATGCAACCAATTAGTTCATTTTGTATAGTCTTAGATTGTCCCGTAAAAATATTATTAAATTTAGCACAATGTTCAGTAAGTCCGGCATTTCTTTTTATTAAGCATGCAAATATTTCCTTAAAATTGCCACGGTTAAAAGAATCTGTTGTTTCATTATGACCTCGAAATGCCAAGTCCTGTTTACCCAAAGTAATAGTAACATCAATTAAATAATTTAATAATAAACGGTTTTTTCGAACATTTTCATTATAAACAATTTTATTAAGACTTGCATTTTCTTGTAGTGCATCCCAATAGTCGCCCTATTTTGCTCCAGTCTTGTAAGGGCTACCGAATTTTTAATATGCTCTCTTGAACTTTCATGCGATTTTACTGCTCGTGTAAAATTTTTTAAATCCGAATATCCGCCCCCTGAAATCCAATTATTTTTGACGCAACCTAATAAAATACAAGGCCAACAATATAAGCTTTCTTTATAAATACTTCCGCATAGCCACCTATAAGTTTCGTACCAAGATATTTGAAAAGTTCTTGAATATTTTTTACCTTGCCTCTTATCGTTAAATATTGCTAAAATTTTCGGCGTCGGACGGCTACCTAATATCTGTTTCTTTTCAGTTTCGCTTCTTCTTAAAAAAGGCGTTTCAATTAATGAAGCAATAATGTCGTGAATAGGATTCATTTCAAAAGCAAAAAGCAAATACAAAAAATGGAACCTTCCAACTTACCAAATCAAAACAAAACAACAACTTACTCACGCGTATTTATTCACCTTATCAATCAGCGATTATCGCAATCTATTTCCTATTTCTTTCTCAGCCGCACGCACCACGTAAAAAGAAGCGGTTGGAATATTTCGCTAGTCATGTGATTTAAATAACCAATAAAAGCATATCCAAGCTACAGATTTATCGCCTCAAGAATGCAATAGAAAACGCGTGCATCGGCAATCGCCATCCCGCTCTGTCGTAATCAGGTGACTCGCCGGCATCGGCACCGGCCGTTGATAAATAGGTCAGAAGTCGAAACTTTCCAAGCTAAAATTATTTCGCCTCATTCGAGAGCACTTTCTTTAGGAATGGGTTTGCACGGATTGCACGGTCGATTTTTTGATGTGGTCAGAATTTATTTTCTAAAATATTTATTATGGGATTATATTTTGTTTTTTGTTTAATGTTATTATGTTGCAAAACTGTTAAAAAGTATATTTCTAATTGGTAATAGATAAAAAGTTATATAAAAAAAATCTCTTTTCCTTTATTTTGGGGGTGAGGCGCGGCCTCAGAGGCCTACCCTGACGAGCCGCCACTGGAAGAAGCTAAGTTGAAACTAAAACTGTTTACACAGTGAGAGTTGAAAAATAGTTTTGTTTTGATACAGTTTTGATTTGATTATTTCGTAACCTGAATCATGACGGTACTCAGATCAAACCCACTTATTATTACCATATGGATTCGTGAGAACGAATTAAATACAGTTAAAAAATCGCGTAAACAGGTGAGTAGGGCCGCGTGTGTCTATACGGGCGCATCGCCACGTGATCACTTGACAGCCGATCGATCATTTTGCTTATCGGGAGCTCGGTTTAAGCCGAAAAACGTGCCCTTAAACGGGCTAATCCCTTTAATTTCTACCTGCGTGCGGATCGGATTTGATTGAATCCAGATTTGGACCGTATGGTGGCCGTGCGTCATCCTATTGTGTTGTCAAACGTGAGGATTTTACTCCTTTCTATAAATTTTTGATGCGTAAAATATTGAGAGATATATTATATTCTTTGTATAGACTCAAGTAAAAGTAAATAATTATAAACGGTTACTTTAAGTATAAAGACTGAAAATTGTGTTGTCTTCGTACTGTTCACTTCAATTGCTGGTTATAAAACGATTGATATGTCTATATTTAAGGACCTCTGAGAAATGTAACAAAAACCCTCCTATAAGAAGTTACGAATTCCCATTAAGTTCACTACATACAGGGTTACCCAATTTTACACCCCGATTTTCCGGTATTAAAATGAAAATCTGAAAAGACGGAAACGATTTTTCAGCTTTTTTTTATCCCCATAGCTTTAACCCCCTAGCTAGGGGACAGGGGTCGTGCTATACTTCTTTTTTAAGATCTCATCGAATTCCCTATGACCTTATAATTTCGCCTTATTATTTTTAACCACAACGAAATGACAGCTTGTCAAAGGTTTGAAGGTCTGGATGAAAATTAGACTTCGTTTTTTTTATGTCCTAACACTGGAACCTGTGGTGGAAGATAGATCAAAATACAAGAGTTCTAACCACACTACACCACTACTTGTTACGTTCTGGACGCGTGTTTCGCTAACCAAGTTAGCATCATCAGCAGATCATATAAACTAAAGTAACTTATCCTAATCGAGACTATTTATAGGTAAATGTGGTCACACTTGTAAACAATATAGGGGATTATAGGGAATAGGCCATCTGTTCTTATTTAGTGCTTTCTTACCACATTTAACTATTTCTATACTCTCAAATGTATCCAATAATCTATCATTGGATACATTTTTAATCAACTTATTTGGTGATTGTTTTCCAAAACATGTTGGGCAACGCTTGACTTTTCTGTTCTTCCGTATCTTAAATGTGCTATGTGTTCGCTTAAAGCGAATCTTTATGGATCATTTAGTTTGCCCAACATATTTTAGATCGCAGTCATTGGAGCTAATTTTATAGATGCCACTCCTATCCTTCAAGTCGACTTTGTCTTTAGGAGGATTTTTCAAACTGTTCTCCGTTTTGTAGGCTACTCTAAAACCTACGTTTTTAAATACTTTTTCTAGACCTCTCGTATATCTGGGATTATATGGGATTACAATGAACTTATTGCGAGCCTCATGTGCTTGAAGATTAGTGGCATCTTTTAACATTTTTTATGCTACTGTCTATTTACTAATTTATGTACAAAATTATCATTATATCCATTACTTTTAGCTATATTTTTAATCCGATTCATTCCATTGTTAAAACGTTCTTTACTTAATGGAAAATAGACTAACCTGTGAGTTAAGAAATGGAATGCTGCCATTTTGTGTTGACTGCAGTGAAATGAGTCGGATATTTTATACCTATCAGTATTAGTAAATTTCCTATAAATATCAAATTCTAATTTATCGTTATTTCTAACAACTAATGTGTCGAGAAAAGGTAAATGCCCATTGTTCTCCATTTCGTAAGTAAAATTAATGGAAGGATATTTATTGTTTAATGTTTCTAAGTGTCAACATTTTCTGTTTTAGTATCAAAAATAGCAAATATATCGTCTACGTATCTATACCACACCCATGAGAAATACAAAAAATAAACAAATTTGCAAGGAACGGAGATAAGCAATTGCCCATCGCAGTTCCCTCAAGTTGTTTATAATATTTTTTGTTGAACTGAAAAAAATTTTGATCATACATAAATTTGTGAGTCTGTAATAGTCAAATAAATAACCCAATTCCGCCTTGGCAACCGACAAAATTTGTGAAAATTAGTTCTGTATGGAATTTGGGTAGAATTTTATCACATACCAAATATAAAATAGACAATCTTAAGAAAAATGGGGTTTGTCAACTTGATTGTAGCAATTGCAGTTCTTCTTACATTGGTAAAACAGATAGGAGCTTTAAACTGAAAATCCAAGTACATCTTAATGCTCAAAAATCTGCAAATATTAATAAATCAGCCTTTGGTGTTCACCTTAAACAAACAAAACATTCTTTCGAGATTGAAAATAATTTTAAAATGTTACATAATATTTCCAAGGGTAAAAAACACTTGAGAGCTCGGAAATTCCGAAGATTTCAATTAACGAAAAATATACTACACTAAATGAACCCATTGGTAGACAATTTGTTGAGACGGCCAATATAATAAAATTCTTTATATAATAAATAGTAAGCAATTCTCATATTATATTCATATCTTAAACCAACAAAATGTTTGTTTTTATAGGCTTTTTTATATACTCGACTTTTGAATAGGTTTGACTTACATAGCCAGGACACATTTTTGAGTTTATCTTTCAATAGTAATTAGTTTTTAATGTATGTAGGTTTTTAAACGTTGATCTTTAATGTGCTGATATCCGTTTGCAGCTATTAAAATTGATTTTATGCCTGTCTGATGATGGATAAGGACCGACTTGGTTTGTATGTCCTTAACCTCTAATTTATTTTCTAAGTCTTGCCGCTATCCTCCTATTCCTTGATTCTCTATATAGTTTTGATTATAGATACCTTTATTTTTTAAGTCGATCTTGTCTTTTGGATTTTTCAGAGAGGATCGTATTGTTCTTAATGGTTTATAGGCTGTAAAGATACTGTGTTTTCGGAGAAGTCTTTTTACACTGTCTATAATTCCTTTAAGTGTGAACTTAATATATATATATATATATATATATATATATATATATATATATATATATATATATATATATATATATATATATATATATATATATATATATATATATATATATACATAGGGTGTCCCGAATTGCAGTGTCCAAACTTTAACAGCGTATTCTGCATTCAAAATAAGCCCTAATTTTCTATATAAACATATATCGGCAAATGCTTCGTTTTCGAAATACAGGGTGTTAAAGTTTTAAGAAAAAAATTGTTATTTAGTCATAACTTTTTTGATACTTGAGATATTGTTATTAAATTTGGTAAACAGCATTTGAGTAACAAAAGGCATTTTTTGATTTGAAATATTTTTTAATTCTTTATCAGTGGCGTCCGTACAGGATTTTTTATTGAATATTCTTGAAGAAAAAATGGTACGCTACTGCTTTCTGAAAACAAAAATCATTCCTAAAATCCCCACTCAGTTTGGAGCAAATTTGATCCCTTGCCTTTTTTTCGTGCGATGCAAGGATTTCGAGTTAAAAACTAAAAACAATTTTTATGTATGGCGTAGTTAAAATTTCCATAATTGTTAATTATTTCAGTGGCAAAACCTTTAACATCTTGGTATGCCAAGATTGCATTTTTGTGACAATTGAACAATTGCTAGTTACGTCTTTAAAGTGTGACATATGAGTTTTTAGAGTAAATAAATGTCAGGTACATTACAGTTTATACAAAAAGGTAATTATCAGTCTAACTAGTGATTTCAAAATGATGTTATTCAGTAACTTTGAGTATGCTGATATTCATTTCGTTTATGGTTTCTGTAATGGAAATGCAAATGCAGTACGGGAATACCAACGAAGATTTCCAAATAGAAGATTACCTTGCAAACAAGTTTTCATTAAAACGCATTTAATGTTTAGGAATTTTGGACTCAAAAAGAATCCGAGAAACGAAGGTAGGAGAAATGAACAATATCGAAACGTAACTTTAAATAAGTTTGACAACGATAGGACATTAAGCCTACGAAGAGCAGCTCATAATTTACAAGGCAACGCAGTTTTTGATTCTAAAAATAAGGTTCATCGCGTTATGAGGAAAGATCACAGGAAGCCATTTCAGATGCAACCAGTTCAAAACTTACAACCTGGTGATGCCGAAAAACGTGTCAGTTTTTGCAATTGGTTTTTGCGCCAAATAGAGGAAGACGAGAACTTCTCAAAAAAATTACCCGAAGCGACTCAGTAAATTTCCATAATTTACGAATCTGGAACCATGACAATCCACGTGTTGTACGAACTAAAGCATTTCAGCAAGACTTTTCTGTTAATGTTTGGTGTGGTGTAATAAATGAAATTTTTTTTCGGGCCCCATATTCTACCACCACGCCTAGATGGACAGTTATTTAATGATTTTCTGCAAAATGAGTTATTTCAATATCTAGAAAATATTCCTCTAAATCTTAGAAACGAATTCTGGTTTCAAATGGACGGGGCTCCCGCGCATTTTACACTTGTAAATCGCGAGTGGTTAAATAACAATTATCCAGAATGGTGGATTGGACGATTAGGAGCTACAGCCTGGCCACCACGTTCCCCTGACCTCACACCTGTCGACTTCTTTGTGTGGGGTTATTTAAAAAATTTAGTTTATTCCAGATCAGTTCATACAAGAGAAGAACTGATTCTAAGGATAGAGCAAGCCTGTGAAACTTTGCGAGCCAATACGAATTTTATACGCCATGCCACTGTCACAGTTAAGAGCAGATGCCGAAAATGTGTCCAAGTTAGAGGAGCTCATTTTGAGCAATTATTGGAAATTTTAAGGCCCACATTAATCCTTAATGATATTTAAAGTGCTCTATAAATTTTTTTCACGATCTAAGTTAATAAAAGTTATGAATTCTAGTTTTTTGTAAAATTAATTACGAACTTAGTTAATAAAGAGTAGTTTCTGTAAAAAGAAGTATCATCTTCAAAATTGAATTAATTTTAATTACCGTTTTACAAAATGAATCGACGATTTTAGAATTATAAACTCATCTGTCATACTTTAAAGACGAACCTAGCAATTGTTCAATTATCACCAATATGCAATCATGGCATACCAAGAGTCGACAGTGAAGGAATGATAGTAAGTACCAAGGATATTAGATTTTAATAGGTTGCCTGCTAACTTTTGCGATGTCACCCTGATAACCCAAACATAATGCAAATCTCCATTACAACGGGTCGATGACGTCATCTCTCCTTAGTTGTCAAACAAGCTTTTATTTTAGAAACCCTACATACGTTGTTCAGAAATTATGAACTCACCCGGAATGCATGAAATACATATCGGAAACCAAATAATTTTAGAAACTTGCTGTTACAATCCCACCTTAAAAGTTTTGCTACTGAAATTAACAATAATGGAAATTTTAACTATGCCATACATAAAAATGGTTTTTAGTTTTTTACTCGAAATCCTTACACCGCACGAAAAAAAGACAAGGGATCAAATTTGCTCCAAACTGAATGGGGATTTTAGGAATGATTTTTGTTTTCAGAAAAAGCAGTAGAGTACCATTTTTTCTTCAAGAATATTCAATAAAAAATCCCGTACGGACGCCACTGATGAAAAATTAAAAAATATTTCATATCAAAAAATGCCTTTTGTTACTCCAAGGCTGTTTATCAAATTTAATATCAATATCTCAAGTAATAAAAAAGGTATGAATAAAAAATAATTTGTTTCTTAAAACTTTAACACCCTATATTTCGAAAACGAAGCATTTGCCGATATATATATATATATATATATATATATATATATATATATATATATATATATATATATATATATATATATATGTTACGTTACGTTGTTTTCCAATTTGCCAGCAAGTGTCATACAAATACACTAAAGATATAATTTCTTAGTTTTATCTCTTAAACTATTGTATGGCAAATATAAGCCTAAAAATAAATAAAACTAGATTGGTTTGATTATATGTGAGACATCTTCATTGCATTTTTGTCAATACGTATTGACGGTAAATTATTTATAAACAAACTAGTTTGTTTATCATTTTACTGTTGAAAATAGCGACTTGAGCGTTGTTGTAGTAAAGATGCTATTGTGCTAAATTCTTCCTTTGAAAAAGATAAAAGAAGGAATACCTCTTACTGATTTTAAATAAGAATTTAGTAAATAGTTCGCGATTGATACTACCACACGCTGTTGCTAAAACGGCGTTTAACGCTTTTTAATTTAACCATGGTACTCAGAACGGCAGAAAGGATTGAAAGGATCGAAATATTTTTCGGAAATAATCAGTGCGCTAATAGAACATCACAAATATTTAATAAGCGACATGATAACGTGTACCGAATATATGTTCTGGAACTTGTGGCTAAATTTCGGGAAACTGGATCAGCGGCCAATAAAAAACGCAACATTCAAAATCCCATATGGAACGGCGGAACGGAAGTGATGGTTTTATACCAAGATCCTACGTTAAGTACCCCCCAATTGAAAACTGTCTTTGGTGTTAGTCGACTTAGTATCCAAAGGATTCTTAAAGCCCATAGTTTTCATCCGTACAAAATACACCATGGGCAAGAACTCAATGAAGACGATTTTGTTAAGAGTTATGAGAAGTTATGAGTGAACGAATTATAAACGATGAAAACTTTCTATTCAATACGAAAGCGTAAAAGGGCCAGAATTTTTTTATTTTTATTTTTGTAATAAATTCCGACTTTTCTATCTCGGAATTCCGACTTCTATCTCGGAATTCCGACTTATATCTCGGAATTCTGACTTCTATCTCGGAATTTGACTTGTAGCTTGGAATCCCGACGACTCGAATTCCGAACCTTGTAACTCGGAATTCCAACTTCTATCAATTCCGACTTCTATCTCGGAATTCCGACTCTAACTCGGAATTCCGACTTCTGTCTCGGAATTGCGACTTATATCTCGTAATTCTGACTTCTATCTCGGAATTTTTTTTGGAATCCCGATTTTTATTTTTGTAACTCGGAATTCCAACTTCTATCTCGGAATTCCGACTTTATCTCGGAATTCCGACTTCTAACTCGGAATTCCGACTTCTATCTCGGAATTCCGACTTCTATCTCGGAATTCCGACTTATATCTCGGAATTCTGACTTCTATCTCGGAATTTGACTTGTAGCTTGGAATTCCCACTTGTAACTCGGAATTCCAACTTCTATCTCGGAATTCCGACTTCTATCTCGGAATTCTCGGAATTTTGGAATTCCGACTTCTAACTCGGAATTTTGACTTCTAGTAGTGTTTTCACATAAATGTTCCAATTTTCGCTTTGGATGCGTTGTCCAGTGACTGCACATTCAATAAACATCCTTGTGTCTAGCAATAGTATCTAGTATGATAAAATCTAACCCCTGAAGGTGTAGAAGACAAAGATATTTTAATAAATGAGGAAAAAATAAATAAATTATTAAATTCTATCCCTTGTAGAGACACCATGGACGGCAATGCAAGCCATACTATTTATAGGATGCTTTTACCAACATCTTTTTTTCTTTTTCCTCTATAGTGTCTCCTTGACAACATGGCTTTTATAAAGGCAGATCAACCGCTAATATTTCTTTATACCCAACATGTGCTCGTGGCTTTGGAGGGTCGGTGTCAGGTTGATTCCATTTACATAATACACAGTAGATCATGATCTGCTGCTTCAGAAGCTAAATCTTTGGGTGTTAAAACTTTTTGTCATGGATGGCAGGTTATTTGAAAGAGAGGAGACAATATGTTCATATTAAAGGTTTTACTTCAACCAATGTGATTAACTATAATTATACAATTAATAGAGAAGAATTAGAGAGGGTAAATTCAATTTCTGATTTGGGTATAATATTGGACAGTAAACTTAGCTTTGACTTACATTACAATCATATAATTAATAAATCACTAAAACTCCTAGGCTTTATTGGCAGATTTACACAACGGTTTTCATCTGATAAATCTATGAACTTTCTTTACAAAAGTCTGGTTCGATCGAGGCTTGAATATTTATCTAGTGTATGGTCACCTTATTATCTAGTCCATATCTTCAATATTGAAACAGTACAAAATAAGTATATTAAATTGCTTGCTTTTAGAGTAAAATTTCCCCTTACTTTTCAGAACTATAGTGAGGCTAGAATAGATTTGGATTATTCCTTGAAATCTAGGAGGGTAAAATTGGATATTATTTTTCTTTTTAAGTTAATTAATGGTTTAATGGACTGTTCGGAATTGCTATATTTGATTGGTTTAAGGGTACCAGCTCGGCAAACCAGAGCTATGGAATTGTTTGCAATTGAATTTCATCGCTGCAATTATGGAGTTTTCTCACCATTGGCTAGAATTGCAGCCAATGGCAATAAAGTGAATATAGACTTTTTAATTCTCTTGAAAGTTTTAAAAGAAAAGTTTCAAAAATTAATTTTAGTTGTTTTACTCATAAGATTATTATGTAGCACTAATATTTAGCTGTAGCCTAAGTCATATATGTAATTTATTTGTGAACATGTAGTTATGTGATTTAATGGGTATTTATACCCGTAAATAAATAAATAAATAAATAAATAAATAAATAAATAACATATTTATAAATAATATCAAGTATAAATAAAAAGTGCAGCGAATCTCTAAAGAGTAGATAACTTAAATAGATTTTAATAAATAAGAAAAAAAGTATATTTTACCCCAAGTAGACTCCCTTGGATGGTAGTGCAAGCCAAAATATTTATATTACCTCGATGTCTGGAAATAATATGTATTATGAATTAATGTAGCAACGGGTTTCTGAAAGGGTAGAAAATTCAAATGAATTTTAATAAAGTAGGAAAAATGCAATTAATTTAATTACCAGTGTGTCTAGAAATAACAACTCTATGAATAAAAGTGACAGGATTAATTTTATTGAATGAGAAAAGTCATATTTTCATATTATGAACCAGGTCCCGGACAAAACTAGGTAGTCAAAATATTAATTGGAAGTTGATGCCAATAGGTCTAATAATAATATATAGTATGCATAAAAGTGGCAGTGAGGTTCTTAAGGGTTGAAGACCCGGCCTGCCGAGTCATTCCAATATATTAATGATGTGTCTATTACAAACTTTTATGACAAGTAAAAGAAGATTCAAAACGGGTAATAAAACTTAATAAATAAAAAAATGTAAATGACTGGGAATATTAGTCAAAGATTCTATAATCAGTAATATAGTCTACTGTATTAGATATTTTGTCAGCAAACCACGTATATCAAGGTATACATTTTGATATTTTGGACAAATTAAAAGAAATACCTATTCCTTTTGTTGGGTGTGATCAACACGAAAAAAATTTACAGCTACGATCATCGAGTTGTACCTTGTCAGTAGAATGCGACTTATTTGTAAAGAGTTTACCGAATAGATAAAGCTAAAAGAAAGAAAATAACGTGCTTGAAGAAACAATCAAAATTATAATTAACTTTTCACTGTGTTCCTGTAGTCTGTTTTGATAGATTGATGTCCTTCCATGAAGTTAGAAATAAGACCTACAAAGGAAACTTGATTTATGAGGATGTGATTTGCTAACATTTTTTTTTGCTGAAATCATGTTACAGATTTTTGTTTTCAAACTTTCTTTTCAATTCTAATAAATTATAGTTTAAAAAAACTGAAAAACACGATTTAATAGTAAACTGAACCAAAAAAAAAACCCTTTGGACCAGAATAAAGTGATCAAACAAGAAAATTAATGTCATTGTGAAAACAGCGTGGGTCTGACACCAGTTATTATAAATATTTTATCGGTATAAGTTCTGAGAGAAAAGTCAGTATGAATATATGGCATAAAGGCACCCTACGCTTTTTTACAAAATTATTTTTTTTCTTTTTAGTTCAGTTTACTATTAAAGCGTGTTTTTTAGTTTTTTAAACTATAATTTTTTTTTCTTTTTAGTTCCGTTTACTATTAGAGCATTTTTTTTAGTTTTGTCAAACTATAATTTATTCTTCTTCGCTAGCTCTCGTGCCGAAAATAGGTAATTTGCGCGCCTGCTGCCTTCGTTTTATATGGTAGCCATTTCCCAGGGTCTCTCTCCGAGATGAATTTTTTTTATCCTGACGATCCTGTTCAGGATAATGGCACAAACTTATCAAATCATTGCGTGGTCATCGATTATAATCTGGCGTTATAAAGTGGGTGAAAATAAAATGAAACTAATAAAAGCGTTTTAAAACAAATAAATTTACTCGAGTATTATTTTAATTAACAGGTATGAGAGAAATTTGGTTTTTCTGGCTTTATTTTAGTTATCATGTTTTGTATCATACATAGTAATGTATCTGATTAGTTATGTTCCTGTCCTTACTTGAAAAAGTCAACCTAAAATCTCTTATACTTTGATGATGAAATTTAATCTGAATGAATAATAACCGAATTGAAAAATAAAGATTAAAGAATAATCGTTTAACGAAATATAAGTTACTTTAATAAAGGATGCATAAACCTTTTATAGGTGCTAGTTATTTACTCAAAAAAAAGATATTTTTTTTAACAAATATATTTCTTTTCTCCTAAAAGAAAAACGATAATAATTATATTTAAATTTTATGTATAATAGTAAATAGTTGGTAAATTGGGAAACGAAAAGCACAATACTTGGGAGTAAATGACGATAAGCCTTGATGAAGAGCCGGGAGACATATGCCCCCACACTACAGTGCATATATTAAAACCTGAAAAAAAATATATATATATCTGAAAATGGGTGCACCCCCTCCATGCCATTGCATCTTTTTAACACAATATGGATCAGATGTTCTTAATAAATGGCGTTTTATTATTTCCACTATCTATGAAGAAGATAAAGCAAAGTACAAGATTTTATTTTTCAAGTCAACCATATTCAAGCCATCGGAACCGACCCAGTCGTTATTTTTTAATTTGGACTGCACAGTTAATAAATTTAATTAATTAATTAATTAATTTAATTTAGTTAATTTAAGAATATAAAAAAGTGATTACGCTTATAAACAGTCGTCGATTAATTACAACGCATTCCGAGTTAGAAATTCCGAGGCAGAAGTCGGAATTTCGAGTTAGAAGTCGGGATTCCGAGATAGAAGTCGGAATTGCGAGATAGAAGTCGGAATTCCGAAATAGAAGTCGGGATTCCGGGATAGAAGTCGGAATTCCGAGTTACAAGTCGGAACTTCGAGTTAGAAGTCGGAATTCCGAGATAGAAGTCGGAATTCCGAGATAGAAGTAGGAATTCCGAGATAGAAGTTGGAATTCCGAGATAGAAGTCGGAATTCCGAGATAGAAGTTGGAATTCCGAGATAGAAGTCGGGATTCCGAGGTAGAAGTCGGAATTGCGAGATAGAAGTCGGAATTCCGAGTTAGAAGTCGGAATTCCGAAATAGAAGTCGGGATTCCGGGATAGAAGTCGGAATTCCGAGATACAAGTCGGAATTTCGAGTTAGAAGTCGGAATTCCCAGAAGATATAAGTCGGAATTTCCCGGAATTTCGATAGAAGTCGGAATTCCGAGATAGAAGTCGGAATTCCGAGATAGAAGTCGGAATTTGTTACAGAAATAAAAATAAAGAAATTTTGGCCTTTCTACGCTTTCGTAATTCAACACTTGTTTCTCTGATGAATGCTCTTTGTTCTTAAACGGCACGGTAAATCTTCATTACTGCCGATATTGGTTCGATTCTGATCCCAGAACTTATCAACAACAGCCACAAAAATTAAATGTTTGGGCTGGTATGTTTGGCGATCGTCATCATCATCTGGATTTCTTTCTATGGGGTCACTTAAAAAGCAAAATCTATGCGACTCAACCGACTTCATTACAAGATTTGCAACAAAGAATTGTAAATGAGTGCCTTTAAATTACTCCTGAAATATTGCAGAATGTGCGGCAACGTTTTGATCAAAACTTCTATTACTATATGGAGAGTGAAGGTGGGGATATTTTCAATATTAACTTGGGTGACGGACAAGTACATTCTTGTTATTTATTATTGTACAGTTTTTTAGATTCATGTTACAGTTTTTAAAACTCTAAAATTAAAGAACTCCGTATGCTTGCGCAAATGAAACAACTGTTAAAAATGCATTAAATAATAACATCAGTAACCAAGTATACGAAAAGTTAAAATGGTACTAAATTTATATTGGAGTAAGAAGCGATTCGTACTGATTCTATTTGTTTTGATGCTTTTTTTCCGTTTGAACCTCGAAAGAAAAGAAGTATGTGAACGTAAATTTGATTTTTTTTTGGTTATTTTGATGATTATGTTACACAATTAAGTTGTTATATATTTTACTTAAATTTTTAATGTCAGTTTTATCGTTGATACTATTTTTGTTTTTTTTAATATATATCATTTCCAAGAACTCCCTTTTCTGTTGGTTTTTTCAGTTTTAAGTATCGTAGTCTCTTGAAAATTAAATGTATGTGATAATTGCTGTTCGTGATTAGTTAAGGCTGTTTTATTTTTTTATCGTATTTGTGTCCATTTAATCTATTTTGTAAATATTGGGAGGTTTGACCAATGTAGACACTAGTGCAGTTGTTACATGGAATTTCGTATATTGTATGAGATTTTTTATTTTTATTGGTTTTACATTTTAGTGAGCTGAAATTTTGTTGTAATAGATTATGACCTTTGTGACAAACTGATATATCATATTTATTAAAAAGTTTTTGTAGATTTTCAGATAGGCCATTTATATACGGGACACGACTGCAAAATCTCATAAACAATCCCCTGCCACCACAAAAAAACAGAAATAAAAACAATTACTTGTCACTCCCGTACATAAATGGCCTATCTGAAAATCTACAAAAACTTTTTAATAAATATGATATATCAGTTTGTCACAAAGGTCATAATCTATTACAACAAAATTTCAGCTCACTAAAATGTAAAACCAATAAAAATAAAAAATCTCATACAATATACGAAATTCCATGTAACAACTGCCCTAGTGTCTACATTGGTCAAACCTCCCAATACTTACAAAATAGATTAAATGGACACAAATACGATAAAAAAAATAAAGCAGCCTTAACTAATCACGAACAGCAATTATCACATACATTTAATTTTCAAGAGACTACTATACTTAAAACTGAAAAAACCAACAGAAAAGGGAGTTCTTGGAAATGATATATATTAAAAAAAACAAAAATAGTATCAACGATAAAACTGACATTAAAAATTTAAGTAAAATATATAACAACTTAATTGTGTAACATAATCGTCAAAATAACCAAAAAAAAAATCAAATTTACGTTCACATACTTCTTTTCTTTCGAGGTTCAACGGAAAAAAAAAGCATCAAAACAAATAAAATCAGTACGAATCGCTTCTTACTCTAATATAAATTTAGTACCATTTTAACTGTTAGTATACTTATTTACGGTGTAATACGTTTAAATGTTCTGTGCTATGTGACATATATGTATTATTTTAATTTTAGCATTAATTGTAACGAACTGTGGTGTATGGAAATATGTTAAAATGCCGACATTTAAATCTCGGATAATGTTTTAATTTCTAGGTAAGCCGAAAAAAATTCCTCTTTTTGATTTTGGTAAAAAAAAATTTTTTTAATTATTGTAATTTTCTGTGCCGTGACTTATCTATACAGTGTGTATCAGCCAAATGGAATAAATTCGATAATAAATAAATGGGGGCGTGTTCGGAAAAACGCTTGGACCCGTCGATTGGTATTTTTAGTTGCTCATTTTCTCCAATAAAAACTTTTTATACAGGGTGTGTCCTGTAACAGTGGCCAATGCCAACTTTCTTATTTCAAATGCAACACCCCGGATATTATTTAATTTTTGGATTCTTTAGGAGATTCTAAACATATTTTATGTTCAATGTCCTATACCTATCTTCAACTATTTCGGCAATATTAAGTGTTTTCAAATTTATTTTTATTTTATTTACTTCGAATTTATTATTATTCATGAAAGTGGCTCTGGTTACTGAACTATTTATTTGATTACAAAAATTCGCTACAACACACTCAATACTTATTTACCATTTAGGTCTTCATATTAAGAATGTAAGCAAAAACCATTTTAGCGTTCCTTTTTATTGATATGGAACAAAAAGAGCCAGTTTTGTTTACTTTTAAGTTTTGTTTACTTTTGTGTAAAATGCCTGGCCTTTCTCTTTGCAAGACAGTAGTTGTCAGTGTCAGTGTCATAGTCTTTTGAATTTCGTTAACTGCATAATACCTAATATTAGAAAAATGGTTCATTTAACAGAAATGCATAAAATAACACTTCTACAAATGATTGGTTATGGAGACACGAACACAAGTAGTAGAAGTTGCTCGCTTATTTCATGAAAAATTTCCAAATTTGCCGCATATATCCCAAGGGACAATTAGTAAAATAGAAAAGCAGTTTCGCGAGCTTGAACATGTGAGGCAGATAAAAAAAGCAGCTGCCAATTCAATAAATGATGATACTAAATTGGATATTATGCTTGAGTTTGAGGAAAACCTACATATTTCTAGTCGACAAGCCGCCGCAATGTTCGATATTAGCCATTCGTCGATTATTCGAACATTAAAAGAAAATAAAATGCATCCCTATAAAGTGATACCAACTCAGGAGCTCATGGAAGACGATTATGATAGGAGAACTTATTTTTGTGAACAAATGATTATGTTAGATAACAATGTTATTCAATTAGAACATGTTTTGTTTTCGGATGAGTGCACCTTTACACTTCACGGTCATGTAAATCGTCAAAATTGCTGCTATTGGTTTAGGGAAAATCCTCACTGGATCAGCGAAGAACATATTCAATATCCTGAGAAGGTTAATGTTTGGGCAGGAATTGTTAGGGATCATATCGTAGGCCCCTTTTTCATTGACGGCAATTTGAATGGCGATAATTATTTAGCACTGCTCCAAAATAATGTCGTGCAAACTTTGTTTGTATCCGGATCCAGCAAACCCACAAGTTCCAGCGAATATGATATGGTTTCAGCAAGATGGAGCACCGCCCCATTACCAAATTAATGTCCGGCAGTACCTCAATGGAATATTTCCAAATCGGTGGATAGGGAGACGAGGATCGATAGAATGGCCAGCGCGATCCCCTGATCTGACGCCATTAGACTTTTTCTTATGGGGACATATTAAAAATGTTGTATACAAAACTAAACCCCTCGACTTAGCTGACTTAAGAAGACGAATAACGCTTGCGATTAGATCGGTCACGCCTGAGATGCTAAATAACGTTAGAAGAAATTTCTATTTAAGATTAGGAATTTGCCAAGACGTTCGCGGCGAGCATATTCTACAGTTCCTAAATTAACTTTTTACTTTTGTTTATACATTATGAAGAAATAAATAATTTTATTTTTTTAATCTTAATTTTTGCAATAAATTTGAAAACACTTAATATTGCCGAAATAGTTGAAGATAGGTATACGACATTGAACATAAAATATGTTTAGAATCTCCTAAAGAATCCAAAAATTAAATAATATCCGGGGTGTTGCATTTGAAATAAGAAAGTTGGCATTGACCACTGTTACAGGACACACCCTGTATAAAAAGTTTTTATTGGAGAAAATGAGCAACTAAAAATACCAATCGACGGGTCCAAGCGTTTTTCCGAACACGCCCCCATTTATTTATTATCGAATTTATTCCATTTGGCTGATACACACTGTATATCTCATTACAGACAACTGATGAAGACCAAAATATGGTTGAAACGTTTTGAACTCTCGCTATGAAATAAATATTTGCCGATCTCTAAAACTTGCCAATTAATTCAGTGAACCAAATACCCAAGAAAATTCCATAAGTATATATATATATATATATATATATATATATATATATATATATATATATATATATATATATATATAGCGGAAAAAAATCTTGTAATGGCGTGTTAAAAATATCTCCTTTTGGATCTCCCCCCATAAGAAATTGTATTCCTACGCGCCTGTAACTCCATTGCAAACGTAATTGCGAAGAAAGAAAAATCGGCAACTTTCACACCGTATCACATAGATTTAATAAGCTAGATATTCCCTTATAGTCGATAAACATTCATGAGCCCCCGTGGGGGGCGCGGACAATTTGTAAATGGGTTGGCACGTGTCGCGCGGCTGAAAAACAGTAGACGACGAAATCGAGGTAGGCGCGTGCCGGACGCCGCACACGTTGATTTATTGGGCGATTGATGATAGATTTATTCATTTAGGCGAGCGCGTTTAGATATTATCTACTTTTTTTTTAAACATAAACGATAATAATAATTATAATAATGATGATAATAATAATAATAATAATAGTACAATCAGGTTACGAACAGTTCAGAAGCCAATCAGTGTAAATGTACGTAATACAAACTTTTTTTAACTTTATCTAGAAAAGAAGCCAAAAGTTAAAAAAAACATAAAAAACACCTATTTTTATATTTATATTTAGTTTTTACAAATTTTAGAAAGGTTTTCTTGAGATTTAGAGATCGTGTATTTACAATTTTTATATTTTTTATGTAAAAAACCGTAAAACAAAAAATAAAGTCTACAAGAAAAACCATGGCCGTCTTAGTTTCATGCTTAAAATGCTCCAAAGTGGGACATGGGAATATCATATTAGAGTTCAATTTTGTCACGATGTTAAACATCATATAAAACAAAATTAAAAACTTTTTTTTTATAACTTTCTGTATTGCTTGTGCTGTGAGATGTCAACACTAAGTAGGCTTATTCAAATGTCGGTCAGTGTAACCGCTAAACTCGTTCTGTCGGACTTGCATTGTTTTTATTACACTGGTCTCGAATAGTAACTATATTCAATCGTTTTTTAAGTGTAAACTTATTGTCTTCCATACTGCTGGTAGTTTTAATGATTCGTCCCTTATACAAATCACTTTGTTTTTCATTTTCTACGTGTTCTCGGATTATTCTGGTCTTATAATGTTCTATATTGGCAATCTCCCTTCACCTATCTAAATTTATTTTGTGGTCGGTTTCCTGATGATGTAGGAATAGAGCTGAAGTTATTTGTTTGTTTCTGATGCTGAGTTCATGCTCTCCCACTCTTGGTGATATTCGCCTGTTAGTTTGCCCCATGTACATCTTTTCACAGTCCTGGCACGGAATGCTGTATACTCCGTGGTTTTCCAGTTTGATTTTATCTTTTGAGTTTCCAAGTAGTTTATCTATAGTTGTTTGTGGCTTGTGTATTGTTTGTATGTTATGTTTCCTTCTTCCTATCTGTTGGGCCTTTTACATATGGTAAGACTACTTGTTGCGTTCTCGGTTCATATTTTTTGTTGTCCGTTGTTCGAGAACCTTAGGCATTAATAGCCTTCTCTATGGTGCGATTTGTGTAGCCATTTTTCTTTAAAGCACTAGATATTATATTAAGTTCGTTTTGTCTCGTCTGTTTCAGTTAATCGCACGGATTTGGATATTAGGGTATTGGCCACAGTCTGAATTTGTGTTGGGTGATGATGTGACCTTGCATTTAAATATTTGTCTGTATGTGTTCGTTTTCTATAAACGGTGTATTCGAAATGTCCGTTATGCAATTTTGTGACCAGAACATCTAAAAATGGTAGTTTGTTGTTTTCTTCTAACTCTAGAGTAAATTGTATTCTGGGTTGGGTTGAATTTACGTGAGTCAGACATTCTTTGAGCTATGTATGACCATGTTGCTATATAATAAATATGTAATCTACATAACGGATCCATAATTTGGGCTTTAAACTTGCTTTTTCAAGAGGTTACATACTGGTACATTTCTGACTGTGTTAAACATTTATACTCCTGTGGAACGTAAATTTTTGCACACCACACACTTAACCATATACTGATATTAAAAAATACACTTTTTATTAATAATATTACAAAAAGAACACTTGAAACATACTAAAACAGTACTTCTTGTTAAACACAACCACAAATGTCATACATTTCTTACGACTTGCCTACCCTAATCCTAATCCGATAAAAATGTACTATTTTATCTATATGAGTGTAGGGGACATTCACCCACTTGACTTTTATAAATTCTTGTTAGCGGTTTCAACTAAGTAGGTACTAATTTCTTGAAATATTATAGTTTTTTGTTTTTCGAGAAAAAAAAATTACTATAGACGAAATATATGCTATATTATATTTTCGCACAATATTTTTCAGTTATGTCTAATGTATGTTCATTATTGTTTACTACAGCTACTGTCGAGAATAAGCAAATCTGCCATGCATGGGCGCCACGACGTTTTTAATGTGAAGTAATCTTGGCTCCTAAAATATTTATAATAGTGTACTTTTTTCTTTCTTACTATAAAGTAGAGGGATTGTTTTCTGGCACATTTAATTTTTAATAGTATTTAAGTATTTAATTCTTTTAGTTACTTAGGTCCCTGGCTTATAATTAGTGTAAAAATCTAAACCTTTATTGTTATTTTAATTACACTGGCCGACAAGATTTTTCTAACACAGGCCAGCTCACCATTTTCACAATGGAAATACCCTCCCAATAATAAAAAAAATATTGGGAAAGCCTTAATACGTACCATTTTTTAATAGCCTAATTAGAACCTTTTATTTTGGCAGGTAAACAATTTTATTGTAGGGCGGCTAAAATGGGTCCATTTTACAACGGAAAAATTACCTAGACTGGGCTGTTTACAATATTAGACATAAAATAAACGTTAAACATCACTCTTCTGTGAGTGGTTCTCTGTGTATCGATAAGCAAGTGTATGAGAAGACGAGAATGCCGAGTCAAACGCGCCGAAGTTGCAAAATTTCTCCTGACAAATAATGTTATGTTTGTGGAGAATTTCTGGTGAAATCGCAAGTCAGGCCATTTTCCGAAAATGTAAAAAAAGCCTACTTTAAATATGTTGGTGTGTTAATTGGGGTTTAAGATAAGCGGAGGGCTCCCCATGTGTGCTGTGTTAGTTGTAGTGTATCATTGGTGCAGTGGATGAAAAACAAGAAAAAAAGTATGCCTTTTGCAGTTCCAATGGTATGACGAGAACCCACTAATCATTCTGAAGATTGTTATTTTTGCCTGACAAAGACTGAAGGTTATTCCAAAAAGGGAAAGCACAATATAGAATATCCAAATTTGCAATCTGCCGTTCGACCTGTTCCTCATAATGCAAATTTGCCAGTGCCGATTGCGCCTTTAAATTGGCAGATCAGAAGAACAGTACACCGATCTCACTTTTACCACAGTTCCCAGTTCCGGAGAGCCACATTTGATTGTTTGGAGGAACTTGATATTGATTATTCTCCTCGTGAGTGGCGCTTATTCATAGACTCATCTAAATATAGCTTAAAAGCTGTGTTATTGCATAACTGAAATTTAAAACTCTATACCAGTTGCCCATTCAGTTGTAATGAAAGAAAATTATGAAAATATGCTCACGATTTTGGATAAAATAAACTACAATAGGTATAAATGGAAGATATATGGGGACTTAAAAGTTATAGCGATTTTAGTGAGACCTCAGGGGGGATTTATAAAATATTGCTGTTTACTTTGTTTATGGGACAGTCGTGTAATAAATCAGCATTATGTAACAAAAATTTGGCCAGAAAGAAGCGAAGTTCAACTGGGATCTCAAAATGTTAAATTTATTCCTCTTGTTGATCCCAAAAATGTCCTCTTGCCACCTCCTCACAATAAACTTGGGCTGATGAAAAACTTGGTGAAAGCTTTGAATAAAGATAGTGATGGATTTAAATACCTATGACAGGTCTTTCCCCAGTTAAGTGATGCCAAATTAAAAGAAGGTCACTAATCAGAAAATTGCTGGACGATGTCAATTTTACGGAAAAGCTTACCAGGCAGGAACTCAGAGCATGGAATTCATTTGTTAATGTAGTAGAGGATTTTTAGGCAACAATATGGATGAAAATTATCAACAATTAGTTAATGAACTCTTAGATGCCTATATAGCGCTTGATGCCAGAATGTCATTAAAAATTCACTTCCTCAATTCCCATCTGTCATTTTTTTCTAAAAATTTGGGAGCTGTTAGTGACGAGAAGGGTGAAAGGTTTCACCAAGATATCAGAACAATGGAAATTCGGTACCAAGGACGATGGGATCCAGCCATAATGGGTGACTGCTGTTGGTTTTTGAAGAGACCTCATAAACGGAAAAAATAAAGTTTAATTAGTGTTTTAAGTTAATATTTTTCTCGTTTGCTTTTCTCTTAGATGTATAGTATGTTTAATAGGCGAAAACTGTGAACATAAATAACAATAAACAGGGTTAAAAACTTTATGTAATCATTTTTCTTATAGAAATTAAGTATCGTAACATTCGATATGGTTCTACAACTCTAAAAAGAAAACCCTACGTGCTACAACTTTCTATTTGTCGTTTTCGTATTTGGATAGGTCCATTCTATTAGATTATGCTATTCTGATTTGTGTTACAACAAAAAAAATGTGTTTTGTCGCCCAGTGTTATTAACCGTAATATATAGATAGTCTAATAGAAACACTATATAACAATTATATCTGTTTGTGTTTCTTTTGTCCAGAAAAAAAAAATTAAATAAATAAATTTAAAACTTGGTTGAAAAAAATTACCAAATAGATTTTACTTAGAAAACAAGAATTGATAACTAAGTAAGTCATTTACAAATTTATTTTATTTGCAATATTATATACTAGATCAAAAGAAAACAACGGAAAGCCGCTCGTCTAAAGAGAAAAATGTAAAGACGAAAACATTCAGATATTTATAAAGTTCTCAGGGCACGGGGGCAGCCAACCCAACACCCTCGCCTCGCTCTGAAAGTAGAAAGACACACGTTTCGGCTTAATGACAGTTTAAATGAGGCCCCAAAGCGTCGAACAGGGCTTATTTGGGCACGTGACAACGATTTGAACTTGTGGGCAAATACGGTTTCAATGCGACATTTTACGGTGAGTTGGCTCGATCTGTTTCGATTGAATTGTCGCTGGTCATTTGGATTTGGAATGAGTTCCTAATTTTTGTGAGAACGTTCGACCTTTTATATACTGATCTGTTTTTTGTTACTATTTGATGTGCGGGCAATAAATATAATCTTATGAAACATGTAAATGCCACGTGTATATATATATATATATATATATATATATATATATATATATATATATATATATATATATATATATATATATATATATATATATATATATATATATATATATAATGTGTTTTCATTCCGGGTGTACATCCGTTCACTACTGTCGTTCTGAAAAGAACAGTTTTGCTGACGTTTCGCCAAAATCACATTTGGCATTTTCGAAGCTTTCTTTCTCGCGTCCGAATAGAGACTGAAGTGTTGGTGACTGCGACGCTTCCTTTTATACCCCCACTCGGGGCCGAAGGTTATATCTGCGCAGGCGTTGATCGTTATTTATGTTTTCCGGATGGTGCTGTTGTTGTTGCGCTAATTGCGCTTGAGTTTTTGCGATTTTAGATTTGTCGATTATCGTCTTCCATACTGTTGGTAGTTTTAATGATTCGTCCCTTTTATTCAAATCACCTTGTTTTTCAATTTCTATGGCTTCTCGGATTATTCTGGTCTTATAATGTTCTATATTGGCAATCTCCCTACACCCATCGAAATTTATTTTATGGCCGGTTTCCTGATGATGTAGGAATAAAGCTGAGGTTGTTTGTTTATTTCTGATGCTGAGTTTATGCTCTTCCACTCTTGCTGATATTCGCCTGTTAGTTTGCCCTACGTACAACTTTTCACAGTCGTGGCACGGAATGCTGTACACTCCGTGGTTTTCCAGTTTGATTTTATCTTTTGGGTTTCCGAGTAGTTTACCTATAGTTGTTTGTGGCTTGTGTATTGTTTGTATGTTGTGTTTCCTCAGAATTCTTCCGATCCTGTCTGTTGTGCCTTTTGCATATGGTAAGACTACTCGTTGCTTTCCCGGCTCATATTTTTTGTTGTTCGTTGTTCGGGAAACCTGTACATTAATAGCTTTCTCTATGGTGCGATTTGTGTAGCCATTTTTCTTTAAAGCACTAGATACTACCTTAAGTTCGTTTTGTCTCGTCTGTGTTTCAGTTAGTCGCACGGATCTAGATATTAGAGTATTTGCCACAGCTTGAATTTGTGCTGGGTGATGATGTGATTTTGCATTTAAATATCTGTCTGTATGTATTGGTTTTCTATACACGGTGTATTCGAAATGTCCGTTATGTAGTTTTGTGACCAAAACATCTAAAAATGGTAGTTTGTTGTCTTCCTCTAGCTCTAGAGTAAATTGTATTCTGGGGTGGATTGAATTTACGTGAGTCAGAAATTTTTCGAGCTCTGCATGACCATGTTGCCATATAATAAATATGTCATCCACATAACGAATCCATAATTTGGGTTTTAAACTTGCTTTCTCAAGAGCTTCTTTCTCAAAGTATATCATAAATAAATTCGCGACTACTGGTGATAGCGAGGACCCCATTGGAGCACCATCCATTTGTTTATACATTTGCCCGTTGAAAGAAAAATAAGTATTTTTGAGGCAATGCTCCGAGAGTTCTATTATATGTGCCTGGAAATCCTCATTCATAGCAATCTTGTGCAATGCTTCGTCGATTGGAATACTGGGATATAACGATTTGACATCTAGGCTTGCTATGATATCGTTTTTTTTCAAGGACGATATCTCGTATAATTCGAGTGAAATGCTCCGAGGTAATTTTGTGTTGGACGCAACCGTTTCTCTGCATGGTCCAAACAATCCTGATCATAAGATGGATATCACCATGCATGCAGAGGAATATTATTGTATTAAATTCGAGAAATCAAATCTTGTCGAAAATAAATACTAAAAGTTTTCAAAAACAAACAAATGAATCAGTAAAAATGCTTTATTTTAGAAAAATCAGAGGCGTGAAAGTAATTACTATGTCCGCTCTTATTAAAATCAGAAATCGCTTTATCTTAGTGAGAGATAATTGTAGATAATAGTATGTAGTCTTCAGCCACCAATCTAGGACCACCATGTCAATGTTTTTCAGAAGTCTGTTCCTTCATAAATACTTTTTATAAATTTTATTAGAATAATATGACATTCTTCAACAATAACAAATTATTTACAAAACTATACAAATACAACTAGGTACATAATTAATAATTTCAACAAAAATAATTAGGTTTTATCAAATTGACAGCACACTTTGTGAGACAAAATAGAAGAAAAAAATTAGATAAGTTGTTGAAAATGCCCACCACCTTGGAGAATACACGCTTCAGCCCTTTTCCTCATGTTGTCGCGAACTCTTTGAAGGATACCCTCGGTGTTTCTGATAATATCGCAAGAATCTCTTATACGATCCTTCAGCTCCTCTACAGTGTTTATTGGGGTGCGGTAAACTAAAGATTTAAGATGTCCCCATAGAAAAAAATCCAAACTATTTAGGGCTGGTTGAGGTCCGCCAAGACCTACCCATCTGTTGTTAAATGTGCGGTTCAAATATTCTCTGGCTTCAATACTAAAGTGAGCAGGCGCGCCATCGTGCATGAACCACATTCTGTTTCTAATCAGAATTGGTATATCTTCTAACAATATCGGCAAATCGTTCTCAAGAAACCGGCGGTAATTATGGCCATTTAGTCTTTCTGGAGGAAAAAAGGTCCAATTAGGTGATTTTCGATAATGCCAGCACAAACATTTACAGAGAATTGCTCTTGATGATGATGTTCTACAATGGCATGGGGGTTTTCGTCGGCCCAGATATGATTATTGCGGAAGTTTTTGATAGCGTTCCTGGAGAAGTTCGCTTCATCTGTGAACATTATTTCGCGATCAAATAAAGGATTACGCGCAATTTTTTCCAAAAACCATTCACAAAAATTAACTCGGAAAGGAAGATCTCGGGAAAGTAAGGCTTGCACTCGTTGAATGTGATATGGGTATAAAAAAAATCATGTAGAATTCTCCAAACTAGGATGTGCGAAATGTTTAGGTTAATTCCAATTTTCCTAGTACTCAGTTCAGGATTTTCATCTATGGAATTTAATACTGCCTCTTCAATTTCTGGAGTTCTTACAGTCCGATGGGCCCCTTTTAACTGATTATTTGGCTTGAATGTACCTGTTTCAGTCAACCTTCTATGCACATTTGCAAATATTCGCCTATCTGGTATGACTCTACCAGGAAAGCGCTCTTGATATAATCGCCTAGCTTCCGGTGAACTGCCATCAGCCAAACCATACATGTAACGCATGTCTGCCAACTCTTCATTGGTAAACTCAACTATTTCTTTTCTCAGATATATCAGATATTTAGAACACAAAATTAAATAAGCCCTACTGAATCTGAAAGCTGAACTGTCAAATTAAGTTACAAGAGAAGTATTAATTCTGATAGCGAAAGCCTACTACAATAATAATAATTATTAGTAATCTTTCTTTATTGATGAACTAATAGTATTTTATAGTTTCGTGTTAAATAATAATTTTGAAATCTTTGGGTATTATTTGATTTCTTGAATTTAAGTCAAAAAAAAAATTTCCTTGCATGCCATGGCGATTGGTGTTGTCATATTAGCCATATTGTTAAAACTCTGCAGAGAAACGGTTTTTATTTTTTAAAACGAAAACCGTGCGTTCAACTCAAAATTACCAAAAGATCAAACTTGCTCAAAAATGAATGGAAATTTCAAAAGTGATTTTTGTTTGGAATTTCAAAAATAATTTTTGTTTAAAAATCAGTGGTGTACCATCAATATCTGGGAAAATATGCAGGTCGGGTTCCGTACGGACGCCACTGGTTTAAATAAAAAAAAATGTTCTATATCAAAAAAATCCACTAGATGCATAGTACCTCTATACCAAATTTCATTACAATATCTAGAGTGGTATTCGAGATATTATCGAAAAATTATGAAATTATTGAAAATTTAACACCCTGTATCTCAGAATGTACACCGTTTAAGACATATGTTTATATGAAGTTTTCTTCTTAAAATAGACCCAAAAATCACCTCCCTAAATATTGACACTCAATTAAGAAACACCCTGTATATAAAATAAAAATATGTTTATTTCTATTCAGTAAAGTACAACAAAATACAAATGAAATAAACAGCTCACTTTTGAAATGGTTTTACCCACTTATTGTGAGAAAAGAGTCAATTTCGGTTTCTTGGCCAGAATTTGGAAGGGTCGTATTTAGGGTTTAAGAGACAATTTTATACTAAGTCACATCTGGGGTTAACTACATAGTTTTTTTGGGTTTTGACACTAGAGCTACAATCAAACATTTCAGGGACCTAACGTAACATACGTTTTACATTTAGACAAACAATTTTTTTATTTCCTCACTAGACTTAAATATCCACTCCCTTATTAGTTTTTTGTATTCTTTTATTCTAGAAATTTATTTTAAATGGTTTGGAATTAAATTATACAGTTTAGAAGATAGTGAAGCTATAGTTTTGGTTCCAATAACCTTATTTGCTTTGAGTGTTCTACATTTTTTATTTACTGTATTCCTTGCCCTGTGTGGATGTTGTATTAGCTCAATTTTTTCTTTTCCTTGAAGTATTCTTGTTGCAATTTTTTGACAAAATGGTTGCCTTAAATTTAAGAGACCTGATTCTTCGAATAATTTTTTTGTTGGATATCTTATTCTTTTTTTAAAGATTACTTTTATCGCCCATTTTTGAAGGCTATTTAATTTGGTCAAGTTATAATTATTTACACCTCCCCATCACACAGGCCATAGGTTAAATGAGATTGAAAAAATGCGTAATAGAGTATCTTTAAATCTTTTAACTTAAAAAAAATTTTGAGATACTTAACTCCAGCTATTAAAAACCTTAATTTTTTTATTAGATGTTAAATTTGGAAATTCCATTTTAAATGTTTATTAATTATCACTCCTAAATATTTAATTGACTCTGTAGCTATTATTGTGAGAGAAACTGAAATTTTTAAACTTGCAATATTTGGTGTTCCCGATTTATAGGATGAAAATGGAATAAAAAAAGTTTTATTGATATTGAGTGTAAGTGTATTATAATTAAACAATTCTTTCAGTTTAAAAAAATCCCATTTTGCCATTTCTACCACTTCAGCCCATGATTTAGCTTTAACAAACAAAAAAGTGTCATCGGCAAAGCTTACCATGCAGCTAGTTATGTCTAGGTCAAAGACATCATTCATGTAAATAATGAATAGCAATAGTCCGAGGACCGTGCCTTGAGGGCTAACTGTTTGTATGGTGCTTGAAATTTCATTTATCTTTACTGTCTGTTGTCTATCTGTTAAATAACTTTTAATTAACTCAAGGCACAATCCCCTAATGCCAATACGTTTCAGCTTTCTTATTAGCTTAGAGTGGCAGACGGTATCAAATGCCTTTGCAAGATCGACGAAGGTGCACAGTGCAGCCTCTTTATTGTCTAAGTCCTCGTATATTTGTTTTGTTAGGTACACTGTTGCATCCTCCGTCGATCTACCAGATCGAAAGTCGAATTGGCACTCTGAGAGCCTGAGATTTTTTTCTAAGAAGCTTACCATTCTGTTTTTTAGTGCCATCTCGAATACTTTTGATACAGTTGAAATTAGTATTATGGGTCTATAGTTAATTATTTGAAGTTTATCACCACCCTTATTATTTGTGGATAATATCCTTTTTCAATGCATTTATTTATTAAATAGGAAATATGGGGAGAAATTAAATGTGATATTTGCTTAAGAGTTTCTGACTTAATTCCATCGTATCCTGGTGATTTTTTTACTTTAAATCGCTATATTAACCTGTTTATTTCTTCAGGAGTGGTAGATTTTAAAAACAGAGAATTTACATTAGGGTTTCACTCAGGAGGTATATTTTTTGGCGGAGATATTTTTTTTGCATAGTTTTCCCGAGTTTCGAATAATGGGTATTAAAAGCATCTGCAATATCATCCAAGTTTGAACAAGTACTATTATTAATTTCTATTTCATCTATTTTTACCTTTTGTTGTCTTTTGTTGTGTCCCACAATTTTATTAACCATCGTCCATAATTTCTCTGATGAGTCTGAATTTCGTTCTACTTGCTTTTCAAAATACTCTTTTTGACTTTTTTTATTAATGCTGTTAGTTTATTTTTATGGTTTTTATATTTGTTTAGTAATTCCACATTTTCAGGATTTTGCAAACACTGCTGAATTTTAACGGTTTTAGTGAATTTAAGAATAGGTGATTTTATGTTATTAATTAAAATTTCTGAGGACTCATCAAGATCCTCAGAAGAATAAAATGCTTTCCAAAACTCTGGAACTGACATAACCTGCCCCACTTTACCATAATCAGTGAATTTTTTAAAATGCTGCTTATTATCATAATTTTTTGATAGGGGCTGTTCAGTTTTAATAAAAGCCATGCTTGGATAATGATCTGTAAGATTGTAACAGTAGACTAATGAATCTATTTCCATTTCTTGCCTACTTGATTTTATAAATATGTGATCAATACAAGATTTTTGCTGACCTCTTACCCTTGTGTTTTTATTAATATATGGCCAAAAAACATTTGCATAAAGGCAGTTTAGATATTCTTCAGAGACATTAGTTTGTTTTAATATATCAATATTGATATCTCCAATCAAAATTTGGCAACCCGTATCTGTAAAGTTATTTAGGTAGGTTTCTAGACAGTTTATAAATTCATTGCAGTTTGTTTCTTAGCATCTGTAAAGCGCTGTTATGAAAAAACTTGTTTGGCTTACTCTCAGTTTGACGTTAATACACTTTGTTTCCCCTATATTACATATTCCAGCTTGGTACTTTATGCCAGAGCGAATAAATACCACTGTGCCATCATTTCTGTTAATTTTACTATCATTATAAAATAAATCATAATTCGGAATTTTAAAAATTTCTTTGTCATGTATTGCAAAAGTCTCAGTAAGGACTACTAAATCAAAACTTTCATTCAGACTATTTATAAATACCAGAAGTTCATCAAGATTTTTAGCTATACTACAAATATTTACATGAAATACTTTTAGAGATGAAGAAAAGTTCTGTTTTTGATTTTTATATTCTGTTATGTTTGATACCTCATGGGTATTGTGATTAAATGGCCTGTAGTTGGCGATATACCTATTCATTTGAATTTCCAAAACACTATCCAAAAATTATATCAAAAACAGAACAGGAAACATAAATTACATATATATACACAGTTTTATACCTAAAAATCTAAAACTACCTAAAATAGGAGAGAAAAAAATATATATATGAAGCAGCTACAATTATTACAGATAAAAAATATATATATATATATATATATATATATATAATATATATATATATATATATATATATATATATATATATATATATATATATATATATATATATATAAACTGAAATCCAGTGATATAAAGATAAGGTCAGATCTTACCCAAATATACAGATATGGAATTCCATTTATTACTAAAATGAAGAGTGTGGAACCTAATACTGGTGAGGTTCCAGATAAATCAATTTTGTCAAAAAACGATTAAATAAATTGAATGAACTGCCAAAATGTTGGTGGCGTACACACCAGACTCAATGAATTATTGAAGGGGGTGAGACTCGGTGACCACACAATCGTAGTTTTAGTAGAAACATGGCTTAATGAGAGTTTCTTGACCAATGAGGTGAATATTCCAGGATACAACATATATCGCTGTGATCGCTGTAGTAAAACTAGCGATAAACACAGAGGGGGTAGTAGTAGTAGCTTATAGCTGTGTCTGATGAGGTTATGTCTGGGAAGCTGGACTCATCTATTGATAGTGTTGAACAGTTATTTGTGGAGGTCAAGGTTAATAATTACTCAGTTGGTGGCATCTACCTTCCGCCTCTGGCTCTCCATCTGATAAATACGGTCTTCATTGTGCTTCTATAAGAGAGATTCATGAAAAACGCCCATGCTCTATCTACTATATTTTTGTCGATTTTAATTTACCGGAAGCAAGGTGGTCAATCGACACTGATGGAATGTATGTAACATCTAGAGAAGATTATCCTGCCCATCTGCTGGCTGAGACTTATTCTTTTTTAAAATTGTGTCAAATAAACAAAGTTTTTAATAACCGCAAAGTATTTTTAGATTTAGTTTTCTCTAATAAGTTAAATGTTAAGTACTTGCCAGTGTGCACCATATGGCATATTGCTTTAATATCTCTGTTGATTATAGGCCTTTTTCATTTGATGAATGTTACTATGATTTTAGGATAGCAAATTTGTATGCCATAAATGATCGTCTAGCCTCTGTTGATTGGGACTTTCTTTTTCAGAGTGTGTATGATATGTTTTACAGGAGTGTCTTGATCTGTATGTACAGGGTGGCCATTTTATGGTGATACAGTACCTTATCTAGAAAACGGTAATAGTTACGACAAAAAGTTAAATACAAAAGTTGTTTGGATTCCATTATTTGTTTATACAAGGTGTTTCGTTTTGACGTGACACATGTCGACTTTCTTAATTTAAATGGGACATCCTATATATTATTACATGTTTCGATTCTACTATTAATTTGTGAAAGTTTTTATAACAACATCTATATTTGAATTCTTTATCGTTCTTGAGTAAATTGAGTTTTTAGAACTTTTTTTAAAAAATCATATTTTTTTTAAAAAAAATTTTTTCTTTATAAAACTTTAATGGAACTGACTAATATCCTAAACATACATTACTAAGGGTTCAATTCAACGAGTTTCCATGCTGGTCTTACCAATTAATATACAGGGTGTTAAAAATAGAGAGCAAAACAAACAGAACTTTAAATGTAAAATCTCCTATTTTTCAAATGGAACACCCTGTATATTTTTATTTCATCTGATTCAGCGTTCAATTACCTATCTTACTCATATATCTGTCCTATACCTAAAATGAACAGTTTCGATTTTATTAGCCGTTTTCTGATTTATCCCGGAATTTTGCCAGTAAATGAGATCAGAAACTAAAAAAATCAAGATAGGCTTAGAAAATAACCTAATGCAATTGTTGACTTAAGTTGACATTTGCTCTGTTTGTTCTTTTTGTCAAATTTTTGCTGCGAAATTTGTTAAAAAATGGCTTTATATAGTTTAGACGAACGTTTGAAATTATACAACTGTTTCATAAAAAATAATAAAAGTCCAGGGTTAGCCCTTAGAGAATATCCTAATAATCGAGTTCCCTCCAGGACTATATTTTTTTGAATTGTGCGTGATTTGGAAAATGGTGTCTTTAAAAACTCTAAGAAAAATCGTCCCAATTTTGTCCTCACTGAGGAAAAACAACTGGAGATTTTACTTTATTTCGAGGAAGATGATGAAAGATCCCAAAGATATGCTGACAGAGATATTGCAGGTGTCAGTAGAGGAAGTATTCAAAAAACACTGCAGGTGAATGGTTTTCATCCTTATAAATTTCTTCCGACTCAATTATTATCACAATTAGACTTTAATGAAAGATTGACTTTTGTTGTGATATTATGGACCGGCAGTTCGAAAATGTGTTTTTTTCAAAAGTGCTTTGGACTGATGAGGCCTCATTTAATACGGCGGGTATTTTTAATCGGAAAAACACTCATTACTGGTCTCAAACTAATAAACATCTAATAAAAGCAATTAAAAAACAAGGCCGTCAAACCGTAAATGTGTGGTGCGGAATTATTTGCGACCGTATTATCGGACCAATATTTTTTGACAGGTCGTTAAATGGCGAAAGATACTTGGAGCTGCTTAGGAATGAAATCATGCCCCTTATCAACGACTTGCCAGCAAATATTCGAGAAAATATCATTTTTCAGTAGGATAGCGCCCCTTACCACACGGTTGCACCGGTATTAAATTTCCTTAATCAACATTTTCCGTTGTGGATAGTAAGACATGGTTTAATATCCTGGCCACCACGAAGCCCTGATTTAAGCCCTTTAGACTTCTTTTTGTGGGGAGCACTAAAAAATAAAGTTCGTAAAAATAGATCTAATAATAGAAATGAGTTAAAAATAAAAATCAGGGAAGAGATCAATAATTTTAATGCATCTAATTCGATAAGGAACGCTATTCGAAAAATGGAGGCTATTTACACTTCATGTATCGAAATAGACGGTGGCCATATTGAAAATTTTTTAAATTCTGTTTTAATCATGTTTAATACTCAGTTAGTTATTAGTTATACCGTGTCGCACAAGATATCTTTTTTGTCTCCCTTATTTTAAACATTAAATAATAAGAACATAAATTACATAATAGTTCACTTTTATTTGTATTTTCTAACATTATTTATAGTCGCTATCTGTGTTAAGGAAGTTTATTTAAAAAAAATAGTCAAATCAGGAAACGGCTAATAAAATCGAAACTGTTCATTTTAGGTATAGGACATGAAAATATACAGGGTGTTCCATTTGAAAAACAGGAGATTTTTACATTTAAAGTTCTGTTTGTTTTGCTCTCCATTTTTAACACCCTGTATATTAATTGGTAAGACCAGCATGGAAACTCGTTGAATTGAACCCTTAGTAATAGTGTTAAGGATATTAATCAGGTCCATTAAAGTTTTATAGGTAAAAAATTTTTTTTAAAAAAAATTCTAAAAACTCAATTTACTCAAAAACAATAAAGAATTCAAATATAGATGTTATTATAAAAACTTTCGCAAATTAACAGTAGAATCGAAATATGTAATAATATATAGGGTATTCCATTTAAATTAAGAAAGTTGACAAGTGTCACGTCAAAACGAAACACCCTGTATAAGCAAAAGTGAAATAAAATAAAAATCTAATTAAATCCAAACAACTTTTGTGTTTAATTTTTTGTCGTAACTATTACCGTTTTCTAGATAGGGTACTGTATCACCATAAAATGGCCACCCTGTACCTAAAAAACGTTATAGATACCTATCATTTCCGAAATGGTTTAATCCAATTTTGAAAGATCTTATCTGTAACTAAAAAGGCTGCTCACAGGAGGTATATGTCGACTAGAGCACTTTATGAATACTTAGAATTTTCCAGTCTTAGATCAGCCTGCAAAATTGAATACGACAGGTGTCATGTAGATCATATTCAGAGGGTTGAGCAGTCTTTGCAACATAACTTTAGAAATTTTTGGAGGTATGTGGGTCATAAAAACAATTCGGGAAGCTACCCGAATACAATGTTCCTTGATAGAGAATTGGCAGAATGTGGTCAAGAGATTGCTGATCTATTTGCAATGTTTTTTTGTAGCGTCTACGATGGTTCGGTCGTTTCAGTGCCTAATTATGCTTTTGAGCAAACACTTGATATTTCAATTCAAGGTTTTACTCTTTCAGATGTGTGTTCTAAAATTGATGAACTCCCCTATAAGTTGTCCTGAGGCCCTGACCCTGTACCAAATACCTTTCTTAAGAAGTGTATATGCACAATAAGTAAGCCTTTGCAACTATTGTTTAACTTTTCTATAAAGTCCTCTTCATTTCGTGATTTATGGAAGCGAAGCTTTATTATTCCTGTTTTCAAAAATGGCAATTCGGAGGATATCAAAAATTACGGGGGAGTATGTAACCAATGTGCTATTGCTAAGTTGTTTGATAGTTTGGTGTTCGATCAACTCTTTTGGAAGCGCAGGCGCTTGATTGGTGATGGTCAGTCTGGATTCACTAAGGGCAGATCCACCACAAGTAATTTGGAAAAGTATACGGTTCAGTTATTGGAGGCTTTGGAGGGGGATCCCAAGTTGATGCTGTTTACATCGACTTCTCCAAGGCCTTCGACCGGGTCAGTTTTGACCTATTGTTGGCAAAGCTGGGCACTATGGACTTTCATCCCCATCTGGTGGCATGGTTGAGGAGTTTTCTGACTGGAAGGGTGCAAAGTGTAAAAATTAACAACTTTATCTTCAAATCAATTGATGTTCTCTCGGGTGTTCCCCAGGGATCTCACTGTGCCCCCTAGTGTTCAATCTGTTTGTCAATGATATAATGAAAGTTATCAAATTTTCTTCAGTGAGTATGTTCGCAGATAACTTAAAGTTGTACAGACCAATTGATCAGTTGGAAGATTCAGTGGCCCTACAAAATGACTTAGATGTTTTGAATAAATAGACAATAATCTACATACATCATTAATGGTGACCATCTCAAGTATGTTGATATTGTGAAGGATTTAGGTGTTTGGTTTGATGAAAAGCTGTGCTTCAACGAGCAAATTATAAGAACTTCTCTTAAAGGTCAGAAAATGTTGGGTTTTGTATATAGAAATAGCATGAATCTGTATGTGGGTGTGATTAGGACTCTATATACTTCATTGGTTAGGTCTTGCCTTGAGTACTTTACAGTGGTATGGTCTCCTCAATATTTGAAATCTATTAGCGTTATTGAAAGGATTTAGAATAGGTTTTTGCGTTATGTAAGATTCAAAATTGGTAAGCTTTAATCATTATCATCGATCAGATATGCTGCATGGGTCTGATTGCTCTTGAGAAGCATCGCTTGATGTTCGATTTGTGCTTAATCTTCAAACTTGTTAATGGTCTGATTGATTGTCCCCAACTTCTCTCGAGAATTTGTTTAAATATTCCCAACCGTCGTTTGAGGAACTTCGATCTCTTTAAGGTTCCATTTCATGCTACCAATTATGGTAAACATTCTCTCATTGATAGAAGTCTTCGGTTACTCAATGAGTTTGGTGAGTATCTCGATCCATTTGGGTGCACACTAGTTGGTTTTAAAAATATTTGCTATTTTAAGTTATATTTATTCCGATTTTGTATTGTTCCTGTCTGTGAATAGTTATTATAAAATGGGGTATCCCGTAAATTTAATTTAATAAAATTTAAAAATTTATATATAGACATGACTTTTGGGAGAGGGGGTTCTTGTGTAAAAAAATACATCATTTAACCTCGAACACCAAAAAAAGATCGTTACTTGTATGTAGTATTTCTATCATATTAGCTTAAATAACAGTGGCTTTTAATAAAAATGAGCCCGGAGCCGCTGGTAATTGTATATTTATCTGCTCTTTTTATGATTTAAACGCTAATACTAACCTTCATAAACCCGTGGTCAAAAACTTACATGAAATACCGAGTGGGGTGCAAATGTACCCCAACATTTTTGGACCTATTTATTATGTTTTTAATTAATGAATATTAAAAATTAATTAAATTCTGCTTATAAAAAAATATATTTTTACAAAAACAAGTTATAAGCATTGATACATTGAACACATTTTGAAAAAATAATATAAAATTATTAGATATAATAAAAACTAAAATAATTGTGAACAAAAGTACAAACATTTTGGTGACATTTTAAATAATTATTTAATTATCACACTTGTTACAAACTGTTATATTTTTTGAATGTTCTGCACATACGAACTGATTGCACCGAATACAATACTTTCGATATTTTTTGTCTTTACGTCTGTCGCATAAGAAACATCGCTGCTGTCTGCCAATAACGGGAACAGGTTGTTCGTTCCTTACTAGCAAAACTATTAACATGGACTGTTTTACTTTGGAATGTAACGACTTGTCATTGTGGTATCTACGGATCATGTTTTTCCTAATTAATTCTTGCCCCAACTCCAACAAAAACATTCTTCTCCTATCCAAACTTTTTTTTTTTCAATCTGGATTTTTTAACATCCAAAATTTATAGGCGTTAATGCCACCAATGTCCAGCAGATGGAAAAATATCCCATCATTTGCCAATTTATCTGTTGTGTCGACTTCACCCTTTGTTTTATTGTATTGTAAGATAATGTCTGGTTTGTAATTAGTTTCATCTCCAGTTATTTTGTCATCGTTATGTTCTGTCGATAGAAGAATATCTGCTGCGTTTTTTTTTTTGGTTAAGTAGGAAGCTTTATTTTCCATAAAAGCAAACATGCTTGAAAAGTCCTTCTTATATCTTGCTGGAAGTAGTTCTTTTGGAATATAAGGTTTATTTTTACGCAGTATACCACACAAGCAGGGGCGTGCGGTGAAATTTTAAGAAAGGGAAGCAATTTTTAGAAACTTACCGATTTGTATTGTAATTCAATTCTTCGATCATTTTTTTGCAAATTCGTCAATGACGTCATCATAAAAACGTCGATACTCCGACATATTTTGAAGAAGTTTATTTTCAATGGACAACAGCGATGTATGCGAAAGTGTCTCCTGCCCCGTTGAATTTCTCACGAAATTTTTTATACGTTTAAGTGTCGAAAAATTGCGTTCTACTGATAAACTTGTGACAGGTATTGTCAATACTAATTCACACAATTTCGGCACTTCGATGTAGGCATCTTCCAGCTCCTTGTCTTAAAAATTGCATTAGTTCCTTAGCGTTATTTTTTGCGCTAATGTCATCAGTTTCGTAAATCACTTTTAGTTCAGACACTCGGTCGAAGAACTGGCCATCGTTTTCTCCCAAAATAGGTCAAAGTCATCTCTTTTTTGGCTTAACATGGACTTAAAAATCGTTCACTTTTTTAGGCAAAAAGCAATATCATTTATTTGCTATAAACTAAAACTTGACCTTGTTTACCCGGATCCGGTTATTAGTTATAGATATTGTTTGTGCGTGACATTTAAAGATTTTGATTTATCAACTGGAAATATTTACATAATATTTACATAAAATTTATCTACATCTTTTTTTTAATTTTCACTTTTTTTGTTCCTTTGAAAATTTTAATTTTTTATTTATTTATAAAATGGCTGAATTTAAGTGCGATTCTTGCCAAAAAATCGTTTCGGAAAAAGACTGTTACAGAATTCGCTGTAGTGGGGAGTGCCGAAGAGATTTTTGTATGGTCTGTACAGGACTGGATAAATCCACGACAAAAGTGCTCTACAAACAAAAATTCAACAACATAAGATTTTTTTGCACTGTTTGCGACTCTCCAACTCTGAAATATTTGCATGATAAAATCTCAAATCTCTTCAGAATATCTCGAAGCCCTGGGTTCCTGCTTAAAGAAAAACAACGACATCCTTCCGATCATTGGCGAAATTTACGACATCTTACTCAATCATGACTCCAAATGGAAGATACTGCTAGAAAAAATTGAGGATATTCACAGCCTCCATTCTGGAATATCTGACAGTATACAAGAATCCTTATTTAAATCCATTAAAGAAATTAGGCAGGATACTTTCAATCTATCATCTATTTTAATGGAATCTCAAAATGAATCTGTCAAAGTCCAGGTGCATGATTCATCGAAGGAGCAGTTGACTAAAGAGATGGCTGAGCTGAGGCATAGTGTAAAACAAATGGCACTTACCCTGGAGAAGCTTGCTGATAAGCCTAAACAACAATCAATAAAGAAGATATACACCACCGCAATATCAACCCAAACCGATACAACAGATGTCCAAATGCCTGTCAATAGGTCTCCAAAAAAAGCTGTTTCCTTCCAGCCCAACAAAACACCCATTATAGAGAAATGGCATTATGTAGTGGTATCCTTAATTCCGTCCACGTATAAATCAAATCAGCTTGTACACTACATCAAAGAAAAATTAGGAACCACGAATTTTGTGCGTTGTTTTCCTATGCTTAAGAATGCAGACACTTTGCGCTCCGATTTTAAAATTGGGGTGCAAAATAAAGATCACTTAATTCAGCTTAAGAACGCTAGTCTGTGGCCACCTGGTACCATAATTGATCCTACCAATGATTCAGTTTCACCAACCCTTATCCAAACGCCGCCCACTTCCACAGCCCATAATGTCTCATCTTCTAGTCATCAAGATGTCAATATAGATATCCCAAAGAGCCGGGGGCTGTCTCCACCAAAGCCTCAATTATTGGAATCACCAGTGACATTTGTGCCTGAGGAGGATAAGTCAGTCATGATTGGCTCTGACAGGGAGACCATAGCAGCTTGTAGGTCATTGGCACTGGAGGGTTCTAAATTAAGCATGGAGAAAACTGCAAGGAAAGATGATTTTTTGCAGTTTGATCCAATGACTCCACCAAGAGTGCGGCTGTCCCAAGATTCGGATAAAGCAAATGGTCGCTATATATTAGCCAGATTAAGGGATCCTTCCTTACTAAAGACCTTAAGGCTATTTCTTGCTTATCTACACGACCAGCCATCTAGTGTGTGTTTTGAGGGGCATACAAGTACTAGCATTAAATTATTGCTAGCTTCAGAAGGCCTTCCCAGTGACAAGGACTCCCTGCGCAAGTTGTATTATCGCTTCCACGATGCCTATGGGATTGGTTCATCTGAAGTGGACTCAGACCTTGCAGCGTATAGATCTTTCTACTCCTCGGAAAAAATTTTACGGCTCCAAAAAATTCGTGAAAGTACTGGTAAATATTATTCTAGTGGTTCACCATCAAAAAGTAAAAATTTTTAGTCAATATGACGCGAAAAGAGGATCTAGCACCCTCTAAACAATTGACTAATAGTAATTTTAATCTTTTTTTTCTTAATATTCAGTCCTTAAGACATAAAACAGACGAATTATATCTTTTGTTAGAAAAGCTAAATTTTCCAGAAGTCATTGCCATCACTGAGCACTGGCTAAATATCAATCAACCTGTTTTTATTAAAAACTATACCACAATTGCCAGATTTAATAGAACTAATTTAACTCATAGAGGCACCATGATAATGTCTTTAAACAACGATTTTTCCGAAATATCAAAGTATAATCATTTATTATCTGAAAAAGTATTTGAATTTTCTATCGTTTATCACAATACTTATGACCTTTATATTATTTGTATTTATAGAACACCTGATGCTGATGTGCAATTATTCTGCCATAACCTTCTAAGTTTGCTCGAGTCCCTTCCTGTAAAAAGCAAATTAATCTTATGTGGCGATTTCAATATTGACTTTTCCAGTGTGTGTGCTGCTCAGGAATGTCTTCAGTCCATCTTTGAGTCATTAGGAATTGCCATGCACGTCAACTCCCCAACCAGAATTACTAAGACAAGTGCCAGTACTATAGATTACGTTGTGTCTTCTTTCGATCCTAGCTCCGTCGAATGTAATGTCTTAAGTCCAGGTTTCTCCGACCATGAAGCAATTTTCACAAAATTTTCAATTACATCCAAAGCGAAAAATTCCTCTAGACAAGTAGGCCGTATTTTTTCGGTTAGAAATTTCATTAATTTCAAACACCTATGTCAAATAACTGACTGGGACTCTCACACTTATGATGTCGACACTGAATTTTCTCGTTTTATAAAAGCTCTAACTAATATAGCTTCTGAATCTTTTCCTCTTAGGCCTATCAAAAATAAAAGAAGTAAACCCTGGTCCACTAAAGGTTTACGTGTATCTTCTAAGAACATGCGGTCACTATCTCATTTAAAGAAATTTTCGGACAGTGTCTTTTTTCATAATTATGTAAAATCATACAGAAAAATTTATCATAAGACTATTAAAGCCGCCAAAGATATTTATTACAATAATAGACTTTCTAACGCCAAAAATGTAGCTAAAGAAACCTGGTCTATCGTAAATGATTTAAGAAACAAAACTCCTTTATCCAACACTATCCTTACCTCTCCTGAGGACCTAAACAATTATTTTGTAAATGTAGCCAAAGATTTGACTAAATCCGTATCTCAATCTAATGACCCAATTTCATATCTCTCTAATCATAGGGTAAACCTGCACAGTTTCTTCTTTTCACCAGTAGTTTTATCAGAACTTCGCAGTACAATTAATGATATCAAAAATAAATCTTCCTCGGGAATTGATGGGCTTACTTTAAAAATGTATTCAAGTCTGCCGGAGTGCACTCTAGAGCATCTGACTGCTTTGATAAATATGTCTTTCCAAAATGGTACTTTTCCAAGCTGCCTTAAAACTGCAATAATCATACCTCTTCACAAAGGAGGTGTTTCAGAAGAAGCTTCGAACTATCGCCCAATTGCACTTCTCCCTACGCTATCTAAGATCATCGAAAGACTGGTTAAAAAAAGGCTTTTATCATTTCTGTCTAGATATGAAATACTTACAAAACATCAATTTGGATTTTTAAGTAACAAATGCACAAGCGATGCCATGTTTTCCCTTCTTAATAGAGTTTACTCCAGCCTAAACAACCATCACGCTACGGCAACAATTTTCTGTGATTTTTCCAAAGCTTTCGATTGTGTGAATCATAATATATTAACTAACAAGCTGCAGTACTATGGATTTAGAGGGACTCCTCTCGATTGGTTTAAGTCATATCTTAGCAACAGAAATCAAGTTGTGAAAGTTGACAACAGGATGTCTTCTTGTAGGCCAATGGAATATGGAGTGCCTCAAGGCTCGGTACTAGGCCCTATCTTGTTTCTTCTGTTCATAAACGACATGGCTAATTTAAACATTAGTGGAAAAATATGTCTCTTTGCGGACGATACCAGCTTTACGTGGAGCCACCCAGATGTCACGGACCTACATAGGATTGTATCTAATGACCTAATCACCATTAAATCCTGATGCGATTCTAATCTCCTATGTTTGAACATCTCTAAAACGAAAGTCTTGTCTTATAAAAACACGCTGCAACCTTTTGACCTTAATGGCACCACTATTGATGTCGTAAACTCTGTAAAATTTCTAGGGCTTCTTGTAGATGATGCTTAAAATGGGATCCACATATCGACGCTGTATCAAGGAAGTTGGGTTCTGCTTACTTTGCGTTAAGATCTGTTTCCGAGGAGCTTAGCTTTTCTACCTCTAGAACTGTTTATTTTACTCTTGTTGAGTCGCACCTCAGATATGCTATTTCATTCTGGGGTACATGTTGTGCGACTCAATTTGATCGAATTTTTATACTACAAAAAAGAGCTGTTCGTTACCTACTGAGACTTAACAGTAGAACTCACTGCCGAGATTTCTTTAAAAGATATAAAATACTAACCCTTCCTTGCTTATTCATTTTGGAATCGGTTTGCTTAATTCGTAAGCATGCACCTGCTCTATTAGAGAGACCTTCTCACAACTACCCTCTCAGAAACACTGAGCACGATCTCTATCTTCCAACCCCACACTTAGAGTTAATTAAAAGATCAGTAATCTACAATGCAAAAAAATGCATAATCACCTGCCATTTAACATCAAATCCATAATATCTCTGACTTCATTTCGCAAGGCTTTGAAATCATTCTTACTGGAAAACGCCTTCTACACCGTGAACGAGTTTTACAACACATAAATTTATCCTTATGAACCCCTAGTGTGATAGTTGCCATTACCAACCATTTTTACCGAATTTTGTATATGTATTTTTTTAATTGTTTCGTACTTTTTTATTTTTTATTTTTTACTTTGCTTTTTTATTTTTTTTACATTATATTTATGAAAATGTTTATAACATAGTACGACTGACAAAGTACATTTCTAATGTACTTCTTTTAGGATTCTATTATATTAATATTCTAAATTCTTGATTTAAATATTATTTTTCTATAATATTTATGATGTGTTTTTGTCTTGTTTTGTTTGCTAATTTTGATGTTTGTAAACTATTTTTTTACAACAGCTTTGTCCACAAAATTGTAAAATTTTTTTGACAATAAAGCATTTATTTATTTTATTTATTTAGTTTGTAATATATTAAAAACATTGTCCGAGAATGGAAATATTTCTGAAAATATGTTCAACAAATAATTAAAATTAAAATCTCGTTTCAAACAGTCTAAAAACCCCCTCGAACTATTTATTGCTTCTGAGTACCACGTTTCATTATTTTTTATTATATTCTCAAGTAGTTCAATCAGTGATTCACGATTTTCAGGTACTGTTAACATAAGTCTTCCATTATAGTTCCACCTAGTAGGAGCTACTTTGGGCAATCGTTTGTGGACAATGGAGTCCAAAGCTTGTGTACGTTTGGTTGACTTGGAAAAAAAGCAGCCATGCCATTTAAAGTAACGAAAAATACTTTACACTCTTTAATGTGATTGATGGACTGGGATAAAACTAAATTTAATTTATGAGCAAAACAATGGACAAACACAGCACTTGGGAAAGTTTCTCGAACTTTAGCTTTCAGACCCACTAATTGTCCTGCCATCATTGCGGCTCCATCATAGCTTTGAGCAACTAATTTTTTCTTTCCATTAATTTCTTTAGTAACGTTATAAACTACAGCATATAATGCATCTGCTGTACGATTTTCAGACACATTCTTAAAACCTAAAAATTGCTCTTGAATACTTCCGTCTGTTTTAACGTAGCGTATTACTATAGATAATTGGCTAAAATTAGTGATCTCAGTTGTTTCGTCCAGAATAATAACAATGAACCGCGCCTCGCCAATCTCCTGCTTAATTCTTTTTAGAATAATGGTTGCAACAGCGGAAATTAAATCATTCTGGATTCGATTCGACGTTCCGCGAAAAACGTAAATCTTGAAAATTTCCTCTATTTGAAGAAACCCTTGTTTCGTCATGACCTAATCCTAAATCCCAATTCGTGCTGTCCGAGAAAACAAACAACATCGATAAGTTTTCTTAATATTTGCCTGTTTTTATCGACTAGTTCATTGTGTTGGCGGTGACTAATTTCCAACTGTTTATTAAGGGCGTGTTCAATTCTGGTTTTGCCGAAGGCTTTTTTTTATGACGGCCTGTAAATGCGCTTTGGACATAATGTGTCTTTTTACAGCTTTATGGAAATTGTTTAAATCGGAAAAACCTGTTTTATTCCAGAGACCTTTTTCATTTTCAAAAAGAAAACATGGCCAACAAAATAATTCACTTATATTTTCACACCCTGTTAGCCATTTAAATGTTTTTCCGGATAAAAATGTCTAATACAGTTTTTCAGTTTTGTAGTTAAATTTTTCATAGGCAGTTTTGCCGTTCCTTTGGAAATTATTTGAAGCTTATCAGCGAAGTTTAATGTTGAAAATCCCTTTATTATTAAGATACACACCACACATTCACACACACTCTTCCTACTAAACTCTCCAACATTTTCAACATTATTACCGACAGCCGAAGTTGACGGTATTTGCATATCCACGTCCGTATTATTGTGTTCCATATCGCACCATACACAACGCGACGTACGTATCACTCAACACACGTATGGCCGTTAAAACAAAGAACCTACTCCAACGATAGCTTCCGCCACCACTTAAAGCACGCGACTGAAATGCAAAAATTGCAAACAGCCGGTGGAAAGTTCAATAACCTCTGGCTCGATTAACAGGAAATCAAGCATACAGGACTTGGTTGCAGAGAAGCTAGCGGCCCGCATAGGTTCTATTCGATATTCTATTGTAGCTGGGTCGGAGTCAAGGCCGCATTTATTATGGGCTTGATAATTAAGATAATATTTTAGCATTTTTAATATATACTAAATTACTGGTTTCCTATTTCAAACTTACATTTTAGAAGATATTTTCTAATTTTTTTTGGGGAAGCACTGCTTCCTTTGCTTCCATGGATTGCACGCCTTTGCACACAAGGTAAGGTTTTTATCTAAAAGCTTATCAGCTAACTCACTACTGGTAAAAAAGTTATCAGTAGTTATTCCGTATCCTGTAGATAAATGGTTTACCAGGTCCATCACTACCCTTTGTCCTTGATGGCCTTTCTCTGGTTTGTTTCCTTCTTTGCCTAAAATTATTACCTATTTTGTAATAAAAATCTGCATTTTTTTCATGAAAAACTTACCTAAATAAGGTTGCATATTTACTGTATATGCTGAACTACAATCAGCCAATGCCCAAATTTTTAAACCGTACTTGTCAGGCTTACTCTTCTTGTAAACCCGAAAAGGTGCCTTGCCTCGGAATGGGACTAACTTTTCATCCACCCACAAGTGTTCAGATGGATTTAAAGATTTCTTGCAATTTGATACAAAAATATCTCTAATTGGGACAAATTTATCAGTGCTTTTTCTTTCTTCTCTTGTTTCAAAATTGTCGAATCTTAAAAAGCACATAATCTGTCGGAATCTGTTGCGAGACAAAGCAGATGATAGCTCTCTAGCAGCGTGCAAGGCTCCAAATATAATAAGCAAACCAATAAATGCTTCCAGTTTTTCTTGCACAAAAGGAGAAAAGGCCTTCTTATTTCTGGCATACTATAATTCGGCTTTTCTATTCGTCTCCGATAAAATTACATCCATAATATCTTGTGAAAAAATAGTTCAAAAGCTTCTTTTATGGTGGAAAATTTGGAACTATATCTAGTCAAACCTGTTGAAACCTTTTGAATAGTACATTTCCTTCTTTTTACCCTCGTAGTGGCGCTATGGTGGCGACATTCGGAAATATAATTCAATAGAAACGACAGATTATCATATTGGCAAGTGGCAACATACATAAATAGGTTGTTTGTTTTATAGAATGCAGGTTTATATAAAAAAAATACTTTCTAGGGGAGTAGTGTTGCGATTTTGTTTCAAATATTCTACCCCGGGGAAACTGCAGTTTTGTACTCTGGAAGGCAAATAGGACCAAGCTATACACAGGTATGTACTTATACCTATTGACATAATATATAAATACAACTATTTCTAAGAGGGCATAATAACTCTGAACTGCTTGCTATAAAAATATTTGCTTATAAAAATATTTCATAAAATTTCACATAAAAACGAAGAAGATATATCAGTTTAAGATACTTAACCCTTTTTAAAACGTAATGAGTTCCCGAGTAACAAATTAAAATGTGAAAGAACTTGAATTTATATTAAATATGCCTTAAACTCTAACTCGCTTTATTTTCACAAAACACAAATTATGTTTGGCTCTTATGTAATTTAGAATATGGCAATTGCAATAACCCTTATGTTTTAAAATAATAAAAAAACTTAACTAATCTTACAAAACATTGTGTTTTGGATAAGTACTATGTTCACTCGTTAAAAAATTCATTTTTGTTTTGTTTTAGTTACGTAACATCGAGTATTCAAAAGGGATTTAGAAGTTTGTCAACATCCAGTTGGAGCTGCTGCGATTTGACATACTTTTTGACTAAAGGTTCTGTAATTGATTGTGGTTTGGCTTCCTTATTGCACATATTTTCATAGTTATCAAAAAGTGTTTAGAAAACATACACATTTTGTGCATAAAAAAATGTACAATATTATTCAGAAAATAGTATTTTGCGCAAGAAATATGCACTCACATTTTTTTGGAAATGATGCACAATATTATTCAAAAAAAATATTTCTAATTTATTGTACAACTTTCGGCGTAAATTGTATACAATTATGCACAATATTGTTTGAAGAAAATGTATATTGATGTTGTTAAAATATTTGCTATACAAAATTGTCCAAAAAATATGCATTCTCTTGTGCAAAAATCTTATATATTATTGTATGTCAATTCAACATAGTATTGTTCAGAATATATGCACGATTATTCAGAAAATATATACAACTAATTCTGAACAATCATGTGTACATTTTTTGCACAAAGTTGTTTCAAGTGCAACATTCAGACACAATTTGTGCACTAAATCTACACAATTGTGCAGCATTAATGCATATTTTTTTTAGAGTGTGGAAAAATGCAATAGGTATCCCACTTCACAAAAATAAGGACCTTCAAACATCTTCTAATTTAAAAATCATAATCATATCGCCTGGGGCTTCTACAATTTTTTGATTTTGACTAACATAGTGCCTGAAGTGCAGTGCGGCTTCAGACCCGGGTTTAGTACTTCTACTGCTCTTGCTTACCAATAACATTCTTGTAAATTCTGATCAGGGACTTGTCACTGTTCTCGTGTTACTTGACTATTCAAAAGCATTTGATACTATCAACCATAACTTGCTCTTAGCCAAATTGAAATACTTTGGCTTTGATAATATCTCAGTAAAATTAATTAAATCATAATCTCAATCAATTAATCTCTTATAATAACTGTGAATCAAAAGAACTTTCTATATTATCTGGAGTTCCCCAAAGGTTTGTCCTGGGACCTCTTCTTTTCAATTCTTAACAAATGTAAGATGATCCTGACACTCTTAGCCAACTTCTGACACACACCCAGATTTATTTTTCCTTTAAACCCGAAGAGTTTGAGGTGGCTAGTAATATAATACATTGTCTAAAGAACATAATCTAAATGAGACAATTCGTCCGACATGTTGGTGGTACCATTTTAATTGTTGACTAAAAATGCATAATTTGCACTATTAAATACCTTCAGATACCAATTTTTCAGTTGAATCTGCACAAATGTCAAATATCTCTGCGCTAAAATCTTAAATTTTGAGGAAAAATTGTATTTACACTTTCAATATCCTCAATTCCGATTTTCAATAGAATCTTCACAAAAGTCAAAAATTGTCCGTTGTGTTGACGCCGAAATTTTGCATTTTTAAATGGTGACTAAAATTTATAACTGGTATATAAGAGTTTAAATACCATTGATACCCATTTTCAGTTTAATCTGTACAAATGACAAAATTCCACGGTCGTTTTGGCGGCGTATTTTAAAATATTGACTAAAATTCATAATATGCCAAAGTGTGAAATTATATTGTCTCGGGAAGTGTATAAAAATGTATTCCAAATTTGCAGTTAAGTGAACAAATTTAAGTAGGTAAAAAAGCCATTAAAAGGTTTGAACTTTGCACCAAATATACAAAATGAGTATTAATTCAAATACTGTTATAAATGTATGTAAAGCCATATGTATGTATATATTACCAATTACAAAAAAATAATAAAAATACTGTAATATACAGTACATACATTATAGGAAAAAGATAAGTTATTTCTAGCAATCAGGTAACTAAAATACCTGGAATTTGAAACTTTTCTTATTTATCAGTATAATAAAAGAATATTGTCACCATTATTATAGTCGACAGAAATCCTCATTATGTTTGACAATAAACACAGGTTGACACTTGATATGTTCCGCTTTCGTTATCATCTGCAGGGGTAGATTACGCACATAATATTCGGCACAAAACACCCCGAAATCCCCGTTTACCCCAAAACCAGGCGTGAAATAGAGGGACACGTGATGGGACGATCAAAGGGCCTGCTTTGCGCAAACAAGTGATTAAAACCAGCGGCGGCGCGTAACAATGTACAAAACTATGATGTTTACGTGAACACAAATCAAAAGACAAACCTACATACGGAGTGATATATTTTAAGCATTACAAGGTTTGATCCAATTTCGGATGGGCAATAGAACGAAAGGGATACATATTTTGGTGTATTTTTTTACATTTTTATTTCCCCAGTTTTTAAATTTAAATCTGTCTATACAAAAAATATTAGTCTTGTGAAAGTATTTATTTAAAGGCTTTTAAACAATAAAGATTTCCGTCGTTCTAATCCACAAGTTGGAGTTGCTCATAAAGACGGAAACAATGTGTTATCACGACACGTGAGCTCACGTGCTATCATATAAACTCACCTCAAATACGCGCATTGTGATTTTTTGGTATTTTAATGTATCAGAACTACACTGAAGCCACCTCATGCGTATCTCCTCACCTCGCCAACCTCATACATGATCTCACGTTTTTATTTTCTATACTTCCCTATATTTTCACGTCAGGTGATCACATTTCAGTGTTGTGTTTATATTTATAAATATACAGGGTGTTTCTTAATTGAGTGTCAATATTTAAGGAGGTGATTTTTGGGTCTATTTTAAGAAGAAAACTTCATATAAACATATGTCCTAAACGGTGTAAATTTTGAGATACAGGGTGTTAAACTTTCAATAATTTCATAATTTTTCGATAATATCTCGAATATCACTCTAGATATTGTAATGAAATTTGGTATAGAGCTACTATGCATCTAGTGGAGTTTTTTGATGCAGAACATTTTTTTTTATTTCTACCAGTGGCGTCCGTACGGAATCCACCTGCATATTTTCCCAGACATTGATGATACGCCACTGATTTTTTTTTAAATAAAAATTATTTTTGAAATTCCCATTCATTTTTGAGCAAGTTTGATCTCTTGGTAATTTTGAGTTGAACGCATGGTTTTCGTTTTAAAAATACAAACCGTTTCTCTGCAGAGTTTTAACAATATCGCTAATATGACAACACCAATCGCCATGGCATGCAAGGAAATTTTTTTTTACTGAAATTCAAGAAATCAAATTTGCTTATGAATAACTAATACCCAAAGATTTCAAAATTATTATTTGAGCTTATAATTTTTTAACACGCAACTATAAAATACTATTAGTTCATCAATAAAGAAAGATTACTAATAATAATTATAATTGTAGTAGGCTTTGACTGTCAGAATTAATACTTCTCTTGTAACTTAAATTTGACAGTTCAGCTTTCAGATTCAGTCGAGTTTATATATATATTTATATATATATATATATATATATATATATATATATATATATATATATATATATATATATATATATATATATATATATATATGGTATATATATATAAGTATATATATATATATATATATATATATATATATATATATATATATAGGCGATATATGCAAATATATAGACTGAAACAGGTTTTTTCAAGCCAAATAATCAATTAAAAGGGGCCCATCGGACTGTGATTAAATTCCAGAAATCTGAAGAGGCAGTGTTAAATTCCATAGACACACAAATCCTGAACTATATAAAAATTGGAATTAACCTAAATATTTCACACATCCTAGTTTGGAGAATGTTTATATGATTTTTTTTCATACCCATATCACATTCAATATATAGCCTTACTTAAGGAGATCTTCCTTTCCGAGTTAATTTTTGTGAATGGTTTTAAAAAATTGCGCGTAATCCCTTATTTGATTATGATAAAATGTTCACAATGAAGCGAACTTCTCCATAAATATAAATTAAGTTTAAAGTTTGGGCCGACATTTAACTCATTTTTATGGGCCAACATATTTGAACCCCCATGCCATTGTAGAACATTATTATATGATTGCAATTCTCTGTATATGGATATTTTCATTATGAAAATCACCTAATTGGACCTTTTTTCCTAACTTGAAAGACTAAATGGCCATAATTATCGCCGGTTTCTTGAGAACGATTTGCCGATATTGTTAGAAGATATACCATTTCTGATTAAAAGCAGAATTTGGTTCATGTACGATGGCGCGCCCGCTCACTTTAGTGTTGATATAGAAAATTTGAACCGCACATTTAACATACAGATGGGTAGGTCGGGGTGGACCCCAATCATGGCCCCCTAGGTTACATAGACCTAAATAATTTGGATTTTTTTAATGGGGACATCTTAAATCTTTAAGTTTACCGCACCCCATCACTGTAGAGGATGAAGGATCGTATAAGAAATTCTTGCGATATTATCAGAAACACCGAGGGTATCTCTTCAAAGAGTTCTACAACATGAGGAAAAGGGCTGAAACCTGTATTCTCAAGATGGTCTTATTTTAAACAACTTATCTAATTTTTTTCTTCTATTTTGTTGCACAAAGTGTGCTGTCAATTTGTTGAAATGATGTAATTTCATTTTTTTTGAAATTATTAATTTAAATTGTACCAATTTTTATTAGTTAGTTTTGTAAATAACTTGTTATTGTTGAAATAATATTATTTTAATAAAATTTATAAAAAGTATTTATGAAGGAACAGACTTCTTTGAAAAACATTGACATGGTTTTTGATTGGTGGCTGAAGAAATACATTGTCTACACATATCTTCAAAGATAAAGCGATTTCTTTTTAATAAGAATGGACATTTTTTATGACTTTCACGCCACTGATTTTTCTAAAATAATAATTTTTATTGATTCATTTGTTTGTTTTTGAAAACTTTTAATATTTATGTTCGACAAGATTTCGATCTCGAGTTTAATACAATAATATTCCTCTGCATGCATGGTGATATCCGTCTTATGACCAGGATTGTTTGGACCATGCAGAGAAACGGTTTTTATTTTTTAAAACGAAAACCGTGCGTCCAACACAAAATTACCAAGGGATCAAACTTGCTCAAAAATGAATGGGAACTTCAAAAATAAAGCCTGTATCTCAAAATTTACACCGTTTAAGACATATATTTATATGAAGTTTTCTTAATTGAATACGAAAAATCATTTAAATATTGACACTCAATTAAAAAGACTCTGTTTGTATATATATTTAATTTGAAACTGGACGTGTTTTTTAAAAGAGAATCCAGAAAACTAAAATCAGTTAATGACTGACATCTCTCATGAACACCGCTAATCAAAATAATACTGAAACATTAGTTTCATTGGGGAGGAAGGAAACAGGAAGGACTAAATTATAATTAGGAAAATAAATATTGTTTTTAATTATGTCAATATATTTTTTTTTCAAATTCAAATTATATAAGGTCCAAAAATTATTCGTATTGTGTGAAAAAGTAAAGACTAATAATATTAAAGTCAACTACTTATATTATCACATAAGTTAACTCGAATCAGTAATTATAAAATAATATATCTAAAATCACCTTTTTACAAGCACATTATCTAGTCTTTAAGAAATTTTACAAATATTTCAAGATTGTAGTTTTATGTGTGAATATGTTTTAGTGTTATGCGATTATGCTGCTGTTCAACTTTCAGCTAATGTTCAAAATTTGATAATTTTAAAAGTATGATAGAAACCCATGAAATTTATGCCAATTGACGAAATTTTTTTCTAGTTTAACATCCAAATCTATTTTTTCCTCCCCTCAAAATATTTGAGGAGATACTTGCTAAATTTTGGATTCATGCAATCTTGAAAAGTCCATATACCGTAACAGGGTGACAGTAAAACATTCCCGACGTTTTTCATGACAATTTGATTATCAGGGATAATTAACTTTAAAAGTTGTGCATTTTTCAGTTTCAGTTTAGATTTTTTGGTATTTCGATATATTTTGGAATCAAATGGTAAATTAGAAAGTTGTAGAAAAATAGGTTGAGGTTTTTAAATTTCTGACGTTTTTGTAAAAAAAGTAAATAGCTCCCTTTATATTCACGTTCAAAATCAGAATATCATGAGCCAATAATAGCTTTTTTTGTGCATTCAGAGCTAAGAGACTAGATGTACGGCAAAATTCTCTGATTTTTTATAATATATGCTTAGTTTTTCGTAAAATATGGTCTGATTGTAATATTGTTCTCTTCAGTAAGATTTATAAAAACAGCAACGGATTCGATTTACTCTAACCAATTTGAAGAACTAGTTGAGCAGTTTTTTTTATTATTAACAACTGACAACAAAGATATTGCTAAAATAATTATACAAAATGATGCGGCATGACACTGTTTATGATAAGGCGTGACAGTAGTGTGCTTCTAAGCGCGATTTCACGTAATATCACAGTCTAACTTTGGGAGCAAGATAGTACAAACTCACTAATAGATTTAGAGGTTGGGTATTTTGAAGTTTTATTTGAATGTGGTATAGTGGCTTTCTAATTTATGTTGCTTCAAGTTATACTACTAGTCTATCAAATGCAAAAAAACTTCACACACGCCCTGACTATGCTTTGACTACTCTCTATAGTTCAGATAGTCTACTGATGGTTTCGTTTATTATCTCTGCTTCTTATTAGGCCAAAAATAAATTGAAGGTTAGGGTTTTGTTTTTTAAGACAGTTAACTTTTGTGGTTTTTTTTGTTGTACTTGGAGTGTTCTTTAACCTATTCTTTATCAAGTTTAGACTGAATGCTTTAGTTTTAAACATTGCTTGAGCTAAACACGTTTTTGGTGCTTATAACTAAAATTACTGTAATTAAATATGATTAATTTTTTGGGGCGAATTTTTCAAAAAAAAAACCTAAAAGAAACTTGTAACTGTACCTACGCCACTGACTATATCTCTCCAGCTCGCGATACACGGCACGACAACGGGACAAATTGACGTGACGCGTCAGCTTTGATCCGCGTCCACGTAATAAACATCGCGACATCCGTAACGAGTGTGACTAACAGGCAACAGCTGCATTGGAATCCTGCCTTAGAACGGACTGTTTTTACTGCTATGGTCCTGCTAAATGGTTCGACAGGAATGGGATGTCGAGACGGATTGGGCAAAAATTGGGCGATCTTAAATATTTTATTGCTTGCCATTAGAATAATCGATTGTTCCTGTCACATGGTTTCTGAGGTGTTAATAATATGTCTTTTTTGACCAACAAGTTTTTGGTAACAAGATATTTTCATTATTCTATTTGCTAATATATCAGAAATAATTACATTTGTACCAGAAACTGGCACACAAGTTAGGAATATTTGAAAACATTAGTGGATGGCGATCATAAAAAAATGTTAATTTCTACGTGTATCTTAAAAATGTTTGTACTAAAGAGACATATTAATTTTAAAGTATGACTATTCAATTCAAGGATATATTTATTTACACGCAAAAGTTTTTATAAAATAATAATTAAAAATATATATATAAAAAAGAAAATATCTGCTATAATATTAATATTTATTATACATTTCCTTTATTATAAAAAAAAGAAAAGAAAAAAACATCAACTCTTAAAAGTGAGTAATATCATATATATATATATATATATATATATATATATATATATATATATATAATATATATATATATATATATATATATATATATATATATATATATATATATATATATATATATATATATATATATTTATATATATATATATATATATATATATATATATATTTATATATATATATATATATATATATATATATATATATATATATATATATATATATATATATATATATATATATATATATATATATATATATATATATATATATATATATATATATATATATATATATATATATATATATATATATATATATATATATATATATATATATATATATATATATATATATATATATATATATATATATATATATATATATATATATATATATATATATATATATATATATATATATATATATATATATATATATATATATATATATATATATACTGTGAGTAATCGACGACAAATGCTGATAACAGTACCAATACAAGTAATTGCCATCGTCAATTGTCAAAAAAATCATTCTACAGCCCTCCTAGTATGGACTTAATCTACGTAAACCTGAAAACTGCTCTAGAAATCGAAGTCAAACTGGAAAACCAGAAGAAAACTACAACAATAAACTTGTAAAAAGTTCTAAGAAGAAACAATTAAATGCAAATTCTGATACTTCAGATATTGAATAAAATAATAGAATTTTCTAAATTAATAATAATCTTTAAAATGTTTGGTAATTTTTGAAAACATGTCTTTAAGAACATTCTTTCAACTAAGAGGGGAGGAGTTACATTCCCGTCAGAAATGTAATTCTGCATTTATGCACTTGCAATTCTTTCGGCCGGTTGCAGAAATATCAATTAAAGTTTAGAATGTTTAACGGAATGTCAAATTTGACAGCTAGTTCCTAGATTTCTATAAGCGGCTTGTCAAATCCGAAAGCTCGGTTAAATATTCTAAGCAGCAATTAAGTTTTGTGCATCCGGCTGTAAGACTTTTATCTTTTCGTTCTCATGCAACCTAAGCATTACTGAACATATAAATATAAGTTTGTAGGCAGATCTCTTAGTACGCTCATGAATTGATTTTTTTAAATCAATATCTCGTGTTTCAAGTTATTAACCGGCCGCCATTTTTTTCAGTCGTATTGGATTTCTACCAATATGTTATCATTACATAAACCTTAATTTTTGACCAAAATTTGAAGTCAATCGGTTAACTACTATTTTAGCTACGCCTCGAACATACAGACAGACAGACCGACGGAATTGATTAAATATGTTTTTCGGTATCTAACTTTGAAAGCTGAAGATCTGAGAAAATCTCGGAGGGTGATTTTTTCACGGCTGTGAATAAATCATACATACATGATACTGTTAGTGTAAAAAAATGAAATATATGATAATTCTAAATTATGGGCACTGATATATTTACAAGAAAAAAATATTTCATTTTCTTAAATTTATATGTATTATTTTTGGTTTAATTTTTGCATTACATCTAATTTTTTTTTGATTTTCTGTTTGTTTTTAATTACTTTAAAAAACATATAAGGATAATACCGGTTAGTAATAAAATATAGTGAAATTTAATTAGGGAATACTCATTTTGGCCTCTTATTTATTAAAACAGGGGAACTGGAACACTTTTTGTTTTTAATTTAAGCTCCCTCCATTTAATAAAGATTTTCTTTTAACAACTTGTACGTAATTTAATAAGGCATACTAATAACTTAATTTTCAGGCATGTCTCCCTCTCTCCCTGACATCAAAACAGCTCCTCTAAACCGACACTAAGCAAGGTTAAAACTACGTAGGACATTAAGGGCGATGCCAAAGAAAATATGGCGGCAAACGGGGCTGCAATAAGACTTTATGATCTCCAATAAACAGGTAAAAGTGGCGGGAATATTATCCGGGACGCGAGAGAAATGGGCAAATGTGGAGGTTTGAGTTTACTATTGAAGGGCTTTGGCGTTTAACCTCGAGACAAGTAACGGCTATTCCTTCTTGTGGGGACGGTGTTTAAGCTACCCTCCACTATACAAATTAAAATCAGAATTCGTCAGGCAAAACAAAACAGGGACTAAGGCAAGTAGCTTAAAAACTCGCAATTTTATACTTAAACAAGCTGATTTTGTGTACAGGATGTCTGGTTATATTTTATATAACTTAACTTTTAGAGATATCAAAAAATATTGTGATTTATGGTTTTCTTTGAGCCTTCAAGATGTTTAGCAAATTTTCGCGAGGTTAATCCAACATAATCTAACGTTTTCGCGAAATAGATTATGATGAAACATTTGGGGACATTGTTAGCGGATAGCTCTTTTGAATTCTCTATGGTATATAATCAAAACCTTGATCTTTTTGTAATTTGTATTTATAGATCAAACTCTGATGTACAATCATTTTTAAATAGCCTGGTAAGTTTGCTAGACAGTCTACCGATTAAAGGTAAAAAAATTCTATGCGGGGACTTTAATATTGCCTATGCTACTATTTGTGCCATCCAAAAATATCTAATTTCTATATTCGACTGTTTCGGTCTTTCAATGCATGTATCCTCGCCAACTAGAATTTCAAAAAACTCTTCTTCTATCATCGATTACATGGCGTCTGATTTTTCTCCATCAGAGGTGCATTCACAGGTCTATAACTCAGGTCTTTCCGATCACGAGGCGGTAATTTCCAGGTTTAGTTTACCTATTGGGCCCTTACCAAGATCTCGCCATCGGGGCAGAATTTTCTCGGCCGCAAATTTCTCAGTATTTCATAATATTTGCTTTAACACCGATTGGAATTTTGAATCTGATAATGTCAACACAAACTTCAGAACTTTTTTAAATAAAACTTTAAGTGCTTTTAACAAGGCCTTCCCGCTTAAGAATATCAAACCTAAGCGGCATAAACCGTGGACCACGAAAGGAATATGAATTTCTGCTAAAAATATGCGCTCGCTCTCATATATAAAAAAATTCACCGACTCCTTTCTTATTCTCGACTATATCTCTAACTATAGGAGGATCTACACTACTCTTATTAAGTCAGCAAAAAAATTACACTACCAAAAACGTCTAACAAACTCAAATAACGTTTCAAAAGAAACTTGGTCCATCATCAATAACCTCAGAAACAAATCTAACCCTGTGACTCAGATCTTGCCAGAGGCTAATGATCTAAACGATTATTTTATTAATGTAAGCAAAAATGTTACCTCTAGTATCTCGCCAAGTTTGGACCCTCTTTCGTTTCTCCCTCCTTCAAAAAATTAAGCTGATAGCTTTTTCTTAAGTCCCGTTAGCAACACTGAACTATTGAAGGTAATAAATAATATCAAAAGTAAATCTTCGTGTAGCACTGATGGCCTATCAATTAGAATATTCCTGAACTTGCCACTCCCAGTCATAGAGGCCCTTACAATATTAATAAATGAGTCCTTTATAAAAGATGTATTCCCTGATTGCCTTAAAACAGCTATAATTATTCCACTTCATAAAGGCGGCGAAAAAACTAACCCTTGCAATTATCGCCCAATTGCACTACTACCAGTGCTATCAAAAATCATCGAAAGGCTACTGAAGAATCGTCTTATGCCATTTCTCCTGAAACATCGGATAATATCCCCGGAGCAGTTCGGATTTCTACCCAACAAGTGCACCAGCGACGCCATGTTCACGTTGCTTAGAGGCGTCTACTTATCTCTCAATAACAACCACCCAACTGCCTCAGCGTTTTGTGACTATGCGAAAGCCTTTGATTGTGTTAGTCATGAAATTCTGATAAACTAAATTTTTATGGAATTCGTGGTACTTCTTTAAATTGGTTCAAATCTTATCTTGGGAGAAGGCAACAACTTGTAAGGGCTAATGGTTCCGATTCTGATTGTAAGTTGATTACAAGTGGAGTCCCTCAAGGTTCAGTCTTGGGACCAATTCTTTTTTTGTTATACATTAATGCTATCACGAACCTTAAAATTAATGGACGAATTTCCCTTTTTGCTGACGACACAAGCATAACTTGGAGTGATTTTGATAAAACGTCTTTACACTCTAGTATCTCCAAAGACTTGGTTATAATTAAGGCTTGGTCCGATTCCAATATGCTTTGTTTTAATGTCGATAAAACGGTGGCGTTATCTTATAAGGGAACTTTACAACCACTTCAGGTACATAACAGCAATATTGAATACGTAGAGTCGGTTAAATTCCTGGGTTTAAATATAAATTACAACCTAAAATGGTCTAATCGTATTGACACCTTAACTAACAGTTTCAAAAGAACTAGACGTTCCTTCTGCCAGACTTACTTATTTCTCTTTATTTGAATCCCACCTCCGCTATGGCCTTCCCGTGTGGGGCTGCTGTACCACCGAGCAATTTCGTAGTATTTTTATGCTTCAAAGAGAGCCATTCGTTATTTGTTTGGTCTAAATAATAGAGCTCACTGCCAATACTATTTCAAAAAACATGAAATATTAACACTTCCTGCATTATTTATTTTGGAAACGGTATGTTTGCTGAGAAAACATATAAACACCCTCCCAGAAAGGCCACAACATGTATACCCTACCAGAAACTCTAGGCATGATATATATCTTCCCATTCCTTCCTCAGAATTAATAAAAAAATCAATTATTTAGAACGCCATAAAACTTTACAACAATCTGCCAGTACATTTAAAATCTATCCCTATGCTTGCACAATTTCGAAAAAACACCAAAGCATACCTCATTGAGAGACCATGTTACAGCGTTAATGATTTTTACAGCGAGTAAGTCTCTTTAAATTGTCACTAAATTCGCTTGTTTACTTAAATCTTTTGTGAGTCATGTCCTAACTCGTAGCATAGAATTTTGAAAATCATCATATAGAGAAAAGAACTGTCGAACATTCACTTAAAACTTAATTATTTTTGTTAGGTATTGGATTAAAAACAAAATTTAATTATTTTTTGTATACTACATTCTGCACTAGTTCATTATACCTTCTGTTTAACATCACAATTATTTGTATAACTATAATAACATAGAGTTTAAGGTCGCATAGTTGCAATTTTGATTTCAATGTCATCGAAATTATTCACCTCGTACATGTGTGTTTGTTTACTTTTATAAGGTTATTAGGATTCATTAACTGTTTTGCGGCAATGTTATGTTATATTCTAACGTGTGTTTTACGATTTGGTAAATTGATAATTTACATTTTTAAAAAGCATTGACCTATCGAAATTCTTTTCGATTAATGTTTTGATATGTCTTATTTTAGGTATATTTTGCTTTGTCCATAAAATTGTAAAATTTTTCTGCGGCAATAAAGCATACTTTTGTTTGTTTGTTGTTTGTTTGTTTGTTTGTTTGGGGAATTGGCTGCTAATATATCATATATACTTAAACGCCTTTAAGCTCTAAATATATCTTTATTCTTCGTCATGCTTGCAAACAGTTTGTCTAATACATTCATGTAAAAATTAAAATAAAGAAGAAAACAACACCCTTAACATCGCTGTCATGTCGCTAAACAAAAATTATTACTACCGTATATTCGCGTCAGATAATCCCATCAAGTCGCTTTATATTCCGGACGGCTAATCCGAGAATAAAGCTTCTGCGCGCCACTGCAGGAGGGCGCTGCATGTAAAATGTTGCCGCCTTTACCCTATATCAGGATTAAAGCCCGGATTCAGGGATCCCGTAGAGTTTATGGGTTTCCGTCTTGTCAGTTTTAACCCGGTTTGATTAAATTATTTTGTAAGTTCATATGTTTTTGTGAAGGAACAAGGAACGAACATGCACTGCTAACTTATATGACGCACCCCGTACTCGTTCCGCGCAGGCTACGTTCAGGGCAGCATTTTGATGTTATGGAAATGAGTAGTTAAGAAACAATAACACATTATTCTAATGTTGGAATTAATGTAAGTATATGTTTTATATTTGTTTGTTTCTTTGTAGATTAGTGACAAGAGAGTAATCCAGACTGATGCGGCCAGTGCGTTTGTATGTATATTGCAAAAATAAGTAGGTGAATTCGTTTAAAAAAGTTGCCAAAAGTTTATACCAAAATAGAAACTAAAATATGCTTGTAAGATTCGAAAATTTAGCTCTTTTATAATTAAAAATCTATATTTCAATTAAGTTTTTCTTTAGTTTTAAAGAAATTGAAACAATCTGGAACAACCTGTACTATTTTTTTTAAAAATCCTGAAGACTACAAACGCCAGAGAGAGAGCCAAGTACGTAACCGATTTTGTATATTAAGTTACCTATCTTATAGCTATCGGACCAAAGATTCATTTACGTCATGTTTAAAAGATTATATTTTACTTTTCAGTCTTTCTATTTTTTTTTTGGTTCTAAATATCTATAATAAGGTTCAAACACCGTAAAAGGGGGGCGAATAGGAAATTACGGGTTAAAAGGAACAAAACTCGGTAAAATGTTTTGAAAATGTATCATGTTTCTTGAAGTTTATCAACCAAATCGATTGAGCTGGCAAAAAGACCAGAAAATGTTTGTTCTTTCAGTTGGCAACATTGAAAACTTAGTCAACTTTCATTTCTTAAATTGTCAGCGGTCAAATATCAGCTGTAGCAAACAAGGTTTTTTCTGGATTAAACAGCTTTGTTAGGGGAAAAAAGAAAATGCTAGTAAATATAATTGAAATTTGGTATATTGTTAGCCCAGTTGGTCCTATTTGATAATATGATTTTGTTTTATACAAAATATTTGGTAATTTGAGACATTGATTTTTTTGTAATAAAGTGCATATTTTTAGGTAAATAGGGATGAATAGGAACACATACATTATGAGGAACTGTAAGACTTAATAATTTATCATACCGGTCAAGGTGGCCAGACTGTTCTTAAAGAAGATGAGGAGAGTGCACTGATTGAAAAAATAAATACCTGTTCGGAATGGGGCTACCCAATAGACCAAGTACGATTTGAGGCTGATTATTAAAAACTGTTTAGATAAATTTAAAAATAAATTTCTTTATGAAAAGAAACAAAGATCGCATTTCTTTTAGGTCAAAAGAGCAAAAGCAAATGTTTCTCGTAACATCATTGATCAATATTTTAACAGCCTGGAAGAATATCTGCGAGATGTCCCAGCTAGAAACAAATCTAGCTGATGATGTTGGTTCAAAAAAAATCCCATTATACAACAAATATTTTTTTAGGCAAAAGAAAAGTCATTAGACACAGGGGAAGAGTGACCAACACAACAAAAACTTCTACGTCTATAATGTTTGCTGCTTTTGGCGATGGTAAACTACTGTCACTTTATGTTGATTATAAAGCGCAACATATTTATTCTTCCTGGGGAGTTGGAGGTTCTCGAGGAACCCGTTATAACCGAATTGCATCAGGATGGTTCGATAAGAACACCTTCGAAGACTGGGTGCACGTGGTTGCTGTCCCATATTTAAACAAACTCGAGGAACGCAAAATTTTGATTGGTGATAACTTGCGTCGCACCTTTCAATAGACCTTGTTAAGTATTTAAAGGAACATAACATAGAAATTATTTTTCTTCCTGCAAATTCAACGTATTTAACGCACCCATTTAGCATTCTTTAGGCCTCTCAAAAGTGCTTGTAGGCAGACTTTGCTACACTGAAAAAAAAACCGATGAGGGCAAGAAATCATCAATCCCCAAATCAGTTGTTAAAACGACTAGTAGATTATATAATACCAAATACCTCCAGGAATATCCTTTTAGGGTTCAAAAAAGCAGGTATTGTGCCTTTAACAGAGAAGAGGTCTTAAACTGTTTGCCCCAAATTAAAGAATGGGAGAAGACAAAGTAGAAGCTGTAAATGGTTCTTTTATTGATCTCTTGAAAGAAATGCGATACGGTGATACAGGTAAAACCAGATGACCTCTAGCATCGAAATTAAACATAGCAGCAGGAAAAAGCGTGGCATTCGACTCTGACTCGAGTAACTCACAATTTGTGATTAACGACAAAAATGTGATACCAGCGTCTTCTGATATTGATGATGATGACATCCTAAGTCATAAGTCTAGTGATGTCGAAGACGAATTTAAACTTATAACATTTAAAAACAGTGATAAGATTTTTTCCGGTGATAATAATGGTGGTGATATTAATGTAGATTTTGTAGGAGATAATATCGGTTATCATATAAATATAGAAGATTTTCTATTAGTTAGATTCCCAGTTGTAAAAAAGAGTGCAGATATTAAAGAAGGAGTTTATATCCGAAAAGTAATACAAGTGAAAGAGGATATTTTAAAAGCAACTTTTTTTTTGCGTAAATGACAACTTCTAAACGAAAAATAAGACCTGTTTATATATTTCTCAAGTAAAAGATACAAGTATTTTTTGTTATAACCAAATAATAAAAAAACTTATTTGGACCGAGAGAAGAGACATTTATAGTTTTAACGGCATCGATACCAATGACTATGAAAAGACTGTTTAGTGCAAGAAATAGTGTTTTTTACCCATTTTTTAGAATGGTGTTTTTTTTTTTATGAAAAGAAAAGTTTATTTTCAATTTTTATAAATTATGTTTTGTAGTTTTTTAAAAAATAAAGAATTTGTGTTTTGTATATGACTTCTTTTTCCAAAAAACGAGAAAAAAACTTCCAGGAGCAAGAAAATGATATATTTTTTAACTTTTGCTGTTTCTAATGCCTCCTTAGCGTTTTGAATAGGAATGCAATTTAAAATAAGTAGGGGTTCCCATTATTCCCAATGCAGGGTGAATAGGAACGCATAGGTTTTTTTTTAAATAAAATATTTCTGATTTTTTGAGAAAAATACCATTGAGTCTAGATGTCAAGATATGACTTTTTATGACATTAAACCAGCAAAAAAAATCACTCACCAATTAGTTGAAAAGTGCTCCTTTTCGCCCCCTTTTACGGTATGTTAAATTTAAATGCAAATAGAGAAGAAAGACAGATTTTACTTATAGATTTGAAAAAAAAAATCAATAACAAGTAATGCTAGAAAACTTACTCAAGTCCTTGGGGTCTGGATGTTAAAACCCTAAAACGCTTGAGTCTGTATACCTCAGATATTGAGCAGTTTAACAAACTAGTAAACCAAGACTGGATCCTTACACAAAACATTCTGAAGATAATTAATTGTGATTAAGTAAAAAAAGTTGACTTCTAAACCCATGATATTATATATTGTTGAATCCGTCTTTCAAAGCTCTATTTAAATTTCAGGTAAATAGAGGGTGTTCCATTAAAAAAAAGTAAGAAAATTATCAAACTACAAAACTTGCCACTTACTTTATTGGTTAAGAAACTGAATATTTGAAATTAGATAATACATACACTAAACACATTCTAGAAGCAATCAGATGTTTAAAGTCGTTCAAATGCCTTAAGTCATTTGTTTATTTTTTAGAGCAACGTTTCGCGACGTAGGTTTATATTAAGCAAGATAGTGCCCAAGTAGCATATGTAATCATACTGGGCTAAAATGCTGTTATATTGGCTCATATCCGTGGCTAATTAGCTAAAATAGCTAGCCAAAATAACAGTATAAAGACCGAAATATGGCTAAAGTGGGGAATAATAATTTGGTCATAATGGGGTAAAAAGGGTCAATTGGCTATTGTATCGACCCTCTCTTTTGATTTATGGTTGGGGTGTAGTTTTTTCGACTTTAAAATCGAGTTTTTTTTAGCTGAATTCTGACTTGTTTCTGCCGAAATTTGAGTAAAATTTTTTTTCCGAAATTTAGTTAATAATTTTTGCATTTTCATTTCAAATCATGGTTACGCAGAAATACACAAAACATGGATGAAAATACCTTTTTATAGGTTAACAAAATACATTTTTTTAAAGTGGTCTTTAAAGGAAATTAGTTTGATTTTAATTTCAATCAAGGAGGATCATAAAAAGCGTTGGGCTATTTTTTTAGCAAATATTCCTTGAAATCGGCCACTTTGTAAGCAAATATTTATTAAAAGGCAATAATTTTCAAATTTAGCCAAAATTTAGCAAAATTTACTAATATTTTACCAATAAAAATACCTACTAGGTTTTCCATTAGTACTCGCTAAAAAATGGCTAATTTAAGACCCAGGAGCCAGCGTAACAAAATTAAACGACGATTACCCCAAGTCGGCGCGTTTTCTTTTTCTATAATATGTGGTGGAATATTGTATCTCTCGCTATTCTAAATAAATCTTCAGTTTGGTTAAGTATAGTTTTATAGGTTATAAACAAGGTTTGAAAAGTGGCATTTTTAGTTTAATCTGAAACAAAAATATGGTAATAAAAGCCATATATTTTCCTCTCTATTTTTGTTGTCTTAAAATCTCATAATTTGGCATTCTTATATAGCTATTATTACTATAATTAAACTTAAATACTTGCTAAAATATGTTGGTTGGAATTTGGGAAAAACGTCTATTTATTTATTATATTCTGACTCGATTTCTATTGATTAAAAATGCCATATTCTGGCATTTTAAACAGCTATGCTTACTATAATTTAACTTCAATACTTACTAGAATATATCTGGTTATGTTGTGGAAATAAAATTGACAGATTGGGGGATGGAGGTTTAATTATCCTGCTAAAGACATTTTTGGCCAAGTAATTAAGCTATAACTTACCTACATTAAAAACTGCTACTTTGGAGCCAAAAATCTAATTTGAAGCGAGGTTTTATGGCTAGAAAATCAATCCAAGAATCATTTGCCAAAATTTGACAAATCTCTGGTTTTTATGTGTCTTTCATGGCTAAGTGTTAGACAAAAAAGCTCATCAGCTAATTTGTGCTACTTGGATCATAAGAAGGAAGTCCTGGGAAAACAAATTTAACGATATTCAGCTCCAGAACTGTCTAGCCTGATGTTTCATATCTCTAGAGCTACCCTGTATAGTGAAAACAGTATTAGTAAATAAAAAAGCCAAACGTCTTTGAAATAATTTTTTCTATCGTTTACAAGGGACCCTCATCTTCCTAGGGCTACCCTGTATCCTTGAAAAAATGTTTTGTTATGAAAAAAATCTGCTGTTTTGATATAAAAGAAATTGAACATATTTCACCGTTTTTAATATAGATAAATAGTTTGAAAATACATTTTTTTTGAGGAATGGTTTTATATTTCTAGGGTGTTGGTTTTCTTGTATACCCTGTTATTTTAGATGATTAGATTATATTATTTTATAATTTTTTTGAGCTTTAAATAAACGGAACTGTAATAATGACAGAGACTTGAAAAAGATTTTATTTTCTTTTTAATTTTTTGGCCTTGAGCATAGCTCATTTAGCCACGAGAGGCAAATAAATTTTTCTAAATGTAAAAGAAGCTATACATTTAGGAAGGTTCTTAGGTTAATTATTATTTGTATTAACTATATAAATAATAGGATAGAAATGGTATCAACATTAAAGTCCCCAGAATTAGGTCCCTAATCCCCTACAAGGATAAAAATATAAATAGTTGAATATCTCAAATCCCTACAAACCCAAAAATAAATTAAATACGGCAAAGGAAAAAAGATTTTAAAAATAGCAAATTAATTAGAAGCAAATTTATATATGTCGCATAAAAAAAATGTTATTTTGTAAACAGGCTCATTCCAGTCTCTGAATAAAATACATATTATTTTACATGTTTGTTATATGGCCCGCACTAACTTTGGCGTTATTTTTTTTAATAAATTTCCTTAGTATTTCGTTTTTCCTTTTTACGTCTTATAATAAAATGTGTAGGTAATACTCGAAGATTAAACGAAAGCTAATATTCCTCTTCTGAAAAGGAAAAATAGAATATCGAGTGGAAGTCGCGGAGCATAACTTTAATTGACTCTCGAAAGGGCGCTGAGCGCTCTCCAGATCGCGATATTGATACTCAACACAATGGGTCCCGTCCCGAAAGAATCGCTTCTCTGTTTGCCCTGGCACATCTGACACCAGATATTTCGTCTGTTCAACAATATAAAAGAGATTATCCCTGTCATATTTCTCAGTGAGTATATATTTGTTCTTTTTTTTTATTAATTCCACCATGTTGTTGGGTCAGTTAAGTAAAATTTGTGCTTGAAAACTATCTGTTTTAGAAAAATGCTATTGAATATAAATTTGAAAAAAAACGTTTTATTAAGCATCAGAAATATTTAAAAAATGCCTCTATACCCCGCTGCCCACACTGTTGGCTCTAAGGAAAAATCGCAATTTCCTTACACGGAACTTCCCCGTTTTGTTTAAGTTGGTTTGTTAGGGATAGTAAGGGACCGAATTTAGTACATAGTCATATATATATATATATATATATATATATATATATATATATATATATATATATATATATATATATTGTGCAAGCTTGCTTATTAATAGCTTTGCTCTCAGCTTCGCTTGAGATGAGCAGCGGGACGATGTAGGACGTAGTAGGTATTTGTTCGTAGTAAATGAGTAACAATTATCGTGGTTAATAACGTACTGATTTATTCTAAGATTTACATTCCATTTATACAACTATCAATTAAACAATGCGTGCGATCTCAATGATGCAAAATAGTAAAATTTAATAACATTATATTATGTATAGTCATCAGAACGTGCAAGGTTCAACTGACGTGACTGTAAGAAGGTCAGTGTAGACACTGTACATACCATCTAAGTAAATATTAAATATGCATAGAATTGTCTTATTAAATTATAGAAATTTTATGTGTAATTGTGAGAATTATACATTCTGCGGCCTGTCTCCGATGGATGAAGTAACAGATACTTAACTCAAATTCCTCGTTTTGAGTGGTCCTGTGATCTGGTTTCCTGTTGCGTTTCTTCTGTTGATGCTGTGCTACAATGATTTTGGCTGTATACCATCCTGCAATTATAAGAATGGCTATGATAATTGTAGTGATGCTGCTAATTGCTATGGAATGATGGTGAATGTTTCGCCAAAGAATGTTCTGTAGTTGCTCTTGTTGGTGTTCTTGATCGTTTATCAATTCATGAAGGCTGTCTGTCAGTTCGAACACTGGCTCGGTTGGTAAAATGTCTAGTTGTTTCTGGTGGATCGCATTGCCTAATAAGTTTGGGACCGCTTTGGAATAACTATTTAACACTGGAACGGTGGTGCTTCGTTTAGGCGTGAGTATGTTTTGTTTGAATTATACACTCTTGAGATATTTGAATTATCCCTGTTGGTTTCATTGCAACATCTTCCCGCGCACCATTGCAGATTACAGATATTACCATTGGAGAGCTGGATATGAACATCCAAGTATTGGCTGCGCACAGCTGTTTCCATAGTATGCCTTTTATGCTGCTTTTTTCAATGGCGCAATGTTTTGGAGCGGCTCGTTCATATATTTCATCTATAATACATGAAGGATTTGTTTCTATGTTTCTTACTGAACTTGGTGAACAGATAAACTGATGTGGATCATTGGGGTATGGTTTAATGCATTGTTGTAAGTCGTTTTATGAAGTTGGAAGTATAACAAAGTCAAACACGCTGCGTAGTCATTAGCATGAGGTTCCAATACGATCCGTTTTCGATTTTCACCGGAACTGGCGTTGCTTTTAGAAGTCCAAATTTGGCAACATCTGCTATTGGAAAGTACCCATACACTTGGAGACTTGTCTTATTAGCTGTCTGCTTCGTGGATAACATTGTCGGTACAATCCTTAAGTTATTCGGAAATTTTTTATTTGTTTCTTTTATGATCTTGTTGATATATGCCGGTGATACTAGTTCGTAGATTGTGCCCCTATTGAAGCGGATGTTCAATAGTTTGTCATAGTATTCATTTATTTCGCTGATGAAGTTTTGTGCTACTTGGTAGGCGCTTAGCAGTCAATATTTAGGGCATCGGCGTCGATTTTGCTTGTACCAAGTCTGCATGTTGTTGATTGCTTCTAGTCCTTGGTTAAGTTTTTCTTGAAAATGTTTAAGTCTATTGGTGATCCTCGATTCTGTCTATTGAACTCCGTGAGCGCGGACACCATAAATTTAGTTTGGTGATTGGAATGTCTATCAATTGCTCTTGATTTTTGTTGAGCGAGTCGATATCTTGATACACTTCATCGTTGACTCCAAATCTTCTTCTTCTTCTATCTTGTATGATGGACGTCGTTAACATTCATCAGCATCCACTGGGTATGATTTTTTAACTCTTCCAAATGATGGGTTAGGGCTTCACATCTGGCGTCATTCGGGAAGCTTTTTTGATTTATCACATAGGTCTCTAAATTGAGAAGCTACGTTGATTACTGCCTTCACATCATTTTCACTCCTGTTTCTGGAAATGCGCTATTTCTATTCTAAAGACTCCTTTGTCAATTTGAGTTGTCCCTAGATGTTCTATGTAAAGGCCATGTTGGGGTTGGTGAATTTTGTAAGAGTTTTCTGCTGTCGTTGCAGAAATTAGCAAGAATAGAATTGTCAAAACATAAAGAAGTGCTGATTTTGAAGTTGTATGCTTCAGTCTTTTCTCTTTTGTGGTTCTTTCTTCTTTCTGTGCAACATGACTATTGATTTCTATTGTGGGCTGGGTAGCGGCTTGTGTATCTTGGTCTGTAGGCAAAGGAATTAACTTGTGAATTGGTCTCTTTTGAGTGACACCTCCTGGCCTTTTTATTGTTATTCTAACTGCTCCATCTTGACCTGGATGAATTTCCATTATTCCCGCCAAAGGCCATTTGTTCGGATTTATATTTTCTTCTTTAATTAGAACCATTGTGCCCACTGGCAAATTTTCAATAGGCTTGTTCCACTTATATCGTCGTCAAAGTCGGAACAGATGAGTAGTCCAGGCTTCCCAGAAGTCTTTCTTCATTTTTTGATCAGTCTCCACCTTTGCGACAGATTACAGTTCGGGAAGGATTTAAATTCGGCTAATAATTCTCTCCCTATTAAAAATGTCCAGGGGTCAATGTATTGGTGTCATCAATATCTTCCGTTAGGGGGCAAAGCGGTCTCGAATTTAAACACGGTTCAATTTGGTGCACCATGGTTGTCATTTCTTCATAGGTAAAGTGCATGCTCCAATGCCTCGCTTTAGATGATGTTTCATGGATTTGACACCTGCTTCCCAGATTCCTCCAAAATGTGGGGCTGGGTGGGATGTGGAGTGCCATCTGTTTCCTGAGCTGATAATTGCATTTTCCAGGTGAGGCTCTTCGATAATTTCCTTCACTTCTTCTTCAAATTGTTTTGATGCTCCCAAAAATGTAGTGCCGTTGTCACTATACATATTTTCACAATGACCTCTTCTTGCAGTGAACCGTCTGAATGCAGCTAAAAATGCTTCGGTTGACATATCGCTGACCAATTCTAAATAAATCGCTTTGGTGGCAAGGCACACGAATACTGAAATGTAGCCCTTGTTCGACTTATGTCCTCTCCCTTTGGTGGTTCAGAATTGAATTGGATCGAGGAACCAACGTGCAAGCTTTGCTTGCCAATAGCTTTGCTCAGCTTCGGCTTGAGATCAGCAGCGGGACGATGTAGGACGTAGTAGGTATTTGTTCGTAGTAAATGAGTAACCATTGTTGAGGTGAATAACGTACTGATTTATTCTAAGATTTACATTCCATTTATACAACTATCAATTAAACAATGCGTGCGATCTCAATGATGCAAAATAGTAAAATTTAATAACATTATATTATGTATAGTCATCAGAACGTGCAAGGTTCAACTGACGTGACTGTAAGAAGGTCAGTGTAGACACTGTACATACCATCTAAGTAAATATTAAATATGTATAGAATTGTCTTATTAAATTATAGAAATTTTATGTGTAATTGTGAGAATTATACATATATATATATATATATATATATATATATATATATATATATATATATATATATTGTATATCTATATATATATATATATATATATATATATTGTATATATATATATATAAAGAGGTTTTGGTTTCGGGTCTAGCGGTCAGTGGATAAGAAAAATAACTCTTTTTTCCTTAAGTGCTCAATATTTCGCCAATTTTGTTAGCTTCATCAGGAGCAGCTACAAGATTAACAGAAAACAAAATTAAAATATTACGCTAGCGTTAAAATTTATATAAAACAAAAAAAAAACAAGAAACATTAGGTACTTTTAAAATTACTTACAAGAAAGTGAGTCAAACTCTGTAAAATTTAAACATTGTCACGTTCGCAACAGCACAAACAATGTAGCATTGTCAACAAATAACCATAACTCGATCAATCGGAATGCAAGAAGAAATGCACAATAAATCCTTATCAGTGTAAAAACTATCTTAGGTGCTAATAATTATTTCTACGAGGAGTATGTACAGTATGGAATTAAAAAGGATCACATTAAATTTAACAGATTACAATAAATATTACTTAACTGATTTGTGTCTGATTTATAATTTATACATCTATTATTCTTATTGATATGAAACATTTCCAGAAACAATCTTTTTTTATAGTTGGATGCAATTTCCAAAATTTTTACATTTGCAAAATCAAAATTATGGCCAGTTTTTTTATTATGTTCAGCTAACGCACAAGAGAGTTTTTTCCTAAACGGCAATCACTCTTGTGGCCAGTGATTCTTGTCGAAGCCATTGTGAAGTTTGGCCAATATACTGTCCATCACATTCCAAACACGATAACTCTGACACTACATTACTATTAAACAACAACGGTGTTTTATCTTTGACTCTAGAAACAGATTAAAATTTTTTATTATGTTGTATTTCACTACCTTAATCTCTGGAAAGGATTTAAATAATTTTGAAATGTTGTTAGTAAGGCCAGTAATAAAGGGCAGTTTTCTATATTTAAGGGTAATGGGTTGATTTTCTTCGTGGGACCATCAAATGAATTTGAGTTGTAAATTAATTTTCTTAAAATGTGTGCAGGA